>OZ023274.1:20366065-20785183 GCA_964007475.1 Hybos culiciformis
TCACTAAAAATTTCACCTAAATAATTCACTTAAATAATCCACCTAAAAAATACACTTAAATAATCCACTTAAAAAATTCGACTAAATAATCCACTTAAATCCGCTTATATAATACACTTAAAAATTCACAAAAATAATAATCGACTTAAAAATTCACCTAAATAATACACTTAAAAATTCACCTTAATAATCCACTTAAATAATCAACTTAAAAAAATCTACTTAAAATGTGTTTAAAAAATTCCACTTAAAATTCACCTTAATAATCCGCTTAAAAAATTCAACTTAATAATCCGCTTAAATATTCCACTGAAAAAATTAACTTAAACAATCCGCTTAAAAAATTCACTTAAATAATCCGCTTAAAAAAATTGACTTAAATAATCCGCTTAAAAAAATAACTTTAATAATCCGCTTAAATAATCCGCTTTAATAATCCGCTTAAATAATCCGCTTAAATAATCCGCTTAAATAATCCACTTAAAAAAATTCACTTAAATAATCCGCTTAAAAAATTAACTTTAATAATCCGCTTAAATAATCCGCTTAAATAATCCGCTTAAATAATCCGCTTAAATAATCCGCTTAAATAATCCGCTTAAATAATCCGCTTAAATAATCCGCTTAAATAATCCGCTTAAAAAATTCACTTAAATAATCCGCTTAAAAAATTAACTTTAATAATCCGCTTAAATAATCCGCTTAAATAATCCGCTTAAAATCCGCTTAAATAATGCGCTTAAAATCCGCTTAAATAATCCGCTTAAAAAATTAACTTTAATAATCCGCTTAAATAATCCGCTTAAATAATCCGCTTAAATAATCCGCTTAAATAATCCGCTTAAAATCCGCTTAAATAATCCGCTTAAAAAAATTCACTTAAATAATCCGCTTAAAAAATTAACTTTAATAATCCGCTTAAATAATCCGCTTAAATAATCCGCTTAAAATCCGCTTAAATAATCCGCTTAAAATCCGCTTAAAAAAATTCACTTAAATAATCCGCTTAAAAAATTAACTTTAATAATCCGCTTAAATAATCCGCTTAAATAATCCGCTTAAATAATCCGCTTAAATAATCCGCTTAAAATCCGCTTAAATAATCCGCTTAAAATCCGCTTAAATAATCCGTCCTTTGCGCCAGAACTCTCATAAACTATCTACTCAAGTGGAAAATCAAGTATTTGATACTTTTATACAGAGAGAGAAAGAGACATGCACGAAACGGTTGAGCTTTGAAAATGGAGAGATCTATGACACGAGGAAGAAACAAGACGAGCTGTGGAGGACAAGAATTGGTCAAATGGTAGATGGAAAGGGCTTGATGGAAGCCAGAAAAACAGGCTCATAGATGGATTGGCGAACCATCTAAACTGCTCAGCGGCAGAGACTATATTGAATCCATAAAGTTAAGATTCAATGCATTACCTAGTAGGAGTAGAACATCTAGAGGCAGACCTACTAGGAATAGAGACTGTCGAGCATATATTGCAACAGTGTCATAGAACTCACGAAAAGAGGATCAAGAGACATAATGGTTTAATAAATTATATAGAGAGATCATTAAATCAAAAAAGGCTTTGAAGTCCTGGAGGAAGAGAGAATTAGTACGAAAGAAGGAGTGAAAATACCCGATCTAATAACCTGGAAGGGTAACGAAGTGGCTTTGATTGATGTACAAATTGTAACGGATGACATCGACTTACGCACAGCACATCGTGCCAAGGTCATGAAGTACTGCAGTCAAGGTCATGAAGTACTTACGCACATGAAAATGAGATCAAACGCCTCATAAGTTAAGGTAACAACCCTAACTATGAACTGGAGAGGTATCATGTGCCAAGATGCTATTGAGGATCTACTGGAATTGGGTGTCATCAAACGGAGAGATATCGCTGTATTTGCTGTAAGAGCCCTTGTTGGAGACATGTTTTATGGTATTTTGTGTTAATGCAAGCTTCTTGTTCAAGGTACCAAGAGTTTGTTATATACACCAAACATATATAAGTGAAATAATTTTTTTTATCTAAGTATATTATTTTTTTTATAAGTATATTATTTTTTTTATAAAATAATATATAATTATAAATCTTTATCGATTTAATCAAACTAGACAATACAAAGAGTAATTCGGTTCAAAATTAGAAATATATATTAATTTTTATTCTTGATTAAACTAGATCTAGACAATACAAAGAATAAGTAGTTAATTTCTGTTCAAAATACAACACCGAACTGAACTGTTTATTTTTATAAAAACAATAAAGAGAACAAAATAATAATTTATTTCAGTATTTTTATATTTATAAATTCTAGGTTTTAAATGTAGTTTTATCTTTTATTAAAACTGCTGTGTTTATTTAAAGATAATTTAAATTTCAGTAACATTAGAGAAGAAAACAAAGATAATATTGTAATACCACTTTTTATTAGCACTAATTTAACAAAAATTGTAACAAATTTTATATTAAAAGAACTTCATTCTGTAATAACTAAAAATCAAGAATCAATTGAGTATATAAAATTTGAATCCAATAAAACATTGTATTTTAGCATTGGATCTTTGATAACAATAAGTATTCTATTATAACTGTATTAATATTAAGAAAATTTAAAATCTGCATTAAGCAAAAAAAGACACACCAAGAAATTGAACAAAATCAAAAAAAAGATAACGAGACTTTTGAACTCAATCCAATCGACCCTTTCCCTAAATCCTAAATTTTTTGGGACAAAAAAAAACTTAAGGGGGGGGATATTACAAAAGATTATTATAGATAACTGAATGCAACATTGTAATTACTTCGTCTCTAATATAGAATATTTCATGAGAATAACGAACATAAACCTCATATTACTTTATAATTCCATTTCAATGGATTCATTTTTTTGGATTTTATCTTCATATTCAAAGATTTCTTTTCTTTTTACAATAACTTTTAAAATTTCGACATCTAATTGTTCTTTTTTTGAATTTGGGAATGGGATTATTAACGAAGTGAAATATTTTTCCTGAGTAAATTTAGGAATGGATATGACAAATATTATGAAATTATTTTGAAATATAACATTGTTTTTAATGAAGGGCATATTTTCTATACTTATATTGTATTTGAATATTTCATCATTAGTTAGAATATCGTGAGCTAGAACGTCTAATTTGCTCAATAAGACAATGTCTTCAAATTTAGACAAAATTTTTTCAAGAGAAGTTATATCTATGTATATTTGTAATATGCTTTCATCTTTAAATATTTTATTGGTTTGATTACCAAGTACGGATAAATAATTTTCAATTAATTGTTTTTGGTTATTTCCGTTTTCAGAAATTTCATTTATGCTTTTTATTAAGTTGCTATTTGCTTATTACTATGTTCTGTAATTTGTTTCATATTAAAATCTAAATTTTCTAGGTGTTTATAAATTTCGTTAGAATCTTCATTGTCCATTGTTCCTGTGATGAATTTCAGTGTGCTATTGGCCAAACCTCTTCGTAATCGTTTGTTGCTAGCTGGAAATGGTGTTAGTATTTTCAATTTATTTTTCAAATTATCAATTTCTCTGCTCAACCATTTTTTATGTTTGGGATCTGGATCAAGTTTTTGCAAATTTTGATTTAATGTTTCAATGATTTCGTGATATTGTGTCATATTAACAATATGTAAAATTTTGTTATATCTCTCAACTATTTTCTTTTTGTTTAGTCTAATAAATTTAACGCCATTTTCGTCGACAACAGGTGTTACTTTAATTGTTTGAAGTACTACAAATGTGAATAAAGTTGGAATTAATATTGATCGTATTATTATCATAGCCTAAGAAAACAAAAATAAAAATTTGGAATTAGGTTTGGTGTTTATACTTTCGTTTTTTTTGTTTATTATGATACTTAGTCAGTCATGCTTGTTTAGTATCAATGACATGATGTCCTTCTTGTCTATACTTATCAAGTTTTCTGTATTTAGGGTTTGATTTACCAACAGTGCGATTGATTACAATGTTCTCATTTAATTGCGCGTTAGTATTTCTATTTTTATTCAAAGTTTCTGTACGTTTTATTTTTTCATCTTCAAATATTTTATTTAAATTTTCTATTTCTTCTTTAGTGTAATTTTTGTTTAAAAAATCAAAAGGACGAATTTTAGTTGTTGTATATGAATAGTTGAATTGTAAATAATTAATGTTTGAAATATTTGTTCGTCTAAATCAAAATTATTTTCTTGGTTAGCTTTATATAAACGAAGATGTTCATTTAGAGTGCCAGTCGCTCTATATCTGAATTTCCAGTTTTTGCTCCGGGAGTTGTTAAGTGAAAATTTATGTTATTATCTAGGAGAAATTGCTTAACGACGGTATGGATCATGCATCTATCATTGTCAGTAACTAATTTTCGCATTTTCCCCAAATGTGCAATTCTAGTTTTTAGAGCGTTCAAAATTGAGATCCATGCTCGATCTTTTAATTCGATGGCGGTGGCATGTTTGGAAAATTTATCTATGAACGTTAAATACATTTTATTCCGTATAGGAAACCAGATGTCCATATGGACTATATCATTAAAACTTTTGGGCGTTTCAGTTATTTCGAAAGGTAAAACATTAGGATGGCGTTCGAATTTTGCAATATTACATATTTCGCAATTATTAATAAATTTGTGTATTAAATTTAGCATATTTGGGTAATAGGAAAGGATTTTTAATTCATTGAAAACTTCTGTAATTCCTCTGTGATTATTTTTTAGGTGTTTATTTTTATAATAGCATTTTTTCTTTGTCCGTGACTTCCTCTAACCTTAAGTTATTCGCAGATTTTTATTTCGTGAAAAGTATTTGCGATATAAATCTTGAAATTTAGTATATAGTTGGACATTTGTACTATGGACGCACATTGTTCCTTTATCTATAATACATTTTTGCATGAGATCTAACAACGAGTTATCAGTAATGTTAGAGACGTGAATGAAATTATGAATTTTTTGTTGATAATTTTAAAAAAATATTTTGTATTGGACGATAAACATAAGTAAATTTGATGTTTATTAATATTAATAGGCTTTTCAGTTATGGGTATATAATCTAGATTATCTTCAAGTGCACTGTGTACAGTAGCTAATGAAATCTGTTAAAACATTGTTCATAAGTCTTTGGAAAGTACTAGGCGCATTTTTCAATCCAAATGGCATACGATTAAACTCGTAATGTCCATTTGCTGTTAAAAAAGCAGTTTTGGGTTTGTCCTGAGGGTCTACTTCAATTTGGTGAAAACCCTTGGCCAAATCCAAAGTACTAAAATATTGACATCTCCCCAATTTGTCAAATAACTCTTCGATATTTGGAATTGGAAATTTGTCATCGATGGTGTTTTCATTAAGCTTCCTATAATCGATCACTATTCTCCATTTTTGTTTTTTGGAGTTGTCTAATTTTTTTGGAAGAATCTAAATAGGAGCGTTATAAGGAGAGCTACTGTGAGAGATAATTTTTTCTTTTAACATTTCCTCAATTTGCCGTTCCACTTCTAATCTGTGAATTTCGGTATAACGATAATTTCTTGTATAAATTGGTATATAGTTTTTTGTATTAATTTTATGTTTTACTTCGTTTGTAAAACTTAAATTTCCGATCTGTCGTGAATTCATTACTGAAAATATTAACCGATTCATTTGAGTAACAACTGTTCTCATAGTAAATTTCTTCATGATTATTCAGAAAAAATGGTATTTCTGATTCCGGTGTTATTAACAATCTTTCAGGGTAATTAATAATTGCGTTTAATTGAACTAGTATGTTGTTTCCTATTATGCCATCGAAATAATTATGGAAAGGGTATTCTAGAAACTCTACGAAAAAATCCTTTTTAAAAATTTTGAAAAGTGGAAATCTAAACATTGTTTCACAAGTGACGTTTTTATTAAGTACATTTAAACTGTACGGTTTAACTTGTATTTTCCATTTTGGATCGCAAAGGTTTTTGTTAATAACGCTAAATTCATTATCGCCTGAATGGATAATGAATCGTAATTTTTTATTTTTTGTATTAACTATTATATAGGGTAGTTGTTTGACCCTGTTACTTGAAAATTTTGGTTACTTTTTTTCAGGATTTTCGTAATTAATTGATATGTCCATAGGTTCGACTTGATCGTTAGTTCTATTGGAAGAATTTGAAAAGTTATAATTTCGAGAATTAGAAGTATTATTACTACGAAAATTATTAAAGTTATTAGTATTACGCCTGGGAACACTAGTATTTTCATTATTACGAAAATTATCAGAGTCATTACGCCCGGGCATACTAGAATTTTCATTAGAACGAAAATTATCAAAGTTATTAGCATTTTGTCTGGAAATACCAGAATTTTCATTATTACGAAAATTATTAAAATTATTAGCATTTTGCCTGGAAATACCAGAATTTTCATTATTACGAAAATTATTAAAGCTATAGTCATTACGCCTGACATTAGTGGGATTGTTTTCGTTTCTAGGAAAATTGGTTCTTTGGCTTGAACTATAATTATTAAAGTTTCTATCATCTCCTGAAAAATTATTTAGTCGGTTACCACTGTTTTGTTAGTGACTGTTATTTGATTTGTGAGAATTACTGTAAGTGTTAGAATTTCCCCTAAAATTAGCATTATGATTACGAGAGTTTTCGGGTATATTATTGAATTTACAATTTTTTAAACCAATGAATTTTGCGTATCCTTCTTATTCTATTATCTTATAAGCATCTTCAAGGCTTTCTGGATTTCTATTAATGATAATACCGCGGACAGGCTCGGACAAATTTTCCTTGAACGTATTTAAAGCTATTCTTTTATTAATCGTAATTTGCTCGTCAGTTCCTTCTTCATTCATTGTATACGCGTTGTTTAATCTAATAAGCAAATTATTTATTTCGGTATAAGATTCTTTTATCGAACCTTTACACCGACATAAACTGAGTTGATCGCCTAATTTAGGTGCAGGTACCTTTTCGCCATGAGCTCGCATTAGTAAAGTTTTTAATTGAGGCCACGTTACTGTCGATTGAGTAAGAACGGTAGCGCGAGCATCTCCTACTATTCTGTCTTGAATGAAGCCTAACAATATTGTTTTAAAAGCAAGTGGTAGATTCTCAATAGTTGGTATAAGTGATTCGATTCTCGCTATGAAATTTATTAAATTATTAGGATCACCATTGAACGGTGTTACGTTTGAGATACATTTTATCATCATATTAAACTTTTGTTGGTGATCTAAGTTTTCCTTTTTTTTATTTTTTTATTTTATTTTTTTTAAGACTAAGATTCCGAAATATTTTTTTTTATAATTTGTAAAAAGTAAAGTAAAAAAAATTTATACGATACGAATATGTGTTTTTTTTTTTGATGATCTTGATGTTGCCAAATTGTTGCCAAACAGGTGATTGTTGTTAATTCGTTGATTCGTTTTGTATGAACTCGAACACAAAATACCAGAATTCCTTCAATTAAATTTGGTGTTGAATAGGGTGGATTAATTATTATTTTTTTTCCTTTATTTTAGTTTAAAAAAAATTTTGTAAAAAAATTTCTTTTATTTAGTCGGTTAGACAATACTAGACAATACAAAGAATAAGTAGTTAATTTCTGTTCAAAATACAACACCGAACTGAACTGTTTATTTTTATAAAAACAATAACGAGAACAAAATAATAATTTATTTCAGTATTTTTATCTTTATAAATTCTGGGTTTTAAATGTAGTTTTATCTTTTATTTAAAGAATTTTTATTTAAAGATTTGGTTGAAATGGAATTATAAAGTAATATGAGGTTTATGTTCGTTATTCTCATGAAATATGCTATATTAGAGACGAAGTAATTACAATGTTGCATTTAGTTATCTATAATAATCTCTTCTATATTACAATATATTTAAATTAATCCCTGAGACAAACTCTCATCTGATAAGGTCGTTTCAAGAAATTATTTTTTTCTAATCAATTAAATTATATTAAAATTGATTTTTTTTTCTTTTCTACAATACCTTTGTTTAGCAAAACCAAGAATAGGAGGATTTTTTTCTACTGAATAAACCACAAGTGCTAAAAAAAAAAAATTTATTTTTATTTCATACTAAAACTGTCTTAATTCTAAATTAATTTTTCTTTTTATTAGTTATATAAAAAACTAATAGATAGAGAACTGCCAGATAGAGAACTTATGGAACCGTATTGGACCAGAGTCATGTCTGAGCAGGATGATGTTGAAACTGACACCCTTATTGGTGATAAGGTGCCTGAAATTCATGAAATGTGGCAACACATTTCAGAAGATGAATGAATTCTCTACAGCCATTTCTATCAGGTTGTTAAATTTAATTATGTGGTGTGGTCAGCTTCCTGGAGATGCGGCAATTGCTCGGACACCGTTTCTTCCGAAGAAAAAAGACAGTTCAGCCCCTGAAGATTTCAGGCCAATCACAATTCCATCTGTGATTGTAAGGCATTTACACGCAATATTGGCAAAGAGAATGAAAGGCATGATTAAGATCAATGAGGGCCAGAGAGGCGTCATTAAGTCAGATGGGTGTGCAGACAATGTAAATCTGTTAGACCTAGTGTTGAGATATCATCACGAAACGGTAAACTCTGTTTATTTTGGGGCTATTGATGTCAGTAAAGCTTTTTATACGGTAGCGCAAGAATCCCTCTTCACAGTTTTTAACAACTACGGCATCCCTGAAGAGATGATATCATACTTGAAGAAATATTATGTTTCTTCAAGTACGATTCTCCAAGGTGATGACTGGACCTCAAATCCATTTGTGCCAAAGAGAGGTGTGAAGCAAGGAGACCCATTATCGTCAATATTGCTTAATCTAGTCATTTACTCTTTGATGAAGCATTTACCAAAGATCATTGGAACAATGCTAGATGGGTGTAATATTAATGTTGTGGCATTTGCAGAAGATATTTTATTATTTGCGCAAACAAGGGAAGGCTTACAGAAGTTAATGGATTATGCGGAAACTGAGTATGGTTTGAAAATAAACAGCGCGAAGAGTGTGTCGATATGTATCAAAGCGATTGGTAAAACAAAGAAAACCGTTATTGATTCGAAACCATTTAAAATTGGTGGAAGAGAAGTTCCGGTTTTGAAGCGAACAGATACCTCGACATGCCTCAGTGTTGAATTTTCGCTAGAAGGTAGAACACAATTTAACGCAGTGGAAGTAATAACCCTACTTCTAGAGGCATTAACAAAAGCATCTCTTAAGCCGCAACAGAGAGTTTTGTATTGAGAACTGTGGTGATTCACAGAGCGACACTCGGAAGTATTCACTTGAATGTTCTCAAAAAGCTTGACAAAACTGTGAGACGATACCTGAGAAAGTGGTTAAGGTTGCCACATGACTTACCAGTCGCATTTATACATGCCAGTAAGAAAGACGAAGGTTTAGACGAAGGCTTAGGTTAAAGAGACTAGAACACAGCTTTAATCATTTGCAAGTGGAAATCAAGTATTTGATACTTTTATACACAGAGAGAAAGAAACATGTACAAAACGGTTGAGCTTTGAAAATGGAGAGATCTATGACACGAGGAAGAAACAAGAAGAGCTGTGGAGGACAAGATTTGGTCAAATGGTAGATGGGAAAAGGCTTGATGGAAGCCAGAAAAATAGGCTCATAGATGGATTGGCGAGCCATCTAAACTGCTCAGCGGCAGAGAATATATTGAATGCATAAACTTAAGATTCAATGCATTACCTAGTAGGAGTAGAACATCTAGAGGCAGACCTACTAGGAATAGAGAATGGTCGAGCAGGCTGCAATAGTGTCGAAACAACAAACCATATATTGCAACAGTGTCATAGAACTCACGAAAAGAGGATCAAGAGACATAATGGTTTAATAAATTATATAGAGAGATCATTAAATCAAAAAAGGCTTTGAAGTCCTGGAGGAAGAGAGAATTAGTACGGAAGAAGGAGTGAAAATACCCGATCTAATAACCTGGAAGGGTAACGAAGTGGCTTTGATTGATGTACAAGTTGTAACGGATGACATCGACTTACGCACAGCACATCGTGCCAAGGTCATGAAGTACTGCAGTCAAGGTCATGAAGTTCTTACGCACATGAAACTGAGATCAAACGCCTCAGAAGTTAAGGTAACAACCCTAACTATGAACTGGAGAGGTATCATGTGCCAAGATGCTATTGATGATCTACTGGAATTGGGTGTAATCAAACGAAGAGATATCGCTGTACTTGCTGTAACAGCCCTTGTTGGAGGCATTGTGAGCTTTAAGACCTTCAACAAGTCCATAAGGTCCGATATTGGATAATGAAACTCTATTACATAGAGGAACTGCAACTTCGAAAGACCAAAATGCGAAATGTAACAAGAGGTGGTTTTTAGTGAGTAAGAATCTCACACTACCAAAAGCAACGATGCTATATGATGCCTATGCAAGGTTTTCCCCTCTTGATTTAAAAAAAAAAAAAAATAGCCAAATGTCTCGTCATCTAATTAATGCCGCGCATGAATGGATTAACGAGATTCCTACTGTCCCTATCTACTATCTAGCGAAACCACAGCCAAGGGAACGGGCTTGGAATAATTAGCGGGGAAAGAAGACCCTGTTGAGCTTGACTCTAATCTGGCACTGTAAGGAGACATAAGAGGTGTATCATAAGTGGGAGATACGGATTCATTTAGATCAGTTATCAAAAATGAAATACCACTACTCTTATTGTTTCCTTACTTACTTGATTAAGTGGAACATGTATTATAATATGTAAAAAAATTTCTTTTATTTAGTCGGTTAGACAATACTAGACAATACAAAGAATAAGTAGTTAATTTCTGTTCAAAATACAACACCGAACTGAACTGTTTATTTTTATAAAAACAATAACGAGAACAAAATAATAATTTATTTCAGTATTTTTATCTTTATAAATTCTGGGTTTTAAATGTAGTTTTATCTTTTATTAAAACTGCTGTGTTTGCTGGATTTCATGAGAATTTTTATTTAAAGATTTGGTTGAAATGGAATTATAAAGTAATATGAGGTTTATGTTCGTTATTCTCATGAAATATGCTATATTAGAGACGAAGTAATTACAATGTTGCATTTAGTTATCTATAATAATCTCTTCTATATTACAATATATTTAAATTAATCCCTGAGACAAACTCTCATCTGATAAGGTCGTTTCAAGAAATTATTTTTTTCTAATCAATTAAATTATATTAAAATTGATTTTTTTTTCTTTTCTACAATACCTTTGTTTAGCAAAACCAAGAATAGGAGGATTTTTTTCTACTGAATAAACCACAAGTGCTAAAAAAAAAAAATTTATTTTTATTTCATACTAAAACTGTCTTAATTCTAAATTAATTTTTCTTTTTATTAGTTATATAAAAAACTAATAGATAGAGAACTGCCAGATAGAGAACTTATGGAACCGTATTGGACCAGAGTCATGTCTGAGCAGGATGATGTTGAAACTGACACCCTTATTGGTGATAAGGTGCCTGAAATTCATGAAATGTGGCAACACATTTCAGAAGATGAATGAATTCTCTACAGCCATTTCTATCAGGTTGTTAAATTTAATTATGTGGTGTGGTCAGCTTCCTGGAGATGCGGCAATTGCTCGGACACCGTTTCTTCCGAAGAAAAAAGACAGTTCAGCCCCTGAAGATTTCAGGCCAATCACAATTCCATCTGTGATTGTAAGGCATTTACACGCAATATTGGCAAAGAGAATGAAAGGCATGATTAAGATCAATGAGGGCCAGAGAGGCGTCATTAAGTCAGATGGGTGTGCAGACAATGTAAATCTGTTAGACCTAGTGTTGAGATATCATCACGAAACGGTAAACTCTGTTTATTTTGGGGCTATTGATGTCAGTAAAGCTTTTTATACGGTAGCGCAAGAATCCCTCTTCACAGTTTTTAACAACTACGGCATCCCTGAAGAGATGATATCATACTTGAAGAAATATTATGTTTCTTCAAGTACGATTCTCCAAGGTGATGACTGGACCTCTAATCCATTTGTGCCAAAGAGAGGTGTGAAGCAAGGAGACCCATTATCGTCAATATTGCTTAATCTAGTCATTTACTCTTTGATGAAGCATTTACCAAAGATCATTGGAACAATGCTAGATGGGTGTAATATTAATGTTGTGGCATTTGCAGAAGATATTTTATTATTTGCGCAAACAAGGGAAGGCTTACAGAAGTTAATGGATTATGCGGAAACTGAGTATGGTTTGAAAATAAACAGCGCGAAGAGTGTGTCGATATGTATCAAAGCGATTGGTAAAACAAAGAAAACCGTTATTGATTCGAAACCATTTAAAATTGGTGGAAGAGAAGTTCCGGTTTTGAAGCGAACAGATACCTCGACATGCCTCAGTGTTGAATTTTCGCTAGAAGGTAGAACACAATTTAACGCAGTGGAAGTAATAACCCTACTTCTAGAGGCATTAACAAAAGCATCTCTTAAGCCGCAACAGAGAGTTTTGTATTGAGAACTGTGGTGATTCACAGAGCGACACTCGGAAGTATTCACTTGAATGTTCTCAAAAAGCTTGACAAAATTGTGAGACGATACCTGAGAAAGTGGTTAAGGTTGCCACATGACTTACCAGTCGCATTTATACATGCCAGTAAGAAAGACGAAGGTTTAGACGAAGGTTTAGACGAAGGCTTAGATTAAAGAGACTAGAACACAGCTTTAATCATTTGCAAGTGGAAATCAAGTATTTGATACTTTTATACACAGAGAGAAAGAAACATGTACAAAACGGTTGAGCTTTGAAAATGGAGAGATCTATGACACGAGGAAGAAACAAGAAGAGCTGTGGAGGACAAGATTTGGTCAAATGGTAGATGGGAAAAGGCTTGATGGAAGCCAGAAAAATAGGCTCATAGATGGATTGGCGAGCCATCTAAACTGCTCAGCGGCAGAGAATATATTGAATGCATAAACTTAAGATTCAATGCATTACCTAGTAGGAGTAGAACATCTAGAGGCAGACCTACTAGGAATAGAGAATGGTCGAGCAGGCTGCAATAGTGTCGAAACAACAAACCATATATTGCAACAGTGTCGTAGAACTCACGAAAAGAGGATCAAGAGACATAATGGTTTAATAAATTATATAGAGAGATCATTAAATCAAAAAAGGCTTTGAAGTCCTGGAGGAAGAGAGAATTAGTACGGAAGAAGGAGTGAAAATACCCGATCTAATAACCTGGAAGGGTAACGAAGTGGCTTTGATTGATGTACAAGTTGTAACGGATGACATCGACTTACGCACAGCACATCGTGCCAAGGTCGTGAAGTACTGCAGTCAAGGTCATGAAGTTCTTACGCACATGAAACTGAGATCAAACGCCTCAGAAGTTAAGGTAACAACCCTAACTATGAACTGGAGAGGTATCATGTGCCAAGATGCTATTGATGATCTACTGGAATTGGGTGTAATCAAACGAAGAGATATCGAAGTACTTGCTGTAACAGCCCTTGTTGGAGGCATTGTGAGCTTTAAGACCTTCAACAAGTCCATAAGGTCCGATATTGGATAATGAAACTCTATTACATAGAGGAACTGCAACTTCGAAAGACCAAAATGCGAAATGTAACAAGAGGTGGTTTTTAGTGAGTAAGAATCTCACACTACCAAAAGCAACGATGCTATATGATGCCTATGCAAGGTTTTCCCCTCTTGATTTAAAAAAAAAAAAAAATAGCCAAATGTCTCGTCATCTAATTAATGCCGCGCATGAATGGATTAACGAGATTCCTACTGTCCCTATCTACTATCTAGCGAAACCACAGCCAAGGGAACGGGCTTGGAATAATTAGCGGGGAAAGAAGACCCTGTTGAGCTTGACTCTAATCTGGCACTGTAAGGAGACATAAGAGGTGTATCATAAGTGGGAGATACGGATTCATTTAGATCAGTTATCAAAAATGAAATACCACTACTCTTATTGTTTCCTTACTTACTTGATTAAGTGGAACATGTATTATATACTTAGCCATTATATGGATATATTTTATGTGTTTTATGGTATTTTGTGTTAATGCAAGCTTCTTGTTCAAAGTACCAAGAGTTTGTTATATACAAGCCGTGTCGAGTAAACTACAATCAATCTATCAGCGCACAGCTAGCAACTGCGCAACTGCTTAACGAAGCTGTCAGAGAGTGTACTCGACACGTCCAATAATAATTTCCTGAAAAGAAAAAAAAAAGAAATTTGATGGGTCGAATTTAGTCAGTGAAAACCAAAAGTCAAAATTGAGTTAGTAAAATAAAAAAGTGAAGTTTTAGAATTAATCTTAAAAGAATCTGAAAAAAGTAAAAATTCCTCATTCTGAATTCTAATTAATAAAATTAAATTAGTTTGTCGAAAGCAGAATTTCGGGAGGAATTAGAAATCAATTAAAATAATTATAATTCAAAAATTTATAATTGAAAATTGAAATAAATTTTATAACAAAAATTATAATTAAAAATTAAAAATAAATTTTATAATTCAAATTTATAATTAAGAAAATTAAAATCAATTTTTTTTAATATAAATTATATTTGTTAAAAAAACTAAGAATAATAAAGTGTGATTGGATTTAAGTAGATAAAAATTAGTGGAGAGTTTTATTTACGCAACAGAATCGCCAACCCGACAACCAACATCCACATATACACCAAACATATATAAGTGAAATAATTTTTTATCTAAGTATATTATTTTTTTATAAAATAATATATATTTAAAATAATCCCTGAGACAAACTCTCATCTGATAAGGTCGTTTCAAGAAATTATTTTTTTCTAATCAATTAAATTACATTAAAATTAAATTTTTTTTCTTTTCTACAATACCTTTGTTTAGCAAAACAAAGAAGCGGATGATTTTTTTCTACTCAATAAACCACAAGCGTTAAAAAAATAATTTAGTTTTATTTCATACTAAAACTGTCTTAATTCTAAATTAATTTTTCTTTTTATTAGTTATATAAAAAACTAATAGAAAGAGAACTGCCAGATAGAGAACTTATGGAACCGTATTGGACCAAAGTCATCTCTGAGCAGGATGATGTTGAAACTGACACTCTTATTGGTGATAAGGTGCCGGAAATTGATGAAATGTGGCAACACATTTCAGAAGATGAATGAATTAAGTAAACACTTCCCCACGAACAGGAGCGCTCCCGGACCAGATGGCATTTCTCCTAGGAAGTATAAGGCACTCTCTACAGCCATTTCTATCAGGTTGTTAAATTTAATTATGTGGTGTGGTCAGCTTCATGGAAATGCGGCAATTGCTCGGACAACGTTTCTTCCGAAGAAAAAAGACAGTTCAGCCCAGGGCTGCCAGATTGGGGAATTTTTTCCCCAAACTGAGGAAATTTTTAATTTCGGGGGGAAAAAAAAAGTTAAAAAAAAACGTGGGGAAAAATTTGAGGAAAATTTGAAGAAATTCAGAAATATTGTGCTGACGTTGGCAATCAATAATATTTAAAATTTCAGACTCGTAAATTTTTTTCACCCTAATGATTTTAAGAAATTTATATCATTACCATATTCTTCTACGTACGTTGAGCTAAAAATCTATTGTTTGAACTCAACTTTTTGATTTACAACATATAAGTACCGCATAAAATCTGAACACATTAAAAATTTGAGGGAATGTTGCAAAATTAAGCTGTTTTTGGGGAAAAACTGAAGTGAGTAAAACCGTTATACAATTTTAATACACAAAAATATAAAAAAAAATTTGAGGAATTTTTTTAAAAAAGTGTCTATTTTGGGGAAATTTCTTGAAAATTTGAGGAAATTTCATTCATTCCATCTGGCAGCCCTGGTTCAGCCCCTGAAGATTTCAGGCCAATCACAATTCCATCTGTGTTTTTAAGGCATTTACACGCAAAATTGGCAAACAGAATGAAAGGCATGATTAAGATCAATGAGAGCCAGAGAGGCGTCATTAAGTCAGATGGGTGTGCAGACAATGTAAATCTGTTAGACCTAGTGTTGAGATATCATCACGAAACGGTCAACTCTGTTTATTTTGGGGCTATTGATGGACAGCTTTTGATATGGTAGCGCACGAATCCTTCTTCACAGTTTTTAACAACTACGGCATCCCTGAAGAGATGATATCATACTTGAAGAAATATTATGTTTCCTCAAGTACGATTCTCCAAGGTGATGACTGGACCTCAAATCCATTTGTGCCAAAGAGAGGTGCGAAGCAAGGAGACCCATTATCGCCAATATTGCTCAATCTAGTCATTGACTCTTTGATGAAGCATTTACCAAAGATCATTGGAACAATGCTAGATGGGTGTAATATTAATGTTGTGGCATTTGCAGATGATATTTTATTATTTGCGCAAACAAGGGAAGGCTTACAGGAGTTAATGGATTATGCGGAAACTGAGTATGGTTTGAAAATAAACAGCGCGAAGAGTGTGTCGATATGTATCAAAGCGATTGGTATAACAAAGTAAACCGTTATTGATTCGAAACCATTTAAAATTGGTAGAAGAGAAGTTATGGTTTTGATGCGAACAGATATCTCGACATACCTCGGTGTTGAATTTTCGCCAGAAGGTAAAACAAAATTTAACGCAGTGGAAGTACTAACCCCACTTCTAGAGAACATCTAGAGGCAGACCTACTAGGAATAGAGACTGTCGAGCAGGCTGCAATAGTGTCGAAACAACTAATAACTTCGCTACACTTCAGGTTAGCAACCATGAATTTCTTGGTTTGAAAGTAGGTTGGCGAATGGGGTGACACACTTATAAAAGATGGTTTGGTTTGAAATTAAAAAAAAATTTTTTGTAAAATTAAAAAAAAATTCTTTGTAAAATAAAATTTTTATTTTTTCGTAGTTTAAAAAAAAAAAGTGAATTTTCGTTAAATAATATTAAATTTTTTTTTAAAAATATTTTAATTTATTTTCTTTTTTGACAACCTACAATTTATTATTATTTTTTTTATATCGAAGCATTTTAAAGTATGATTTTTTCTGTAAATTTTCTGCAAATTGACAGGTTATACCTTTTTTTTTTTGAAATGCAATAAAACTATGTAGTAAAATTTCTAGGTTTGTGTCGAACCGACTTTCAAACCATGAAAAAAAAAAAAAAAAGAACCAACCTATTTTTTTCTGCAAAACACGGAATTCTGTGTTTGTAACCTGAAGTGTAGCGAAGTTATAACCATATATTGCAGCAGTGTCATAGAACTCACGAAAAGAGGATCAAGAGACATAATGGCTTAGTAAATTATATAGAGAGATCACTAAATCAAAAAGGCTTTAAGTCCTGGAGGAAGAGAGAATTAGTACGGAAGAAGGAGTGAAAATACCCGATCTAATAACCTGGAAGGGTAACGAAGAAGCTATGATTGATGTACAAGTTGTAACGGATGGTATCGACTTACGCACAGCACAGGTCATGAAGTACTGCAGTCCTGATGTACTTACGCACATGAAACTGAGATCAAACGCCTCAGAAGTTAGGGTAACAACCCTAACTATGAACTGAAGAGGTATCATGTGCCAAGATGCTATTGATGATCTACTGGAATTGGGTGTCATCAAACGGAGAGATATCGCTGTACTTGCTGTAAGAGCCCTTGTTGGAGGCATTGTGAGCTTTAAGACCTTCAACAAGTCCACAAGATCCGGTATTGGATAATGAAACTAAATAACATAGAGGAACCGCAACCTCGAAAGACCAAAATACGAAATGTAACAAGAGGTGGTTTTTAGTGAGTAAGAATCTCACACTGAAAAAAGCAACGATGCTATATGGTGCCTATGCAAGGTTTTCCACTCTTGATATTAAAAAAAAGAAAAAATAGCCAAATGCCTCGCCATCTAATTAGTGACGCGCATGAATGGATTAACGAGATTCCTACTGTCCCTATCTACTATCTAGCGAAATCAAAGCCAAGGGAACGGGCTTGGAATAATTAGCGGGAAAAGAAGACCCTGTTGAGCTTGACTCTAATCTGGCAGTGTAAGGAGACATAAGAGGTGTAGCATAAGTGGGAGATACGGATTCATTTAGATCTGTTATCAAAAATGAAATACCACTACTCTTATTGTTTCCTTACTAACTTGATTATGTGGAACATGTATTATATACTTAGCCATTATATGGATATATTTTATATGTTTTATGGTATTTTGTGTTAATGCAACCTTCTTGTTCAAAGTACCAAGAGTTTGTTATATACACCAAACATATATAAGTGAAATAATTTTTTTATCTAAGTATATTGTTTTTTTTATAAAATAATATATATTTAAATTAATCCCTGAGACAAACTCTCATCTGATAAAGTCGTTTCAAGAAATTTTTTTTTTCTAATCAATTAAATTATATTAAAATTAATTTTTTTTTCTTTTCTACAATACCTTTGTTTAGCAAAACAAAGAATCGGATGATTTTGTTCTACTCAATAAACCACAAGTGTTAAAAAAAAAAATTATTTTTATTTCATACTAAAACTGTCTTAATTTTAATTAATTTTTATTTTTATTATTTATATAATCCCCCACAAAGAGGCATTACTCTGTCTGGATTGGCAATGAATTGTTTGAACCTGGTTGGGCAGTATCATTCTAATCATTATGATAAAAATTATAAAACAAATAATTCCCATTACTGCTCCAAGATGTGAAATTGAATAATGATAAATTTGATAAATACCTAAAGGCTTGTCTTCTTGATCTGTTAATACTTCTATATGCCTTTGTAACTGTTTGATTTCATGTCACATATTTTGCAATGTTGACGAAAATTTCTCTATAGTTTTAATATTTTCAATACTGATGTTATAATTACTTATATTTCGTCACCCGCATTCTATCTTGTTCAATGGACCATTTTTGACGAAATTGAGTTATAAATGCCAATATACTAATTTGGAGATGCTCTTTCGAATGGCATAATCCGTTTTTTCGTATCTTTTATCGTTTTCGAGATATCGAGAACCATTTTGTTCAATGCGACATATTTCGAGGTAATTTTTTGTGCAATATCCAAACAACTTTTTTTTTTGCATATTGAACATTTTTTGTTTGATTTCATTCAATTTTTTATTTATATTTATGCACGGTGCTATTTTGTTCAATATACCTTTTGAGTGGAAACTTTGTTCTATGTCCACAAATTTTTAATTCTGACGACAAATCTTATTTTGTTCAATATCGCAAATTAGACGCTACTTTGTTCTATACCCGTTGTCCACGGAAAATGCTATATTGTTCAATATCCATTTTAGTTTCATTAATTTTGTATAAAATAGAACATTTTTTCTTTACATTTTATTTTTATCAGCTTACAATGCTATATTGTTCAATATTTAACTTTTTCGTCATATTTCACACTATTAAGAAGTTCTATCCAGAAATTTCTTTAAATATCATTGGAAAGCACTAATTTTTAATAATAATTAAGAAAAATAAAATAAATAAATTGAATTTATTTCACAACATAGAAGATAGCACGGGCAAATTGTTCAAAATAAACAAAAAAATTACGAAGTGGCTGTAACTTGGTATAGACCTTTGAAAATGTACATATTTCAAGAAACCAAGGAGTTCCTAGCCAAAAAAGGTGTGATTGAGTGGCCACGCTTTGCGGCACATGTAAATAATATAATTTCGTGATGTTTTTCATGTAAATCACTATAAATATTGACAAGTTTGGTAAATTTAGCATCCCAAGATCATAAATAACAAGGTACTTTACTAAATTTTGATTCTGTTTATTATATGCTGAAATAAACAGACAAAATCGAAAAATGATGTTTTATTCTAATAAATTCGATTTCTTGAAAAATATTAAAAGTTATAAATTGAAAATTCGTTCTCTGAGGTTTTCGAGGTCGCTGAGTATTTTTCGAAACATTTTAATGCATTTGTACATTTGTTTTCTTAATCCAACTGCTTCACTAGATCTGAGTTATATTCTGTGACAAAAAATACACATTCTGGTATTAATGAGATCAAGAGAACAAGTAGATCAACGTTCTTGAAACAACAAATGTTCGACAATTATTCGACATTTCTATTGCGGTTTTAAAAATAATTGTATTCGCATCGTCAATCGCTTGTTTTACCATGAATTTTCTATTTTGAAAAAATTTCGTTAACAATGAAATCAATCTCATTTAATTTTTATCGTTTGACAAAAATTTATTTTGATTGACAGTTACTCCCAGCTGAAATCGTACATTTTTCACAAGCGAAGTAAAGCACACTGCTAAGTTTTAAATCGTTTGAAGATGATTATTTTGTGCTTAGATACAGACACAGTATTTGAAAAACTTGATTGTCAAATATTGGGTCCAGCACACTATTGAATGCTTGGGCTCCTCGGATTCTTCAAAAGAATGTGTTTGTGTATGCGAAAGTTGCAGATACTTCGCAATTTTTTTGTTTATTTGACCATTTTGGGCTTAATTTGCCTGTATTATTGTTAGAGATACTTTTCAATATTTTTTTTGATTCATTTTATTATTAATTTGTTTTATTTAACACTTTTCTAAATAAAGTTATTGAAAGATATTATGTGAATTAAATTTGTTCATAAAATTTAAAAGGAATTGTGTTTCTTTTCTAATACTTTCGAGTTATTATAGTACATCTCTGTTCAATAAGATATAAGTTCTCTTAGTAAAGTTAATTTAAGAAGGTAAGTGCTATCTTGATCAATACCTTAAAATCAGTGTCCAATTTGTTCAATATCCACAAAAATTTAGTAAAAAATTGTTTTATTAGGAGCTGTGTTCAATATCCATTTCGACTACTCTGGACATGTTTTTAAATATTTCAAAAGTTTCTAATCTGTTTGTGTATTGCCAAGCAGTTTTGTAAACTATATTAAACGGACTTTCGAAAATTAAATACAGTTTGACAAAAAATCTTGAAATAAAAGTGCAAATTTTGTTCAAACTTTAAAAATCGATTTCCCAACAATTTGATTTTTGGACATTGAACAAGATAGAATGCGGGTGACGTTGTAGATGGTAGATATGACGTTTGAATTTTCCCATAAAATATATTATGAGATCTTATTAACATCCCTTCTTGATTGATTTCACAGTTGTCATCCATTTTTAAAATTCCAGCATCTTTTATTTTCAATTCAATTGATTCATTGAATGAAAATATCCAACTATTGATGTGGTGTAGTTGCGCCCAAAACTTTAAAGGACGAGAAATTTTATAATTACAATCTGATGAGTTATGTTGTCCCTTTAATAATCCTATTTCGCATGCTAACATTTTAGATTTGTCGTTAAAGATTATTCCATGTAATTTACAAATTAAATTTCCCTTGTTGAATGTTCTACATTTTGTTAAGTCAATGTGATTGACTGCATGAAATTTGATTTTATGTAGATCACTAATGAGTAAATCCATAGCAGGTATTATCGAAACAAAATTTTCATTTATTAAAACTGGAACTGATATTGGATTATAAATTATAAAATCTTCAATCATAATTACCGGAATTTTTAATGTAAATCCTACATATTTGCTTAATAAATGCCCTTCTATTTCCATCAGAGTATATAATTTTAAAAGCTGATAATCTTCTCCTTTCCCTGGCAATTTCATTGATCCTGGCAAATGTTTTTCAATAATTTGTAGTTGCTTTGCTAACTGATCAGTTGGTATGATAGTTGGATTAATTTTAATGCTGTTTGTGTTTGTTGAAATGAACTTATGTTTAATATTCTTTGCATAGCAATCTCTAAAAATAATTTTTCTACATGTTGTGTCTTCATTCCATCTGTCATATTATTAATGTGATCTTGAACCTCATTTAAATATGTTTCCATTCGTTTAAATTGCTGTTGAACTTCAATTTGAGTCTTTTTTATAATGTTTGTCGTTGTTCCCAACAGAATGGTTTGGTTTTTTAATAATTTGCGTAAATGTTCTTCATTTCTAGAAATAGACTCTATCGTATTTTGCATTTCTTCTGCGTAATTTTGGTCTAACACGCCAAATAATTTGTTTTGTAGATATCCAACTCCATCAATAAAACCTCGTTTATAACGACGACTTGTTTCTGGGATCAAAATGTGATTGTTGTTCTCAATACTATCCAATTGCCTTTCAAATTCCTTTACAATTTCTTGACAATAATTTATTTCACCATGATCATTACAAATCCTTTTTAATTAACGCAAATTTGTTCTAAAACCAGATAATTTATTCCAATAGCTTTGTAAATTAATATAAATAATCAAATTCCATTCGTCTGATATTAAGTTGACATTACCGATATTTTCAAAAAATATGCCTGGTTGTGAAGGAAAAGGATTTACTTCAATTTTTGCTTTGGACGTTGAAATACCTAAAATGAACAATAAAGTAGAGCTGTATTATTAATGACATTATTTTGTTTATACTGTTTTACAGTTTTTATATTTTTATTTGTTAACATTTCATTTGAGAACAAGTTTACTGAATTACAAACTTTTTCTGTTTCAGTGAAATTGTTATTATTAATTGAACATTTAATCTTTTTATCAAATTCAACCTTTTCTTTGTTTTTTAACCCATTTTTTTCTTTTTCTTCGTCCTCTTCAATTGGAAGTGGGATACACGAGTTACTGCTCGTCTAAATTCCCCTTTGGAAGTTTTAACAACAACTACTCTAAAAAAATTATCATCACCCTTTATAGTACTAACTACTCTACCAAGTCTCCATTCAAGAGGAGGAAGAAAATCTTCTTTTAGTACTACCATAGTTCCTTCCTGTCTGTCTGAGGAATTTTCCACTTTCTTCTTTCTTGCAATTCTTGCAAGTATTCTTTTATCCATCTATCCCAAAACTGTTTTTGAATGTGTTTAACTAGTTTCCACCGTGACAATGACTTAATATTTTTCTCGGAGTGTAATTCGTGAATGGTAGTTAGTGGTTTTCCGATAAGGAAGTGCCCGAACGTTAAAGCCTCAAGATCATTGGGATCACTTGATAACGGTATAAGTGGTCTTGAATTTAAAACTGCCTCGATTTGAGTTACTACAGTATGAAATTCTTCATAAGTCAAGTGAGCTCCTGTTAAAACTCTTTTCATATGATATTTGGCTGACTTGACTGCCGCCTCCCAAAGACCTCCAATACCATTTTGAACACATTCTCTAGCTATTTCTTTTTCGTTATTAAAAATCATTTCCCTAACTGCTTGCATTTCTGATCTTGCTCCAAGAAAGTTTGTGACATTGTCACAAGAAATAGTTGAGGGTTAACATAGGAGAGCAATAAATATCTTTAAGCACCCTATAAAAGCAGCTGATGTTAAATCAGAAACAACTTTGCAATGAACTGCTTTAACCGCAAAACAAACGAAAATGCAGACATATATTTTCGTGGGTCTTTTACCTCTTAATAAATAATGAATATTAAATGGTCCACAAAAATCCATGCCAACAGTTGAAAATGGGTTAGAAGGTACAATTCCCCATTATTTGGGCAATACTTTTAGGATTTGCACGGAAACATTGAATGCATTCGTGTACGGTTTGTTTTGTTATCTTTTTTCCGTGAATGGGCCAAAATCTTTGTCTAGCAATAGCTAATAAAGCTTGTGAACCTGCATGCAGTGAATCAAGATGAAGTTGTTTAAGAATTAATTTTGTATAGCAAGTTTTTGAAGGCAAAACTAATTGATGCTTTGATTCATACGCTAAACCTGAAGTCTACCACCAACTCGGATTAGACCATTATCGTCTAAAAAAGGTGTTAAAGCACTAAGCTGACTTTTTTGTTTGACTTGACCACTTTTTTGAAGATCTAAATTTTCTTTACTAAAATTTTCTACTTGGATTTGTTTGATAATGAAGTTTAAAGAAACATCAAGTTCTTTTACTTGTAAGCTCCCGTTTAATCTTATAGAATGGTTATTTTTTTTGACATTATGGACAAATCTGAAAACGTATGCAAGAATATTTTGAAGCCTTTTGAGAGATTATTGTGGTGAATGCCTTCTAGTAATTCTTCAGATACTATTGGGCCGCATTGTACCGTTAAAATAGTTTTTTGTTTTGCCACTTCTAATATTTCAGGAGATTGGAAATTTTGAGATGGCCAATTATTTTCCGGCAGTGTTAAAAAGTTTGGACCACATTTTGGTTTGCATAAACTTTTTTGGAGACATCCCTCGAGAAACAATATCTGCTGGGTTGTTTTTTGAATCAACATATCGCCATTGAGAAATATCGCTTAATTCCTGGATTCTAGCGACTCTATTTGCTACAAACGTCTTTAATGATGCTGATTCTGCTCCAATCCATGATAATACTATAGTTGAATCGGTCCACATGAATATTTTCTCAAAATCTAAAAATAAAGAACTTTTAATACGATTTACTAATATTGCTAAAATTTTCGCTGCACAAAGCTCTAATCTTGCTAACGTTTGTTTTTTCAAAGGAGCAACTCTGGATTTTGCACACAATAATTTTGAGCTTGATACTCCAAAATTATCCGTTGATCTAATGTAAATACAGATTCCATACGCTAGCTCGCTTGCATCTGAAAATCCGTGCAATTGTAACCTAGCATTGGGTTTAATTACTAATCTTGGAATTTGAATTTTATTTAACAAACTTAATTCTTCTTTGAATTGAATCCATTTGGTATGCATATCCTGGGGGAGTGATTCATCCCAATCTAATTTAAGCGTCCAAAGTTGCTGTAAAAAAATTTTATGAATTACGATGATTGGATTTACGAAGCCTAACGGTTCAAAAATTTGAGCTACTTCTGCTAAAATTGTTCTTTTTGTGACCTTTTTTTGTTCTGGCCAATTAGTTTTTAAAGAAAAGATATCCTTTTTAGGATTCCATAATAGTCCTAAAGTTTTAATATTAGGTTCAAAATTTTCGTCGTCATTATCGATTAAATATTCTATCTCCCTATCTTCAATGTTTATAGATTCTAACAGTTTGTTATGGTTAGCACACCATTTTCTTAATGTGAACTGTCCACATTTTAGAATACCAACTAATTGCTTTTGTAATTCTAAAGCTTCCTTTAAGGAGTTAGCCCCTGACATTACATCATCTACGTAGAAATCCCTTTTTGCAACCGCTGCAGCAAGAGGATATTCAGTTCGATAGTCAGTGGCTATTTATTGAAGGACCTTTGTCGCTAAATATGGCGCCGAGGTAGTTCCATATGTTACAGTGGTTAATTTAAAATATTTAATTTTTTCTTTTAAATTTTCTCTCCACTTAATAAAATAAGAAATAGATCATCCTGAATTACAGGACCTTTCATTAATATTACGTTTAAGGACACGTTATTTGAGGTTTTTGCTGAACCATAGAAAACTACTCGTAATTTCGTCGTCGAGCTTTCTGGTCTTAACACACAGTGATGGGGCAAAAAATAATGACTATCAGAAATTTCTTTTTCTTTTATTTCTTTCATATGCCCTAAAGCTAAATATTCTTTTAGAAACTTTGAGTATTCAACTTTTAAATCCGGATTTTTATTCAATCTTTTTTCTAAATTAAAAAATCTTTTTAAAGCCATTTGCTTAGAGTTTCCTAACAAATTTTTATCTTTTAAAAAAGGCAATTTAACAATATATTTTTACCCTTTTCTATTTGTTTTGTAGTTTTTCTAAAAAATTCTTCACATGTTTTTTCTGTAGACGTTAAAGAACATTTTGAAATTTCTGGTTTTTCTATTTTCCAAAATTTTTGAAGCTGTTCTTCTAGTCCTACCATGAGAGCGGAGTTTGAATTTGTTTCATGAAATTTCCCTAAAACTACCCATCCTAATTTCTGTTATGATTAATTTTATGATTGATTACGGGGGGTGTACATAAATACAAAAATTCTGAGTTCAAGATGAACTCATGAAGAATTTTATCATATCTTATGATAAAAGAGAAATTGGTGAAGGTAGAGGCAAGAGAAAGTGCTCTACTTTCAACTATGAATCTGGTGTTGAGTCCACTGTCTAAGGACATCCTGTTCAAGGGCTGGGTCTAAGCTCGTCGGTGGGTGGGTACGGACAGTGAACACCAAGGGGGTTCATAACAATATTTAAAGGATGTCTTTTTATGAAGAAGGTGAAAAGAAGTTCTCAATAAAAAATAATATTCGAGAAACCCCAACCCAGGGCTGCCAGATTGGGGAATTTTTTCCCCAAACTGAGGAAATTTTTATTCTCGGGCGAAAAAAAAAAGTTAAAAAAAACGTGGGGAAAAATTTGAGGAAAATATTTTTTTCTGAGGAAAATTTGAAGAAATTCAAAAATATTGTGCTAACGTTGGCAATCAACAATATTTAAAATTTCAGACTCGTCAATTTTTTTTACCCTAATAATTTTAAGAAATTGATGTCATTACCATTCTTGGCGCCGTGACATTTGTCCGCGGGACATTTGTCCGCGATGAAATTTGTATGGAAAACTTCGCGGACAAATGTCATTTTGCAAAATCTCATTTGTCCGAGATTAATTTTTATCGCGGACAAATGACATTTTGGAAAATGTCATTTGTCCGCGGCGGACAAAATACATTTCGAATCGCGGACAAATGTCATTTTTATGTCCGCGATACAAAAACAAATCGCGGACAAATGTCCCGCGGACAAATGTCCAACCACCCCATTCTTCTACGTACCTTGAACTCAAAATCCATTGTTGGAACTAAACTTTTTGATTTAGAACATTATAAGTACCGCATAAAATCTGAACATATTAAAAATTTGAGGAAATCTTGCAAAAATAAGCTGTTTTTGGGGAAAAACTGCAGTGAGTAAAACAGTTAAACAATTGTTTTTTTCTAATTTAGGGCAAAAAAAAATTTTAGAACACGAAGATATAAAAAAAAAAAATTTGAGGAATTTTTTTCAAAAAGTGTCTGTTTTGGGGAAATTTCTTAAGAATTTGAGGAAATTTCATTAATTCCATCTGGCAGCCCTGCCCCAACCAATTCAAAGTAAAAAAAGCACACGAAGCAGTCATAGAACTGCCTACAGAAGTTTATACTTAAAGATTTAAAATATGCAATAACAGTGGATACAAATGATGGGCTGCTGAGTACAAAATGTAAATTAAAATATTTTACCCTCTACCAAAAAAACGCACAACGCGGCTAAAGAAGTATAAACTTCAAAAAAAATTTCGTATATTTTGCTCCAGCACGACCTAACCGTAGCTCCCCATCCAAAATTTTTTTTTCAGGTAATCATAATTTCACCGGAGCTACCTATTAAAAAAAAAATTTTTTCGTATATTTTGCTCCGGCACGACCTAACCGTAGCTCCATATCCAAAAATTTTTTTTCAGGTAATATTAATTTCACCGGAGCTATCTATTTTGAAAAAATAATTTTTCGTATATTTTACTCCGGCACGACCTAACCGTAGCTCCCCACACAAAAAATTTTTTTCAGGTAATATTAATTTCACCGGAGCTACCTATTTTGAAAAAAAATAAAATTCGTATATTTTGCTCCGGCACGACCTAACCGTAGCTCTCCACCCAAAATTTTTTTTCAGGCAATATTAATTTCACCGGAGCTACCTATTTAAAAAAAAAAATTGTTCGTATATTTTGCTCCAGCACGACATAACCCCACCCAAAAATTTTTTTTCAGTTAATATTCATTTCACCGGAGCTACCTATTTTGAAAAAAAAAATTTCGTATATTTTGCTCCGGCACGACCTAACCGTAGTTCCCACCCAAAAAATTTTTTAAGTTAATATTAATTTCACCGGAGCTACCTATTTAAAAAAAAATATTTTCGTATATTTTGCTCCTGCACGACCTAACCGTAGCTCCCCACCCAAAAATTTTTTTTCAGTTAATATTAATTTCACCGGAGCTACCTATTAAAAAAAAAATTTTTTTCGTTTATTTTGCTCCGGCTCGACCTAACCGTAGCTCCCCACCCAAAATTTTTCGGCTGGTAATCTTAATTTCACCGGAGCTACTTATTTAAAAAAAAAAAAAATTTTCGTATATTTTGCTCCGGCACAACTTAACCGTAGCTCCCCACCCAAAAATTTTTTTTCAAATAATATTAATTTCACCGGAGCTACCTATTAAAAAAAAAAAAATGTTCGTATATTTTGCTCCGGCACGACCTAACCGTAGCTCCAAACCCAAAATTTTTTTTTCAGTTATATTAATTTCACCGGAGCTACCTATTTTGAAAAAAAAAATTATTCGTATATTTTGCTCCGGCACGACCTAACCGCAGCTCCCCACCCAAAACATTTTTTTCAGTTAATATTAATTTCACCGGAGCTATGTACCTATTTTGAAAAAAACAAAAATTTCGTATATTTTGCTCCGGCACGACCTAACCGTAGCTCCCCACCCAAACATTTTTTTTCGGTTAATATTAATTTCACCGGAGCTACCTATTTAAAAAAAAATTTCGTATATTTTGCTCCGGCACGACCTAACCGTAGCTCCCCACCCAAAAAATTGTTTTCAGTTAATATTAATTTCACTGGAAAAAACAATATTTTCGTATATTTTGCTCCGGCACGACCTAACCGTAGCTTCCCACCCAAAAAATTTTTTTCAAATAATATTAATTTCACCGGAGCTACCTATTTAAAAAAAAAAAAAAATTTTCGTATATTTTTCTCCGGCACGATCTAACCGTAGCTCCCCACCCAAAAAATTTTTTTCAGTTAATATTAATTTCACCGGAGCTACCTATTTTGAAAAAAAAAAAATTTTTCGTGTATTTTGCTCCGGCACGATCTAACCGTAGCTCCCCACCCAAAAATTTTTTTTTTGTTAATAGTAATTTCACCGGAGCTACCAATTAAAAAAAAAAAAAAATTTCGTTTATTTTGCTCCGGCACGATCTAACCGTAGCTCCCCACCCAAAATTTTTCGGCTGGTAATCTTAATTTCACCGGAGCTCCCTATTTAAAAAAAAAAAATTTTTTCGTATATTTTGCTCCGGCACGACCTAACCGTAGCTCCCCACCCAAAATTTTTTTTCAGGTAATATTAATTTCACCGGAGCTTCCTATTTTGAAAAAAAAAAAAAAAAATTTCGTATATTTTGCTCCGGCACGACCTAACCGTAGCTTCCCACCCAAAATTTTTTTTTCAGATAATCTTAATTTCACCGGAGCTAACTATTTAAAAAAAAAAAATTTTCGTATATTTTGCTCCGGCACGACCTAACCGTAGCTTTTTTTGCTTGTAATATTGGGCCCTATATATACATATATTTGAAATTAAAAAATCTTGTCATTGGGAATCGAACCAGGCACCTTCAGACTTACAGTCTGATGTTGTAGCCACTAAGCCATACTGTCCATATGATTTTGGGTTTCTTAAATATAATAAAAAAATAAGTATTCTTCTGAGAAAAATGATGACGATTCTGAGAAAAATTCTACATGAAAATGGATTTTTACGCTCTACCAAAATTCATCAAACGCCGCTAAAGAAGTATAAACTTCAAAAATAAAATAAAAATTTTTTTTTGGCCGGGTCGACCCTCCTTCTACTACTACCCAAAATTTTAAGCCAACTAACCTTTATTTCATCGAAAATAAATTTTTGGTAAAAAAAAAATTTTGTTCTTTTTTGGGTAGGAGACCCCCTCCCCCTCCTGATCCGATCCAAAATTTTCATGCCGGCCGCGTTCATTTAACGACAGGTAACGTTTATAATTAAAAAAATAAAATAAAATTTTTTTTGGGCGCGTGGACCCTACTCCTTCTACTAATACCCAAAATTTTAAGCCAACTAACCTTTATTTAATCGAAAATAATTTTTTTGATAAAAAAAATTTTTGGTCTTTTTTGAGTAGGAGACCCCCTCGCCTCCTGTTCCGATCCAAAATTTTCATGCCGGTCACGTTCATTTAACGACAAATAACTTTTACAATTAAAAAAATAAAAAAAATAAATTTTTTGGGCCGGGTAGACCCTACTCCTTCTACTACTACTTAAAATTTTAAGCCAACTAACCTTTATTTCATCGAAAATAATTTTTTGATAAAAAAAATGTTGGTGTTTTTTTGGTAGGAGACTCGCCTCCTGCTCTGATCCAAAATTTTCATGCCGGCCACGTTCATTTAACGACAGGTAACTTTTACAATTAAAAAAATAAAATAAAATTTTTTTTTGGGCCGGGTCGACCCTACTCCTCCTTCTACTAACCAAAATTTTAAGCCAACTAACCTTTATTTCATCGAAAATAATTTTTTTGATAAAAAAAAAATTTTGGTCTTTTTTGAGTAGGAGACCCCCTCGCCTCCTGCTCCGATCCAAAATTTTCATGCCGGCCACGTTCATTTAACGACAGGTAACTTTTACAATTAAAAACAAAAAAAAAAATTTTTTTTGGGCCGGGTCGACCCTACTCCTCCTTCTACTACCCAAAATTTTAAGCCAACTAACCTTTCTTTCATCGAAAATAATTTTTTTGTTAAAAAAAAAATTTTGGTCTTTTTTGGGTAGGAGACCCCCTCACCTCCTGCTCCGATCCAAAATTTTCATGCCGGCCACGTTCATTTAACGACAGGTAACTTTTACAATTAAAAACAAAAAAAAAATTTTTTTTTTTGGGTCGGGTGGACCCTACTCCTTCTACTATTACCCAAAATTTTAAGCCAACTAACCTTTATTTCATCGAAAATAATTTTTTGATAAAAAAATAAGTCTGAAGGTGCCAGGTTCGAACCCAATTATGATTTGTTTTTTTTTAATATTTGAAAAATGATGACGGACGATTCTCAGAAAAATGATGACGATTCTCAGAAAAATTCTATATGAAAATGGATTTTTACCCTCTACCAAATTTCTTCCAACGCCGCTAAAGAAGTATAAACTTCAAAAAACTTAAACTAAATGACTAATACGTCATTCTTCAGCTCATGGCTATGGCCATCTACAGCTGGACCTACATTAGCATTTCTTATATCTAATAGGACCTGTGGAAATAATAAATTAAGTCAAAGACATTATCATTTAATATTTAAATGTAGATTTTTTATTGACAAAAAAAAAAGAAACTTAAAACACCTACGACAATTTTATTCTAAACTAAACTACATTAATTTGATTGCTTATGCCGCATGATATAATAATTTGATATCAAAAAAAAATTTTTTTTTTTATAAGTATAAAATATTGTAACATAATTTGTTAATTTTTTATTAACATTTCCAGAATTTATTTTATTTTCCTTCTATTCTATTGTTTTTATACAACAATATTTAATCAATATTTTATTTTTTAAAATAAAACAAATTATTATTTACTGACTTATTTCAGTATTTTTTTTTTTGTGTGTATATATATAATATGTAGCTTGTTTGTTTTTATAAAACATAATTATTTTGTACATTTATACAGTACATATTGTATTTTAAATTTAAGTGCAGCTTTCTTGCAATGAAAATGTGCTGTTTATTATTTGTTGTTTAATATGATTGTAGCTTAAAGTGGAGTTGCTGTTATAAGCTGAGTTTGTTTTTTTTTTTTTTTGCATAAAAAAAAAGGGTATCAAATAATATAATTAAATATCTGGTTTACATGGTTATTCCATAATTTTAGTATGGCCTTTTTTTTGTTTTGTGGTAAAATACAATATGAAAAAAAAAAAAAAAACAAATTAGAATAAAGAAATTATTTATTTATTTAATTATTAAAAAATTAGAAGTGAAAAACCTATAGCTTAGCCTACTTATGAAATTTTTATTATTCCCTATTAATAAAATTTTCTATTTTAATTGGTTATTGTATTAAGTTACAGGCTAAAATTATTTAAAATAATTTAAGAATCGGGCATAAAATATTTTTATTTGAAAAAATTTAAATATTGAATATTAAAATTATTTTTTGTTTTAAAAAAACTGTTGATTGAATGTATCAGAAATTACATGGGGTCAGATTCATTTTCAGTGAAAGTGAATTTGAAAAAGAAGAATTAAATTTTATTTAATTTTATTAAATTTATTTCAAATCTAATTTCCATTCTAGAAATTCTTGATTGAAAGATTTGGCTTCGAATTTAAAAAAAAATTTGAAGTAGTAATTCTAAGGGGTACGAATATTTATAAACACAACACTGTTTATAAATTTATCGAAAGTAAAAAAAATCTAATTTAAAGTTATGTCATATGAGAATTAAATACTTTTTTTTTTGTTGAAGCTAAAGTTTTTTATTATATAAGCGGGGTTTAGTGAACTTAAAATTTTTATTATGGATGATCAGTTTTCATATTTTTTTTTTATGTAGGTATGTTTTTTTTTTTTGAATTGTACAAGGTGAAAAGTATTTACTTCACCAAAACTTTAATAAATTGAAGAAAATTATTTTATTTTTTCTTTTTCTTTATTATTTCATGAAAGAGAATATTTCAAATAATTTTTGGGAATTTATTCGTTCTTGGGGTTTCTACAAAAAAAATTTTGATCCCTACGTCATGACTTGTATTCCGTAGGCTGACTTTGTTAGTATTGGAAAAATGGAAGTTAATTAAATAAATTTTGAGGTTATAGAAGATGTCAAGTGACATCTCCTGACCGATCGGATGAAGCATCATTGGTCTGTTTTACTCGAATCCTATCCCAACCGGGTACCGCACGTTTTGGTTGGGATAAGGAACGACCAATGAAGTCCGTCCACTTATGACTGTGCTCCTCTGTCACTGTCAATGGACACAAAATCATGATTGCTCAGTGATCTTGTATTCATGGCAGTGGCAGATGAGACAGTCATAATACCACAACGTAGTATGGATTCTCCCATAGGAGTATCCATGTGGTGACCGGTAAGTCTTAGCTTTGGATTCTTGGATAGACCCAAGAATCCTCCACCAAGATTTGGCTTTTGGGTTTTGCTAGAAGTTCCAGCACCTAAAGACAAAGGGAAAACAAAAAAAAACATCATATTTACCTTTTTTTTGTTTTGTGGTAAAATACAATATGAAATTGTTGTAAAAAAATCAATTCTTTTATATGATTTTTAATCAAAACAATTTCATATAAAAACAAAAAAAAAGGTAATTATGCAAAATTTACAAAATATTACATCAGGTGTATTATTCTGTAAATTATGCGTTTTATTTTTTTCTTGACCTATTCCAACTTAAAAATTCTTCATTAAAAAAAATGCAATTAATTTGTTTTTTTTTTTTTGTTTTTGTCAATTTTGAATTTAATATTTTTACTTTAATTAGGTTCAAAAAAAAATGATGGTGTAATTTTATCATTATTATTTTTTTCTATTTCTAAGATAAAATCACCGCAATATTTCGTATTTATAAGACTAGGATAATTTGCTCCTAATTTTATTTTTCCAATTTTAGTTAGCCCTGGACAAATTTCTGCCCGTAACAATATGTCAACTTTTTGTGGTTCATTGAAAGCTGGATCAGCTAATTTAATGTTCCTTGGAATCGGCCACGAATTATTATCTACCCAACAACTTGGTTGATAATTTGTAATCTGTGGTAGTACTATAGCTTCGAATTCAATTTCAAAGCGACCACATTGAGACTGAATACGAATTAATACCTGTTGCTGAGCACTTTATTTAACATTCCCTATCCCAGAAATTTGAATATCTCCTTTTTGTCCTTTGAGACATAAAAATTTTAATAAAGATTTGGAAATAAATTTTTAATTGTGAACCTGAATCCAAGATAACTCGAACCTTTTTTAATTCTCCACTTGAATTTAATTGACTATAGCAGTGCTAAGAAAAACGTAGTAAAAGATTTTTTTATTTTTTCTTTTGCAATAAATGAATATAGTGACGAATCTGTATGTGAATCTGTGTTAGCATTATTTTCTGCTTTCCTTTCTTTTTGGGGAAATGCTTTGTTAAAATATAACAGTGAATGATGTTTTTTTTTACACTCAGAACAAGATTTTTTTACTTGACACTCTTTCCAACGATGCCCAGATTTTAAAGATTTTACACATAATTGATTAGAACGAACAAAATTAAAACGTTTATTTTGGTCGCTTTTTTGAATTCTTTACAATTTTGAAGTAAATAAATCCCTTTTTTACAAAATTCACATATATTTTCTTCATTTGTAGTAGACAGAAAATTTTCCTTTTTCCCTTAATTGGAAGGACCTTGATATTTTCTATCACCTACTGCTTCAAGTGCTTGAAAACGAAGTTCAATGAAATTTAATAAATCAGATAAAGTTGGGCATTCTCTGGGATTTTTAAGATTTTGCTCAAATAAATCATGGGTTACTTTATCTAATTTCTTTAATAATAAATGAGTTAAGATAGGGTCCCAAGTTAATGTTGGAATTTCTAAACCTTGAAGACTTAACAAGCATTCTTTTGTACAATCATATAATTTTTTCAATGTCTGAGCATTTTCTTGGTGAATACTTGGTTGAGAAATTAATCTTTCAATGCTTGCTGATACTAATAAACGTTTGTTATTGTATCTATTTTGAATAGCTCTCCAGGCTTCATCATAATTGTTGTCAGAAACCGTTATATGAGAAATTAAATTACCCGCATTCCCTTTTAATGCTTCTTTCAAGTACCAGAGTTTTTGTGCCTTTCCAAGTGAATATGCACTATTTATCATTTGACAAAACAAATCACGGAACACGTTCCATCAAAAGTTGGAAGTAAAAATTTTGAAAGTTGGAATGACATTAAATTTTGTAGCTGAACGGAAACGGAAGAAATTTTATCTGTTTTTTCTCTTAACTGAATTACAATATCTTGTGCTTTTTGGTAAATGTTTAAAAATGTTTGAACGTTATAAGATTTTGGTTGATCTATTATAGATAAAGCCCAAATTGGTTTATCTCTTTCAGATAAATCGTTCATACGTTTTAGAAGTATTTCGGTATTAGCAGTGTAAAAAGCTGGAGATTGATCAGTTTGTAGCCGATCAGACAAACTTTCAATAATAATTTCAATTTGTTGAATTTGTAATTCATGAACATTTTCAAGCTGTTGCAAATTTAACAAGCAAAAACTATCTGATTTACCTTTATTTTCTAAGGTTTGTTTTCCTACAAGTAATTTATTCATACCTTCTGATAAGACCTTGAGCTGCTCATCAATTAGCTTCTTTACCTTTTCATGCGTTTCTTCAATAACATAAGCATGATTTTGGTCAATTATATCCATTATTTTAGTATGAAGTTCATCAAACGATTCCCATAGATTCTTTTCTCACAGCAAAATATTCTGTTCTCAGCTTTCGTGAAGGTGAAACCTTTTTGAAATTTAATACTGCACGTTTAACTTCTTCTTCCACTATCTCTGCTCTGCTAACAAATCTACTATTTTCTTTTGATTTGACATTTTGCAGAATATTAAAAGTTTTAATTTTACTTTTACTTAATGTTTTTTCTTATTTTTTTTTTTATAATAAAATAGCACAAATTTTATTTTTAAAATTATTGTAAATTTTTTTTTTTTTTAAATCAAAAAAAAAAATTATAATTACGATTTTGTTTTTTCGGAAACACAAAACTTTAAAAATTTTACTATTATTTAAATAAAAAAAAAAACAGCAATCACGTCGGGGTCACCATGAATTTTCTTACACGATTAAATTGATTTATTTAACCGAGGTGTAGCTACACTAAATGAAAACTACTTCTTCTCGTTATAAAAATTAACTTACAAAAAATTTATTTCGAATTTCATACTTATAACTAAAATTGAAAAATATTCTTGATAAATTTAAGCTTAATCAACAATTTATAAGCATAATAAATTTCTTGACACCATTTATTATGCTGACAAATTGCTGGTTTAGACTATAAAAACAATACAAATTTTCTTAACTAAAATTTCCACATATGTAAATAATATTATTATAGAATTATTATTGTAGGTCGCATCAAACTAATAGATACCGTATTGGACCAGAGTCATGTCTGAGCAGGATGATGTTGAAACTGACACTCTTATTGGTGATAAGGTGGCTGAAATTCATAAAATGTGGCAACACATTTCAGAAGATGAATGAATTAAGTAAACACTTCCCCACGAACTGGAGCGCTCCCGGACCAGATGGCATTTCTCCTAGGAAGTATAAGGCACTCTCTACAGCCATTTCTATCAGGTTGTTAAATTTAATTATGTGGTGTGGTCAGCTTCCTGGAAATGCGGCAATTGCTCGGACAACGTTTCTTCCGAAGAACAAAGACAGTTCAGCCCCTGAAGATTTCAGGCCAATCACAATTCCATCTGTGTTTTTAAGGCATTTACACCCAATATTTGCAAACAGAATGAAAGGCATGATTAAGATCAATGAGAGCCAGAGAGGCTTCATTAAGTCAGATGGGTGTGCAGACAATGTAAATCTGTTAGACCTAGTGTTGAGATATCATCACGAAACGGTCAACTCTGTTTATTTTGGGGCTATTGATGTCAGTAAATCTTTTGATACGGTAGCGCACGAATCCCTCTTCACAGTTTTTAACAACTACGGCATCCCTGAAGAGATGATATCATACTTGAAGAAATATTATGTTTCTTCAAGTACGATTCTCCAAGGTGATGACTGGACCTCAAATCCATTTGTGCCAAAGAGATGTGTGAAGCAAGGAGACCCATTATCGCCAATATTGCTCAATCTAGTCATTGATTCTTTGATGAAGCATTTATCAAAGATCATTGGAGCAATGCTAGATGGGTGTAATCAAATGAACATCTCTTTCAAAAAGGGAGAAAAGGTTTTGTATCGGAATCATTTCAAAAGTTATGTGAAATGGATACCGGCAACTATTTATAAAGTTTTAAGTAAATGTATACATGAAATTTTGTTAAATGAAGTCATAAGAATTGTACATTTCTCTGATTTGAAAAAATTTAACTTAAATATAAAGTGACCATCCGTACAGCATTCCGCTTTATTGTGCAGCATTTCTACGCCGTGTCCAGCGCCGGAAAATGTGCTTTTTAAATTGTGTACAGCGAAATACAGCATTAAACCTAATAAATGTGCGAATTCCCAATTTACGCTTAGTGGGATAATAAGAATTAATTGGGAGGCTATAATGGATGCATGTCAGTTGTACAATTACCAGTTGTACAATTTTTTTGTACCAGTTGTACAATCCAAAATACCACTTGTACAATTTAAAATTTAATTGTACATCTGGTTTTTTGGATTGTACAAGTGGTAAAAAGATTCCACTTGTACAATTGACCACTTGTACAGACTAGTGCCAGTTGTAGAATCCAGTTGTACATTTTAGACCAGTTGTACAATCTCGATTTTTTCGAATTAACCACTTGTACAATTTTTGACAGTTGTACAATCTTTTTTTTTTTGTAATTTACCACTTGTACAATTTTTGGAAAAGGCACTAGGGCGGCGCAGTGAAATAAGGCCGCGTGGAGGTATAATTTCATGTTTCAAAATGAAATAAGGCAGCGATGATTTTGGTCGCGGTCTTATTTCATTTATCAAAATGAAATAAGGCCGCGAGGACTTTTTTTGCGGTCTAATTTCATTTTTCAAAAAGAAATAAGACCGCAACAAAAAATCCTAGCGGCCTTATTTCCATCCCCCGCTAGGGCACGGTCACCCATTATGCACAACAGCTTTTCCATACATTTTGCTTAGTTTTTCACGGTTATAACTTTACCATAGAGATTGTACAACTGGTTAAAAATTGTACAAGTGGTTAATTTGATAAAAGATAAATTGTACAACTGGTCAAAAATTGTACAAGTGGTTAATTTTATAAAAATAAATATTGTACATCTGGTCAAACATTGTACAAGTGGTTAATTTGAGAAAAAAAGGATTGTACAACTGGTCTAAAATGTACAAGTGGTGATAACTGAATTGTACAAATGGTAAATTTGTCTGTACAACTGGTAAATTGTACAACTGGTCAATTGTGCAACTGGATTATTTTTTGCCAGTTGTACAGAGAAAAATACCAGTTGTACAATTTTTTTTCGCCATACAAATTGAAAAATTGTATAACTGGTAATTGTACAAGTGGCACTCACCCGCTATAATGTATATCAGCGTTTCTCAACCTTTTTACTATTTCGACCTATAAAATATGAGTACAAAATAACGCGACCCTTAATCTGAAAATGGTAAGTATGCATTGACAAGTAGAAGAAATAAAAGACACCTTTAAAATGTTTATTTATTTTTATTTTAATGACTTATTTGTTGTTGACATTCATTTGATAATTTATTTTTTTCCGTACGATTTGTTTAAAGCGATTGAATTTAAAAAGCTGTTTTCTTATTGTCAATGTAAAAACAGAGCAATCTATTGGGAAATAGATGTATAGATTAATTCTTCTTACATAATCAAAATATTTTATTATTTTTGAAAAAATATAAGTAGCATTTGTAATAGAATTTTTCCATTAAAAACACCCATTGAAAATCTTTCGCGACCCTAAGGTTGAGACACGCTGATGTATGCATGATGTACAATGTAATACATACATTTTTCTAGTCTAGTGAAATATGTGAATTAAAACACTATTATTAATTATAATAAAAATATAAACTGCAATATATTCCAGTCGTTTTTTTTTTTTTAATTGTACAGCATTGAGCTTCCGAAAATATGGTCACTTTAAATTACCATGATTCTCTAGGGTTACCAGATTTTCCCCACTACAAACCGGGACAAAAAGAATTTTTTTACAAAATTAATAAAATTTATTAAAAAAATATTTTATTTAATATAAATTTAAAAAAAAGGACCGTAATAATGGTAACAAGGTCAAGTACGTAATTAAATAATATCTTAAAATTAATAACTCAAATTAGGAACAAAAAATATAAATATTCATTTCATTTACTTGCCGAAGCAACTGCAGATTTGTGTTTCTGTCTTTGAATGTGATTTTTAATGTCGGATAAACCATGACTTATACTAAAACTTGAATTGCAATGTCTACAATACGCTTCCGTATGTTACGCTTTACGTAGTAAATTATTTTTAAGAGAAAAATTCCTTCTCTTTTATTGTTAATCTTTTGGTCTTCTACAACCCTCTCTTCTCTTATAAGAAAATAAAATAAGAAAGGAGGGACAAGGCTAGGTTGTGGGTTATTTTGTTCTAGGAATGATTAAGTCATTCTGAACAGTAACGTAAGGTACACCACCTAGTTATTCGCGTGAATTTAATTCTTTATTTTTATTTATATTAAATAATAATTATTAAAAGAAAATAGTTTTAAATTAAAAATTAGGGTAACACATATCAATTTTACCTTTTTTAATAAAAGGAAATTCTGTAGTACATTTTTCTACTTTCTCTTTGGCATACTTGAACTTGAAGGTATAAAATAAATCTAATAATATATAAAATGAAATTAGTAAACCAAATTTTATAAATAAAAGATGCTAACTAACAAAAATTGGTACCAGCCAAATTCCAGCCAAGTCTTGCAGCTAAATAAACAAAAACAAAAATGTATAAAGAAACAAATACTACCCTGCAATATCTTTATAAGCTGGATTGATGTAATGTAGGATCGAGAATTAGAAAAATGAAAGCAAAGCGTAACATAACCTGAACAAAGTGGCACATTTTTTATAAATTTATTAATTTTTTTTTGGTCAAAAATGTTAAACCGGGACAATTGAGCGTCCCGAGAACCTTTTTCAACCCTAGATTATCATAAGTTTGAAAAAATGAAAAGTTTTGAAATACAAGAAATTACAAATGTAAATGATAATAAAGAAGTAGATTCTGAATTAGGAGAAACTGATTTCGAAAATGTTTTTGGGAAACCAAAAAGCATACTTTTAGAATCAGATTCTGAAAATGAAATTTTTGAGACACCTAAATCTGATTTTGGAAAGAAAGTAAGAGACAAGAATTCAGAAGCTTCAAGCTCTTCAACTGATTGCACAGTAAGTTTTGTGGAAGATAATCCTGTTAGGAGACCGAAGAGAGTTCGTAGAAAACCAATCAGATTTTTACGCTAATATTATACTACTAGAAAAAAGCCTGCATAGAAAAAATAGTGCAGGCCTAGCCTAGTAACTATGCGTTGATTTTTGTCATTTCGAAAATAATGCTTTTATTTTTTTATTGATTTTTTATTGATTTTTTTTGTTTACATTTTAAAGTTTTTATCAAAGTACGCCTTGCATTAGTGTTGCATAGTCATTCGGTTATTTCATTTATTATTTACGTTTAAAAAAATAAATAGAGGAAAGTGCCAACACTGTCAAGGTCGTTTAAGAGGTGAGTTCACCTTTTATTATATTAGAAGATATTAGAAGAAGAAGATTTAAAATATAGATATTATCGCCATTTTTTATGCTATGTAAAATAGAACCATTTTAACCATAAAGGTTTCTATTTTTTTCTTGTTAATTGATTAAAAAAGGGATAAGTGTTAAGTAACACGAAGATTTTTATTTGAACTTTTCTATTATAAGTGAAGAATAAAAAGAATTGATTATTAATTTTAAGTTCTGTTATAATTTAGTCTCTTAATAAATGAAATGTGGAATAAAAGGTAGAGAACTTTTTTATTTGAAGCAGAAGAGGACAAACACAACAAATATTGCCCCGGAGTACCAGTGTGCATACATCTTCAATCATTAGATCAAATCAATCCAGATTAGAACTACTATTGTAGTTTTTACAATATACTGAAATCAAAATATAGAATTTATTTCCTTCTTTCTCGTTTTATAATAATAGAATACCATAAAAGTAAAAATAACCATTTGTAGAATATTTTAAATTGTAATATTGAGGCAATCGATTAAACTAAAACTTTGTATATAATTAATTGAAAATTTTGTAAATTTTAAACCAAAGTTACAAACTTAAACTCGAAACCTCAAAGTGCCTTATCGTCGGTGAGCCAACAAAAGCAGCTATGTGTTCAAACACAAATTTTATAGGATATACACAAAACTGTTTCTTTTTTCAAGTAGATTTAAATAATTACGCCGGTCTTAAATGATTTTTTTTTATGGCAATCACCGTATAGCAATTCACCGTATAGTAATTCAACGTACAGCAATTCACAGTATAGCAATTCACCGTATGAGCAATTCATCGTATGAACAATTCACCGTATGAGCAATTCACCGTATGAGCAATTTACCGTATGAACAATTCACCGCATGAGTATTTCACCGTTTTGGTTATGTATTCAGACGTTTGAATTTGTAAATTTGGGGCTGGAGTCGCAAATACCACGGACCAACCGCCCGGCCGCCGCCCCGACCCAAATTTACAAATTAAAACGTCTCAATACATAACCAAAACCGTGAAATCTCATAACTTTAATCGCATAATGTGTTTTGATGTGCTAGGACGTTATTATATTGATGTGCTAGGACGTTATCATATTTAGCTAGAGACCTTTATTAAATATGAGTTCTCCAAAATTGGAGTTTGTTAATAGCGAAAAAGCTAAACTTATACGGTGAATTGCTCATACGGTGAATTGCACATACGGTGAATTGCCCGTACGGTGAATTGCTATACTGTGAATTGCTGTACGGTGAATTGCTATACGGTGATTGCCATACGGTGAATTGTCCGGATCCCCAAAATTATATGTAGTATGTTGAAATCATCTCAATATGTATTATAAAGTTGTTACTACTATCAATAATACTGTTAGTAATAACCATATCCATTCAATAAATCTAATTGAATCCTGAGAATTCAATTGTAACAATTTCTTTATTGCTGCAAAAAAGTTACCACATAAAAGTTTTAATATGCATTTATTGGAAGTAAATAAAATTTACAGAATAGTTTCCACAAAACCAAAAATATTACAAATTCAATGATAAAGTTTAAATTTTAAATTTTCTATTCTTTAAAAAGTTTTAATAAGAATTCAAAAATCCAAGATAAAAATCATGCTCAAATTCTTAAAATACAGCCGCATTCAGACAACGATTTCAAAAATTTTATTTACCAATAAATATCAAGAGTGAAGAAAGCTCCTCCAAATACTTAAAGTTAAAGGAAAAAAATGTATATTTATTTGTTAATTTTTTTATTTCCAAAATATATTTTGGCTTAATCTACTTAAAGTAAATCGAATTATGGAAAGGTGATTGTCAATACAGATGAAAATTCTCCCTTTTTAGAACTATTTTAATGTTTTTGGTAAATCAAATAGAATAAGAATTAAATAAAAAAAATAGCAAAATAATATTTCAAGGAAAAAAAAAATTTTCTAGACTTATTGTACTATTTTTATTTTTTAATTTTTTTTTTTTAACAATAAGACCGTTTAATCTTTTAATAAAGGGAATTTAAGATTAATTTCTTTTATATTTTTTAACTATTTTTCATTCTCAAAAATAAAAATGAAAAGAGAATACCTAAAAGAAATGTCTTGAAAAAAATAAAAATACTTTCAACAATAATTGAAATGATTTCTTCATAACTACTTGACTGTTATTTATGTTTTTATTCTTTTTTTTTTCACTTTTTTTTTAATAAATGACAATCAGTGAATGTATTGAATTGAGGTTTCTGAATTGAGTGATGGTGTTAACAATAAGACGTTATATTATTTAAGAGATTTATTTGAGTCTCGATTTTTTTTTTTAATACATTTATTTTGACCAATTTTACAGCTTTATCAAATAGGTATACATAAAAAGATATATATAGGTATATACCTAGTATAATTTTATTTGTTGCTGAATTTAAAATTAAAATTTGGATTAATAATATACTTTTTCTCGTTCAAGATAAATTACGAAATTCGTCGGTTAAAAGCACTTTTAGTTCTCTGTCTAACAAAATGTTTGGTCAACAAAAAAAAAAATAAATTTTTCGCATTCGTTGAATTCAATTTCTTTAAAAACATTAAACATTTATGATGAACTCAGTTGACTCAGTTGCAGCGAAGAAATTCACATAAATCCAAAACTAATAGCCCAGAAAAAATCAATAATTTTTACTATATTTAATGATTCATAGAAACCTTATCACGGCTACAATTAGACATTACTAGATAACATAATGATATATTGTATTTTGTCTTTTCCTTAATAGTATTCGTGATTATGAGGACGAGTCGGTCAAGTACTTTATCATTTAAAGTTTAAGTAACCAATTTTTGAATATTCCCATGTTGAGCTGCTGTCTTAGACTACATTTTTGGGGTACCTACTTTCTGATATTTTCAAACTCTGTATAAAACCAAGTTAGTGAGCTTCATTTATGTTAATTTCTCCCCCGAAATAATTTAAATCCATTATTGCCTGAACGACTTTTCTTATCATAATATTGTTATCTTTACCCATACTGTGTTATATACTTAAACTAAAATAGTTAGAGGAAATCCTCAATGTAGAGAAATAAACCTTTCAAAAAACTAGAACAAAAACCATATAAAGCTTATTTATATCTTTTTGGGAAATAATTTTTTTTTTTTTTTTTAGATAAGAACCACAAATAAAAACTTTTTCAGCATTATGTTAGTGGTTATGTAATTGGGATCGTATAACTAATATATAAATCAAAATTGTTATATTATGCAAATTTATTACATTATAGTGAAATACATAAAATTACAATGTTCAAAAAAGAAACACTGTTTCCCTTGCGAAATAGATAAAGGAATGTAATGAAACATTTTACATAAACATATTTTTTTGTGTTTTGAGATCATAACCAGAATATATATAGAAAATATTATGCATGTATGTATATTATGAATTAATTATATAAAGAATTATATCACTTATAATTTTTTTTCTTCAAAATTTTGTTTTTTTTTTCTTCTTTAATTAACCCTATTAATATATTTAAATTTAATTTATTAGTTTTTTCTATTCTATCCCATGAGCAAAAATCATTACTAAACCTGGTTCAATCATGACATCTTCATTCATGTGGGCATTGTCACAACTTAGAACCAAAACAGCTTGTTTACCTAATCAATTTGGAAAAAATAAATTATAAATATTATATTGATAAGAATTTTAAATGAAAAATTAAACATGATTCCAAATCGCATCATTTTCCAATTAGAATGTCAACAACCACTTAGTACATATCAGCATAACTTAGGCATCTATAGAGATGTCTTGTATTATAAATTCATTGTTGAAGTGATCAGAATTTTAATAAAGACTGTGAAACGCCCGCCTCTTATGATTATTATTCTTAACCAAAAACGTACATTTTCGTAAGTAAGCAAGAATACTTAAGTTCAAATCACACTTGTACAATTCAAATTGAATTGATTCAATGAGTAAGCGACACATTACTTTTCCGTTTAATTTTTATTCAGGTGCATATAATAATAAATCTCATCCGTTAACATAATATTCCAAAGCGATTTGCATTCGTGTCATATGGACCTTTTAGGATAATGTAAGGCCGACGAAACTGCCATTCTTCTTTAACTAATCTTCCACTTTTACGCTCTTTCCCATATCATTTTCGAACACTCATAAGAGTGGGAGTAAAATAAATTGAAAAAACGAAGCTCGTTGTAAACGAAATATTTTATTTTTTTTAATTACCTGGAATTCTGCGACATAAATAATTATCATAAATTCTACGATTATTTTGTCTAGTTTCCAAAGAGCTAAGACCTCTCGGCCAACGTCTTTCATGGCAATTTTCCATCAAATCATCTAAAATATGTGGTGGGCATCCAGATTCCGACAAAGCTCGCTTAATCATCATCTAAAAAAAATTAAAATAATAAGGTATTTCAGCCTGACTCATTTATTTTTTTTAATATCTTCAATAGCAAGTAAAAAACCTTTTGAAAAAAACTTATTCATTATCAATCCTATTTCATCTCATTTTTAATGTCAAACCAAAGAAAAATGCCCATAAATGGAAGTTTTTTCTCGTTTAAAGAACCTTTTAAATAATCCCTTAAAAATGAATAATTAAGAGATAAAATAAAATAATAGAATTTCGTTTTTAAGATACGATTTTTTTTAACTAGTTTTGAAATCTTTTGATAACACAATGTAAGGACGAAAAAATCCAAATACATAAAATAAGTATATTATGGAAATAAAATTCCTTACCTGTAACGCATCATCCGGTGTAGAAATCATTCCACCCCATCTAGTCACTCTTGCTCTTGCCAGAGTACTACTCCATCTAATAACTTCATCTCTTTCCATTTGATCAGCAATAGCTCTCATAGCTGGATTTGAGACTCTCATTGCTCTCATAAAATCTTTCAACAATTGTAATTCTCTCTTAAGTTCGTTGATGGTAAGATTTTGATCAGCGATTTCTGTTTTCAATTCCCCAAGCTTTTGTTGTTGAGTATGAATAAGAGTTTTCAATTCCCGTACACAATTATGGTCCTTGAGTTCATCTTTTGGAATGACGAATCCGCAACCCTTTTCGCATGGCAACTTAAATATTGAATAAAAATTAAATTGATTTTTTTGAATATGAATGTTATACTTATGCATGAAAATAAACAGACTTCGAATAAGCACAAATTTTACGCATAAGATATTTCGAGATGGTTATCAAACTCACAATCATTCGTATCTTAATATAACGGCAACACATTTAAGTTATCTATTTATTAATTAGAAACGTTAGATATTTTATTATTCCTATAATAAAATTCCACATTTGGTTTATGAAATCTATTCTTTAATGAACATTCAAAATTTTTTAATTTTTAATAATAAAGTTTTTTAAACATTTGTGCCATAACAGTTTCAAAGAATGGTAGTCATCGATGGTAGTCATCATTTGGAGAAGTTAAAGCAAAATATATGACCAATAGGAGCTCTAATATTTGAATTTTTTGGGACAACTTTTATATATTTTTTTTTTAGTTTTCAACTAGAATACAAGTTGAAATTATACTGCGAATTTTTTATTATATATTAAAAAAAATAAAGTTTAAGGATTTGTTCAGATAAAAGTTAAAAGTAAAAAATATTACCGGTTTCTTTGGATTGTATTCACATTCTTCCAAATGAGAATTTAATGCATCTAGCTTAATAACCAAATTACAACCATAAATAGCATTTTCACATGAAATAGATAAACTAAAAATAAAAAATGAAAAATTTAAAATGATAGTTTACAAAAGCTTGCATTTAATATTGGCTAAATTTAAGATTTAAATACATCAATCAATATAAAAAGTTTATGAATTCAATTTTAATAAGTTACCCTTTTTTTAATTTCTAATAACAAAAATTCTAATAGAATTTACATCTCATTTAAATAAGAAAAGTTGTATAACTATCAATAATACCGAGTTCGAATTAAATTTAGAGGTAAAAAAAATGTTTACATATTATAACTAAAAATTCTTTTTGAAAATTACAATAGTAATTGTATAAATTTACAAACTCACATTATACTACTATGTACTTTTAAAAAGAAATTAATAATGAGAATTGTTTTTTTTTTTTATTTTTAATTTAATATTTTTACAGGTAGCGCAGAAATTATTTTTAACTGCACTAAGTACTTTTAATACCGTGATAAAAGATTTCTTAATATCCTAGGTACAGCTCTTAAATTTGCCATTGTTAAGGTGTTGCGATCAACTGGGCAGGTTTGTTGTCGATTTAGCCATTCAGAAATGCAAGCTCTACAAAATGCATGTTCACACATTGCTGCCTAAAAATAAAATTCAAAATATACTTTACACATATCGTTATTATTCGCTTAAAATTAATACATTTTGTGTACCTAACTGCTTACAAATTTTTGGTCATCAAATTATATACACACATTGTTTTCTTTAAAAATAATCCTAAAATTTCATGATTTCTGAGACTAGTGTTCATATTATGTTTGGGAGTAATGCCTAATTTGACTTAGCAAAGTGAGTGAATGGATAAGTATCAACGATTTTAATATATAGTTGGTATCTATGAGTTTGTGGGAGTTATTTGATTTACTCCAACCTAGTTGCTTTGAGATTAAGTCGTATATTCTGAACTTATCTTGCCCTGTATTCCGATAATAAATGTTTATCATCTCATTTGGCTTAGTAAAATTAGATTAATTTCTACATATTTTGATTTATTTTGATTTGAATATCTAAGGGAAAACCAATTGATGTAAAACAAAAAAAATATTTATTAGCGCTAAAAATTGAATTAATTTTAGGTAGGTAGGTAAATTAAAACCCGTTCTTCTAAACCTATTTATAAAAAAAAAACACTAATCTGAATCGACCTGAATATTTTGTAATTAAATTTTTTTTTTTTTTCGAAACTACCAAAATCAAACAATCCTTTTTAAACCTTTCTTTTATAAATTTTTTTTTTAATCATTCTTTTTTGTACCTGCAATGGTTCTTGCAAGACTCCGGCACAAATTGGACAGCAAAGCTCTTCATCGACGATTTCTTGAAATCTATTTAAATCGTAGCCCATTTATTTAAATTCTTTTAACTTTAAGTTAACTTTTATTTTTATTCAAAATTTATTTATTAATTTTTTTTTACAGAAAAACTGAGAATTTTTTTTACACTTTGCAAATTTTCACATCTTTTCCCCTCTTTATCAATCTCTTTTTATTTTGACAAAATTAAATTCAAAAAATTTGATTCCCCATCCGCAAATAAAATGTAACAAAGTTACCAATGATACGTCCCTTACGTATAAGAATTAATTTAAATAAATATTATTAAGGTTACATGGATACTGTAAAATTAGAAAAGAAGCGTTCACATAAGCCTGAGCGAACTTTTTGTTCGTTGATGAAATTTTATGTGAATATTCGTGTATGAAAGTGCTGTCCACACATAAGTTTGATTTATTTTAGAATGTTCGTGAATAAAATTTGATGTGTAAAAATAGGCACCGTGACATTTGTACGCGGGATATTTGTCCGCGATGAAATTTGTAAGGAAAACTTCGCGGACAAATGCTTTTTACAAAATGACAGTTGCTTGCGATTGTAAAATGACATTTCGTCACCCGCATTCTATCTTGTTCAATGTCCAAAAATCAAATTGTTGGGAAATCGATTTTTAAAGTTTGAACACAATTTGCACTTTTATTTCAAGATTTTTTGTCAAACTGTATTTAATTTTCGAAAGTCCGTTTAATATAGTTTACAAAACTTCTTGGCAATACACAAACAGATCAGAAACTTTTGAAATATTTAAAAACATGTCCAGAGTAGTCGAAATGGATATTGAACACAGCTCCTAATAAACCAATTTTTTACAACATTTTTGTGGATATTGAACAAACTGGACACTGATTTTAAGGTATTGATCAAGATAGCACTTACCTTCTTAAATTAACTTTACTAAGAGAACTTATATCTTATTGAACAGAGATGCACTATAATAACTCGAAAATATTAGAAAAGAAACACAATTCCTTTTAAATTTTACGAACAAATTTAATTCAAATAATATTATCTTTCAATAACTTTATTTAGAAAAGTGTTAAATAAAACAAATTAATAATAAAATGAATCAAAAAAATATTGAAAAGTATTTCTAACAATAATACAGGCAAATTAAGCCCAAAATGGTCAAATAAACAAAAAAATTGCGAAGTATCTGCAACTTTCTCATACACAAACACATTCTTTTGAAGAATCCGAGGAGTCCCAAGCATTCAATAGTGTGCTCGACCCAATATTTGACAATCAAGTTTTTCAAATACTGTGTCTGTATCTAAGCACGAAATAATCATGTTTAAACTATTTAAAACTTAGCAGTGTGCTTTACTCCGCTTGTTTATAAATGTACGATTTCAGCTGGGAGTAACTGTCAATCAAAATAAATTTTTGTCAAACGATAAAAATTAAATGAGATTGATTTCATTGTTAACGAAATTTTTTCAAAATAGAAAATTCATGGTAAAACAAGCGATTGATAATGCGAATACACTTATTTTTAAAACCGCAATAGAAATGTCGAATAATGGTCGAACATTTTTTGTTTCAAGAACGTTGATCTACTTGTTCTCTTGATCTCATTAATGCCAGAATGTGTATTTTTTGTCACAGAATATTACTCAGATCCAGTGAAGCAGTTGGATTAAGAAAACAGATGTACAAATGGATGAAAATGTTTCGAAAAAGACTCAGCGACCTCGAAAACCTCAGAGAACGAATTTTCAATTTATAACTTTTAATATTTTTCAAGAAATCGAATTTATTAGAATAAAACATCATTTTTCGATTTTGTCTGTTTATTTCAGCAATATAATAAACAGAATCAAAATTTAGTAAAGTACCTTGTTATTTGTGATCTTGGGATGCTAAATTTACCAAACTGGTCGATATTTATAGTGATTTACATGAAAAACATCACGAAATTATATTATTTACATGTACCGCAAAGCGTGGCCACTCCATCACACCTTTTTTGGCTAGGAACTCCTTGGTTTTTTGAAATAAGTATGTACATTTTCAAAGGTATATACCAAGTTATAGCCACTTCGTAATTTTTTTGTTTATTTTGGACAATTTGCCCGTGCTATCTTCTATGTTTTGAAATAAATTCAATTTAATTATTTTATTTTTCTTAATTATTATTAAAAATTAGTGCTTTCCAATGATATTTAAAGAAATTTCTGGATAGAACTTCTTAATAGTATACTTAAATATGTGAAATATGACGAAAAAGTTAAATATTGAACAATATAGCATTGTAAGCTGATAAAAATAAAATGTAAAGAAAAAATGTTCTATTTTATACAAAATTAATGAAACTAAAATGGATATTGAACAATATAGCATTTTCCGTGGACAACGGGTATAGAACAAAGTAGCGTCTAATTTGCGATATTGAACAAAATAAGATTTGTCGTCAGAATTAAAAATTTGTGGACATAGAACAAAGTTTCCACTCAAAAGGTATATTGAACAAAATAGCACCGTGCATAAATATAAATAAAAAATTGAATGAAATCAAACAAAAAATGTTCAATATGCAAAAAAAAAAGTTGTTTGGATATTGCACAAAAAATTACCTCGAAATATGTCGCATTGAACAAAATGGTTCTCGATATCTCGAAAACGATAAAAGATACGAAAAAATGGATTATGCCATTCGAAAGAGCATCCCCAAATTAGTATATTGGCATTTATAACTCAATTTCGTCAAAAATGGTCCATTGAACAAGATAGAATGCGGGTGACGATTTGTCCAAACTAGGAATTTTATTCATAAATTAAATCAGGTTATCCCTCAATTGGAAATGTATGTTCCCACTATAAATTTTTTTTATCAAGGTTAATTTTTTTTTTTTGAAGTGAAACTTCTTTAGAGGCATTGTGATTGAGAGTGAAAAAAATGTAAGTGTCAAAAATGTAACGCTGAATGTCAAAAATGCCTCGATTATTGTCAAAAAAAAAGGCAAAAAAAAAAAAAAAAAAATGTATGTGTCAGCTGATGATAAAACCGACAGCCGCTAGCAACTTAATGAAGCTTATCAGCGCAATAACCTACTCTATATTGGCTCAGAGTTAAAGTCGAAAATACTATTTTTTTTTCGATTGAAAGGAAAATAAAATTTATTTTAAATTATTGAATAACAAATATTTCATTTATTATTTATTACTAGTGCTAATTTTCAAAAAGTGAATACAAATATGTATTCTGAATAAAAATGTTCCAATGCACCTATTTTGTAGATAATTTATTTTTGATATTAATTTTTCTTAATGTAATTTTTTTAGTTTGTTAGTGTAATTTATTTTTGACATTAAATTACACTAATAAAATGCCGGAGAAATATGTTTATTACTTTTTTTTTTTTGAGAGTTACGGCAACCGTAATCCTGTTCAAAATTGACTAAAGTTACGGCAAACGTAACTCTTTTTTTATTTTTAGAGTTACGGCAACCGTAATCCTGTTGAAAATTGACTAAAGTTACGGCAAACGTAACTCTTTTTTTATTTTTTGAGAGTTACGGCAACCGTAATCCTGTAGAAAATTGTCTAAAGTTACGGCGGACGTAACTTTTTTTTTTTTTTTAGTGATTACGGCAAAGTTTTTTTTGAGCATTATGACTTTTTTTTTTAATAAATAGTTGTTATGCTGAATGGGGGACGACCGCCGCCTCCCCCAAACCCCCTAGGGTTTTTTTTTTTTTATTTTGCTTTGGGGCTTCGCGCTTTTAATTCTTTTTTTTGTATTTTTGTATAACTATGTAAAGTTTTACTATTCTTGCATTTTTTGTATGACGATGTAAGGTTTTTACTTGTCAATAACTTTCACATGTACACATAATTTATATTTTTTATTTTGTACACGTTTATAATTTTAATACTGTAGCCGAGAGGTAGAGTGGTAGAATGAAATGCTAAAGAACGAGGTTCGAATCCCGAAGAAAGGGTTAAGACAAAAAAAAAGAAAAAAAAGAAAAAAAAAAAATTACCGTAACTTTAAACATTACCAAAAGTTACGGTTGCCGTAACTTTAAAAAAAAAAATAAGTTACGTTAACCGTAACTGTTAAAAAAAAAAATAAGTTACGTTAACCGTAACTGTTAAAAAAAAAAATAAGTTACGGTTGCCGTAACTGTAGCCACTCCCTTATCAAAAATCATGAAAAATTTCAGGGATGAGTTTATAGTTTTTTACCATCCATGTTACCCATTTCCACTCAGTCCTACTTATTTTTGACTTTTATTTTTGACATATTTTCTTTATTTACAAAATAAAAAAAAATTTGAGTAGCAAATAATATTTATGTTTTTATCTTGTTTGCTTTCGAAATCATGATATAGTCGTTGTCTGAACAAGGTATAACTCTTTCTATTTTTCCAGCAAAATTTATTTGCTCTATGCATGTAAATCCAGCTATATAATTTTGTGCCTGTTTGAACGCCGTATTACGAAGAAAAACTTGTGGTTACAATATCACCCTTGTATCCATGGCCTACAACAAAATTTTCAAAACTACATCTACAAACTACATTTTTATTTATGGATTGTATAATGCCTTGTTCAGACAATGAACTCTGATCATGATAATCTTACTTTTTGTGATTATCATTCTTTTTTCCATGATTTGCTCATACAAAAAAAGTGTCATCGGAAATCATGATTATCGAAAATCATGAAAAATTTCAGGGATGAGTTTATAGTTTTTTACCATCCATGTTACCCATTTCCACTCATTCCTAGTTATTTTTGACTTTTATTTTTGACATATTTTCTTTATTTACAAAACAAAAAAAAATTTGAGTAGCAAATAATATTTATGTTTTTATTTTGTTTGCTTTCATGTTGTTTACTTTTTTTGTTTTCGTTCATAATCGCGTTCACACACGTTTTCAAAGTATGATTATCTACGTAAATCATGATTACGAAATCATGATTAAGTCGTTGTCTGAACAAGGCATAAACGTCAATCATAAACTACTTCAGCACGCAGTAAACAATTAAATAGAACGACAGAACGAATAACGAAATAACAAATAATAAATAAATAAATAAAATTAAAAACAAAAATTTGTTTTGGGTTGGATTTGAATTTAATTTTATTGATTTTATTATCGTAAATTTAATAAAGTAAGAAATTTTTTAAAAATGGTATTGCTACTCTGTGGCATGGCTGTAGGCTTTAGCTATTAAAATTTTTAATTTTTTTTTCTGATTTTTATGAGAAATTTCAGAAATTTAATAATTTTTAAAAACATAAGCATAAATTTGTCACTATTATAAATTAAATTAGGAACCTACACCAAACTAACCAAAACTAATGCAAAATAGCACATTTTTGTTCGTGTTCGCCTTCACCGGGCCTCTTTGCCATGAAAACTAAAATAATTAAATTTGTTCCAAAAAATTCCAACAAAATTTATTTCAATTTCAACCTAAAATATTCTTAGTCTTGATCTTAAATAGATAGCATAGAAAGGAAATATAATAAAGGTTTAGTTCAATGCAAATTTACAAAGAACAATACCTGGCTCCTTCGATTTAAATTTAAAACAAAGCCAATTTACGAGATGCTTTGATGTGTTTTTATATTTTGTAGAGGGCTTGAAATTTATGTCGTTGCTAGTTCATATAACCTGTGCATGTGCTCATTAATTTTTTTATACAGAAAATGTCGAAAGGTGTTTATTTAAAAAAAAAAAGAATTTACCTACCCAGACTTTATGATACGTATACCTAAGTACCTAAGTACCTACTCTTAATCTTTTTTAATTTTTTAATTTCTAAACTTATTTTTATTTAATAAAAAACTAGCTTTTCTAAATTTTTTAGGAATAAATTTTTGATTTTCTTTTTAGATATTAAGTCCAAGAAAAAAAATGATTATACCAATTAGATGTTTCACTTGTGGAAAAGTCATTGGCAACAAATGGGAATCATACCTAGGGCTATTACAAGCCGAATACACAGAAGGGTAAGTACCATCCTCTCACAAGAGTACAATAACACATAACGGATAATATCTTTCACCAGTTTTGGATGAATAGAATTGATTTGGCTCGTTAAGTAAAAACCAATAAAAGTAATAATACTAAACATAAAATTTGTAATGTTTATAATTAAATATTAATGATTATCTTATTAACCAACTATATACTTTTTACAACTCAAACATCCAAATAATTTTTGATAATCGGCAATTTGTTTGCATGAGGATTTGAATTTTGATTTTCTTATTTTTATAGTGATGCTCTGGATGCACTAGGATTGAAAAGATATTGTTGCAGAAGAATGTTATTGGGACATGTTGATTTAATTGAAAAACTTCTCAATTATGCACCTCTAGAGAAATAAAGATTTGTGAATGTGTTATTATAAAAATTTAATTGAACGATGAAAAAATAAATTTAATAATTCTATAAGGTTTTTTTTACCAAGAAATATTTTCAGATAAAAAGCCAAAAAAAAACTTTAGTTTATTATATGAAACCAGCCTTAAAATTACATTAATGATTTTTAAATTGAAAGATTGAATGACAAATGAAATCAATTCACAAGTTATCACGAACTAATGAAGTGAATTTCAAAACGAAACATCTTTAGGATACAACATCTTAAAATCACCAAAACTCTTTCATTTTTCTAATAACAAATTGATTAGTATTGGGTTTAATTTGAAAAATATTTTTGAATAAAATATTTGAAATCGAGATCGAAATTTGGGGTCAAATTATATAATTACCTTGTTCAGAGTAATGTAGTTTTCTTGTAAAAATATCATTTTTCGGAATAAAATTATTTATAGAATTTGTTCCAGTAACAGGGAGTTATTATAAATCGAACTCGGAAAATATTACGAAAATCCTACTCTCAAACGAATATACATCTCTTGATTTATTCGAATTGAAAAGAGAAAAGGATTTTCGTCAGATTTTTATATTATTATTAGATTTTTATTCAAATGACTCATAATTGATATTATGTTGTTATTAAGATTCTGCACAAGTGCTTTGCACTTTTTTTTATATTTATAAATAAATAAAAAAATATTTACGTGCACATGTATAATGTATCTATTCACATTATACATATATATTATAAAATTTCAAAAGGTCGTTGAACCTTTACTTGTGTCGTGAAAAACTTTTGTTTAGAAATATATAATTTTATATTCTTTAAAATACGAAAAATTCGATTAATTTTTTTTCCTTACATTTCTTGAATAACCTAGTTTTTATTTTTCTACAACAAAAGCTCTAACTAAGTTATATGTAGACTTAGGAAGAAAAATGTAATATAATTTGGATAGGTCAGATTCGTACGTATTCTCTTTGCTATTTATTTATAAAACAACGTAAATAATAAAGCAACTTTACTTCAAAACAATATGTTGTTTTTGTGTCGAACTCCCTTGAATAGATTATCTTTTATCATGAATTCAAAATTAAAGCTTATTATTTTCGTAAGAGTTAATGTAATGATTTTATGACGGAAAATTTCATATTTAAAAAATTTATAAATCACATTGATTTAATTAGATGTTTTGTAACAATTGAAGATTAATATTCATAAATTTTTTCTAAGTATATTTACGTAAACAATATAAATATTAAAATGTAATCAAGCTCAAGAACTCTTATTTTATCAAGTTTAGCATACATTTAATTTCACTTCGAAATTACTAGTTTAATATTCTTTCAAAAATTATAATAATAATTCTATAAACCAAATATATATTTTTTTAAACATTGTACATGCGTAGTTAAAATTCCAGATATTCTTTCTTATTCGTCTTCTTTTATATATAAATTTCTGAAAATTTAACCAAAGTGTATCTATACTTGTAATCATTATACATAAATTTCGAATGACATTCCTAAAAAAAATATTTAAAAAAATGTTTAAAAATATATAAAAATAAAAATTTTTTTTTACTTAATAAATGATACTTAAATTAAAAAAAAATCGTTTTTTTGTAGTAATTATTATTAAAATTATAAAAAAAAAAATTAGGAACCCGGAATTATAATTTAATTTTTTTTTTAATTTTTACGGTAAGAAAAAAGGAATACGTGAAATATTTTTATTTCAGCAACATTTTTATAAACTGGCTCCAGTCTTACCATTGTTATCTGGGTCGGGTTTAGACACCCAACAAACACCCGTAGAAAAATCAAATTTTACATTCTTAAATTTAAATTCACTTCACAATCATCATAGTCACCATAATCTTCATCATCAACAACAGGAGCACCAACAACAGTTTCATCAACAAAATATTGTCGAAAATAATGATAAAAATTTATTGCTATTACAAAAAAATAATACAATTAATTTAGTAGATAATAATTCTCAGTCATCAGTTAAAAAATATTTTATAAAAAATAATAAAATCGATTCATCAGAATATAAAAATTCATTTTTGGATAAAGAAATACCTCATTTTTTTACAACAACAACAGCAACTAAAGTAAAAACGGCAACAACAACTATAATATCAACAACGATAACAGCAACAACAACAACAATATCATCATCACCAACAATAATAACAACATCAACTGCTGGAAATCCTTTATATTTAACTGAAACTAAATATTTGGCTGATAAATTAAAATTCAACAATTCATATTTAAATAATGAAAATAATATTTGTAGTAGCAGTATTAATTTAATCAATTACAATAAATTAAAATTAACAAGTTCATTTGATTCTTCAACACATCATGCACCAATAAGTTATCTAGAATCATCTGGTATTGGTTCATTACAAAAAACAAAAACTTCACAAGATTTTTTATCAATTTCATTATCACCGGTAATAAGGCATCGACGACAAGAATTGCCAGCATTGAGAGGTGCAACATTTGTTAGCTTGTAAGTATAATATTTATTGAATCAACAATTATTATAACTTAAAAAGTATAATTTTATTTTGTTACTGTTAGTTTTCTAATAAAAAAAACTGATAATTGCAAACAAAAATTTAATATTTTATGATAAAATTTTTTTTTAAATATAAGTAAGTGGTCCTTCGAATTTGATGGGAACACATTGCTTTTAGTCATTAAAATCCGGTGCATGGCTCATATTTTTCACTGTCGTAATATAATAAATTTTGTTATAAATTTAAAAAAAAATAAGTTAAAAACGAGTTTTCCAAAAAACTGAGGCCAGGCCGCATGAAAAAGTAGAAAATAACTTTTTCTTCACACACAGAGGTGGACTCAGATTTTTTGATTGGGACATTTCTCTTGAATATTCTTTCTCTTCATGAATCAAATCACTTACGTCTGAGTCCACCTCTGTGTGTGAAGAAAAAGTTATTTTCTACTTTTTCATGCGGCCTGGCCTCAGTTTTTTGGAAAACTCGTTTTTAACTTATTTTTATTTTCTGCCTTTTTCACGTTAACTAAATTGTTATTATGTGCTGCATGGATCTTTGAAAACAATTTTATGACTAATCATATCGATGAAAATTTTTCCGATTAATTTTCCTCTTTTTCGGGTTTTCCATCGAGTTTTCCACAAAAGCAACTTTATATAACTTATTTCGCTCTACAACTTTGTCTCAGTTTGCAAAAGGCTCAAACGCTTCCTTGGTCGGAAAAACTCCGGAAAAGCGTTTTGCATGAATTTTCTTCGATTTTTTCTGCATGTTTTCACCATTGTCGGAGAGAAAGTAATGATGCCAGTTGATAGGGAATTTGATCCTACATAATTTAGAAAACTTTTTTATCGGAAAATTTTCTGGAAAAGTAGGAAAATTCCGGAAAATTTTTTCGGAAAAATTAGAAAACTTTGCATTTTTCCTAAAACGGATTTATCACTACTCAAATTTGTACCAAATTTTCAAATGATTTATCCCGATTTTCCGGGTTTTCCATGGAAATTTCCGCTTCAAATTTTGATAGCTTCAATTGCCACGCGACATGAACCTGTGTGTCAAATTTCAGCTCGCTGTGATGACGAAAAGTGGGTCTACGAGAGTGTCGAAAATAGTAAAGAAATATACAGACAAATTACTTTCCAAGTTAATAAGAATTGTGTCTTCAAAAAGAAATAAAAACGTAATAAAGTTTTACTCAAAAAATAACAACAACCATAATTCATAAAAACATCGTTTATTATTTATTAATACCTTAACTATTTAATTTTAGACCTTTGGAATATAATCAGCGAATAATCAAAAATCGTTCCAATTGCGATTATCGAAATATTAAATTTTGCGATGATACTCTTCACATACATATAATTAATACATTAAGGATTGTATAAACAATAAAAGTTCACTTTCATGAATTTAACTTAATTTTTATATTAGTCCCAAAGTAATAAATTTTATTTGTTAGTGTTTAATATTGAATTTTTTCAATGTCATTGATTGAAAAAAAATTAATTAAATTTTTGTTCAAATAATGATGTATCTCAAAAACGTCGTAATTTTGAAAAATACTAACAATTATTTATGTACGTTGGTGAATGAAATAAATTTTTGCATGTACATTTATACTGTTTATAGTGCATAATATCACAAATATTGCAATTTGTAATATACGTATTTACATTATTATTTCTTGTCATAAAACTTACGTTCGGTTCTAAATTTAGTTTTTTACGTTCTTTACGTAAAGAGAAGGTAACATTGCGTCAATTGCGTGTTTTGCGGATGAAAAAGAAACTGTGGAACAATAATACTCGGCATGATACAGACTTCCAATTATAAGTTCATGACCCAAGGAAAAAATTGGCTGAGCAAAAATAAGCATTTATATTTCATTTTATTATAATTTAATTTTATTTATTTTAATTCTTACATAAAAAATACATAGATATATAATTTAGGTATCATCAAAAAGCATGTATATAAAGAGGAATCAGTCCCATACAAAAAAAAGAATTAAAATAGTGAAACAAAAAATCCATATCACAACCCCATGAGCTTTTTTTTTGTATTTTTTGAGAATTCCACTCTCACGAAAGCTTTTAAAACTTTCAAAATAACAACAGTTCTATACAATTTTGAAAGTTTTAAAAGCTTTTGTGAGAGTGGAATTCTCAAAAAAAAAAAAAAAGCTCATGGGGTTGTGATATGGATTTTTTGTTTCACTATTTTAATTCTTTTTTTTTGTATGGGACTGATTCCTCTTTATATACATGCTTTCTGGTATCATACTATAATATTATACATGTACATATTTAAAATTAATTTTGAAAATTTTTTTCAAGTCCTTTAATAAAAATTTTACGAATAATGCTCACAATTCATTTTAAAAATATATAAAATACACTCTAAAAAGTATAACGGTATTTGTAAGCATTTATTAATTTTCGAAAATCATGATCATCATTCACAAAATAATTGTGTCATTATTATAATAATTTTTATTTTTAAATGAAACTTATTTTTGAAACGTTATAATTTTTGTGATTGGGTTTCACGTCAGGTCCATAATTAAAAAAAATGTAACTTCCTGAATGCTAAAAATTTTCAATTTCATCGTGGTTTCCCAAAACCGCTCCGTATTTTTTAAAATTTAAATAGACATATGTTAGTTTTAGTAATTCAGTTTGAAAATAATTATGAAGACATTTTCTACAATGGTCAGTTTTTTTTTATTTTGTTATCATTCCGCAAGATATTAAGTTTTGGGATAATTTATTTTTAAAGCAAATTAGATTAATAGTCTCTAGAATGGAACTTCTACGAAAAACTTAATAAAAAATCCCAAAAATTAAATATGCAAAAAAATATTGATTTAAGAAAACTCATAATTATTAAAAACATCATTTCTTTTTTTAATGTGAATAATAAAAAAAAAACACAAAAGTAATTGAGTTTTAGAAAAACATTTGTTTTCTTTTTATTACGTATGAATATATTTTTATTTTTATATGTATATTATTTTCTCTTTTCATTATTAATTCATCATTTTGGTATATATCCAAATTCAAATGAAATATTTAAAGTTTTTCTATGAAACCTTACATTTTAAAGACCCTAAATCTGATTCGAATTTTGGAAAAAAATTAATTCATTTTATTATAAAATGTGTAGTAGAAATTTTTAAGGTATAATAATTAAATATTTTAGTCTCAAATTGACGGACCTAAATTTCGGAATTATTATGTAGATATTATCGCCTGCTCAGAAATGAAACAACGTATAATGAAAAGTATAGTTTCGAGTAATTTAAATTTAAAGATTTGAAAATTAAAAAAAACGTATGAAAAAATATCAAGTAGCGTACAATTTTCATCTAAAAAACACATTTTAATCAACATTAAGAATATTGCAAAGTAGTTGTACTTATAAAATCGAGTACGAGGAATCGAATGGTGCTATTGTCAAATAATGACGTATAAATGTCATACGTTGTTTCATTTCTCAGTAGACGTTATCATTGATTAAGAATACATAGATTCTTAGCTTCATACAACATTTTTTCAGCCTTTTTTGGTATTTTTATGTGAAGGTGTTAGTAAAACTAAATATAATTGTAGATTACAACACATATTAAGAAAATTCTTTTCATATATTGATAATTATCATGTATTTTATTTTGTTTTAGTAACACATTCATATAAAAATACCAAAAATAATGTTGTATGAAGCTAAGAATCTATGTATTCTTAATCAATGATATTATGTAGGTACATACTCTAAATATGTATTGATTAAATATGTTTAACTAATTAAAAAATTTTTAATGTCCCAAGATCTTTAAATACTTGCAATCATTATAATTATAACAACTGTATGTTTAAGGGCTGCCTCAAATCAAGTAATTTTGATTAAATAAACCTAATGCTAGAGATATAAAATTTTTAATATAATAATGTATGTAGGTATAACAAAAAAAAAATTATAATACGAAAATTTATATGGATTTTTTTTACTCTGGGAATTTCTGAAAATAACTTTTATAAATTTAGACATTTTTCTATACACATTATATATATGTGTAAATAAAATCTCTTAATTTTTTTTTTTTCTTTTTATTTTTGTTTTTTATTCTTTATATAACAATAATTGAGTTTAGTTTAGTAAAATTTATTTCTTTTTTTCTTGGTTATTTTTTATTTTTCCTCTAATCATTCTTGCATAGTTTTAATTGTCAATCAGTTTGAAAATTTTCCAATTATTATTTTACTATGTTTTTGATTATAATATCGTAAAAATTAAAAAAAAATTTAATTATTACAAAATTCAAAATAAAATTCAAATTTTAGAGTATAAAAAAATTAAAAAAAAATTTATTAAAAGAAAATTTAAAAACAAAAAAAAAAATAAAAATAAAAAATAAAAACTTAATATTACTTAAAATTAGAAACTTCAAATTAGGTACCTACCTATATTCAAATTATTATATACAGATTATGGATTACATATTAAATGAAAGAAATCAACAGAATTATTGTAAAAAACTTGATTATATATCGTTTTATTTAAAAAATAATTATTATGATAATAATAAATTTTATTTTTATTATGAATTTATAATTAATTTACTAATAAATTTCATTAAAATATTTCGTAAACATATTTCAATTTTAATAAATTATTATTGTGATTGTTTTAATTATAATAAAAATTTCATAATTAATTTTATTAAAACAAAAAATATAACAAATTTTCAACTTAATTTCGAATTTGATTTAAAGAACACACAATCGGAAATTTTTATTAATCTTATCGAACATTTAATACATTTTCTTTTATTTTTAATAGTATTATTAATATTTAATAAATTGTTAAATATTAAAATATTAAATAAAAAAAATTTAAAAAAAAAAATTAATAAAATTGAAAATAAATTTAATAATAATTATAATGAAATTGATATAAAAGATATAATTGAAGATTATGAATTTAAATCAAATGTAAATTATAATAATAATAATAATAATAATAATAACGATAAATGTTGTAAGAATTTAATTAAAAATAATGATGATGATGATGATGATTATTTAGAAGAAACAACACCAACAACAACAAAAAATAATATTATTAATAAAAAAAAAATTAAAAATAAAATCAATTTAAGGAAAAAACGTTGTAAATCAGCATTTCCAATATTAATAAGAACAATAAAATCAGTGAATAAATCAAAGAAACACCATGATGATGGAATTAATTATAATGAAAATTTATTATTAATTAATTTTAATGATACTTTAGTTGATCACAATTTAATATTGTAAGTAGACAATATTAAAGGATTTTGTGTGCTTATTCAAAGTCAAAATACTACGCATTGACCTCTTTGTTAACTATATAGGTTCTCTTAACGAACTTAAGTATTATACTCTTAAAGAACTCTTAAGGGAAAATATTTTATTAGAATTTTGCATTTCTATTATAATAATGACGAGATAATTTATATCAAATGTCAATTTATTTATTACTGATTATTATTGATTTGAAAAAATACATCAATATTATTGTGCACTTTATATTTTTGCTCGGTTAGAAGATATACTAGTTATATTATTAAAAAATTATTATCTTAATTAAAACATAATATAATTTAAAAATAATAATTTTTATTAACTATTTTAGATCCGAACCTAGAGTAGCTGCTTCTGATCTCATAAAAGATGTTTATCCAAATCCAGAATCACCTGATGATGATTCCGCAGAGTCTGGGTCAGAACAAGAAGATGTCCTACAGTATTGCCGTGGTGGATATCATCCAGTTGTAATAGGTAATTTTTCATTTGACTTACACGACTTTTAAAATTAAAATATAAACAATTTTATTTTTATTTTTTGCATTTGACGGTAATTAAATTTTAATGCGAAATTCTGTCAATAAAAAAATATGTTTTCAGGTGATGTATTTGATGATCGGTATCGAGTTATTCGTAAACTAGGCTGGGGACATTTTTCAACAGTATGGCTTTGTAGTGACTTACAGTAAGAAATTAAATTATCTTTTGTAAATTTATTATGAAACTTATGCCTATGCCTAGAAAATTGTATAAAATTGTTTTAACTTTTTAGGGAAGAAACTTATGTAGCTTTGAAAGTTGTAAAGAGCGCCCGACATTATACGGAGACTGCAGCTGATGAAATAAGACTTTTAGAGGCTATACGAAATGCCGATCCGACTGATTCTAGACGTGAGCGCATCATTACATTATTAAATCATTTTACCGTAAGAGGAGTAAATGGAATTCACACATGCTTGGTTTTTGAAGCATTAGGATGTAGTTTATATAAATTAATTGTTAAGAATAACTATCAAGGTCTTGCCATTCAGCAAGTTAAAACGATAATTAAACAGGTTTTAGAAGGTTTAGATTATTTGCATACTAAATGTTCAATAATACACACAGACATGTAAGTAATATGCATATATTTACTATTTTAGTTTATTTTTACATAGATAATAAGGCTTCATTCACCCGTAAAAAACTTTAACTATCCAAAAAATTTATTATTAGGCTTTTGAGTTTTTTTTTAAAGAAAGAACGAAATCAATCGTTATAATTTCAAATAATTCACCATGTATTGTATTATGAATTCGTATAAAATACTTAAAAATGTATAAAAAATACGTTGAACGTACTTTAACACTTAACATAGCATGGACCGGTCAAATGACCGATTAAGAATTTTAAAAACTATTGCATTCAAAATGCCCATATCATCTTATCGCGTTTACACTTTGCTTCATGACTTTTTCTAAGAATTATATGCAGTTAATATTCTACAAATTTTTTTTATTTGCATTTTGTTTGGAGTAATATTTGTCCTATACAGTTAGCTACCACAATTCGTCAGTTGACCGGCTATGGTAGAAATAGATCAAGTCTTGGTATGTTTAGTGTTAAATTTCCATATCTGGTATTCTGGTATGCCTGGTTCGGGTAAATAAAATTAAAAAACACAGAAATATAAGAATTTCCTAATTTTCATTTATTTACGTTACTCTGTTGACAAACGAATGAATATGTCAAGTTTTTCTTAAAATCTAATAAGTAAAAACTAATCATTGTATGTTTTTTTGTTTATTTTTTTTTTCCAGAAAACCGGAAAATATTCTATTAGTTATTGATAATGCTGCTGTTATGAATAAACAAATCGATAATGATGTATTAAATATGATGAACAATAGTTTGGAATTTCCAGATTCTTACAGTAAATGCATTTATTTCAAAAATTAAAGATTAACGAAAATAAATTCATTTAACTAACTACAAAACAATGCCTTCAAAATAAGTTTATTTCGTTATTCTTAGAAAAAATTAAGAGACTAAGCTCAATTTTTAAATTTTTAGTAAGCTCAATTGAAAAACAGTCTAAAAACTGTAGTAGCCTTTTGCTGCCAAGCACATCATTGTCACCAAATATATGCAGAAATATTGAGGATGGAGACAATGAATTAGCTTATACAGAAAGCACAAATAATTTAGATGAATTTACAGGGGCAACTGCTGCGATAATTAATCGTTACCGAACTGAAAGAAAACCAACTGCCAGAGTATATATATATATATATTTTTTAATTCTTAATAAATTATATATTTTTTAAATTTATAGTTACCAGGTGTGGATCAACCGAAAAACACCATTCCACAAACTCAATCTTTTTATAATGCGATTAAAACACTTATCAATAATAGTAAAATTAAAGTTAAAATAGCGGATTTAGGAAATGCTTGCTACGAGGTAATTACAATTTTTATTTTTTTGTAGCATCATTAGACAATTTGATTGTTAGATTAAATTGAATGAAATGTGTTTTTTGAACCTGTAAGTTTTAATCTCACTTTTAAAAATTACCTATTATTTTTCTTTTCTAACAATAAAAGCAAAAAAACTTCACAACTTTTTTGGTTATAATTACTTTCAAGTTTTCTGATTATAAGAACTTACATTACTTAAGCCGACTTAAGCCCTCAACTTAAGAATCTCTATAAAATATTTTCAACTAATGTATCTTTGTGATATCGGAAGGATTAATTCATTTTAGAACATTAAATTTTTTTAGCTTTTTAACATAATTTATTATTTAACATAATTTATTTCTTTTTATCTAGTACCATCACTACACTGAGGATATACAAACCAGGCAGTACAGGTCAATTGAAGTAATTTTAGGTATAAATATAAATGTATATATGTATAATATATAAAATATACTATAATAATTATAATTCAAAGTTATAAAAAATAAATTTTATAAAATTTTTAGGTGTTCCATATAATTGCAGTGCGGATATTTGGAGCACTGGTACGTATTAAATTCTCTAGTGTTCACTTATTAAGTGTATCAGGATTTTTTAATATGTGCAAAAAATTAATTCACATTTGATGTCCTACGATTTTTATTAGTTTAGTTTTTCTATCTCACATAAAATAAAATAATTGTATTTTGTCTATTCTCTGATTAGCTTGTTTGGCATTTGAATTATGTACAGGAGATTATTTATTTGATCCACATGCTGGTGATACTTATTCAAGAGATGAAGATCATTTAGCGCACATTTTAGAGCTTTTAGGAACAATTCCAGCTTCCTTAATTTTTAAAGGAAAATATGGCTTAAAATATTTTACTCCACATGGTAATTATTTTAATACAAAAAAATTGAAACAACTTTTTTGATAAACCCTGTTTTCATTTGCAGGAACTCTCCGAAATATTACAAAATTAAAACCATGGAAACTAGTTGATGTTTTAATTGAAAAATATGATTGGGAAGTTGATAAAGCAGAAAAAATTTCGGAATTTTTATTACCAATGCTTAATTTTAACCCAGTTTTAAGATGTACTGCAGATCAGGCGTTAAGATATCCTTGGTTAGAATCATTATAAGACTACATTTTAGAAGAAAAAAATGAAACGTTAAATATATCAGTTAATAAATCAGAAAAATAAATAAAATTGTGAATTTTAATAATATTTCAAGAAAATAAATTGTATAAATTAGAAAAGATATTTTTTATTAAAATTTTATTCAAAATGGTTTAATATCTTACTATCAACATTCTCTGAAAATTTCTTAAAATACAATTTTATTTCTTGCAAGGAGAAATAATACTACCTATTTAAGAAATTTAAATTAAAATTTAAAATAATTTTTTTTTACCTTGAAATAAAACGAATTGAAAAAAAATATTTATTAATTTAATGGGCTGGCGAAGTAAGAATCAATTGAATTATTAAAAATTAGAAAGAATCTTGCTTCGTCTTCATTCTGAAAAGTTTGTAAAAAATAACTGGTGAAAAATAAACAAGAACGTATTGATTAAAATGAATTTTTTATTTATATATCATCAATCAAAGAATAATAAATTTTATTAATTTTATATGTCCAAACAACAAACATATATATAGTTTTTTGTAATATCTAAAATTAATTTTCAATATCAGACTAATAAAATTTGATCAACATATATTTTATATAACATTTGTTTTTTATTTAATGTCTATTTACTATTGTATGTATTCCCTCAAATTATTAATACATATTATAATCCAAATCTAAACTTTATTGTTTTTTTTTGGTTACATACAATACAAAGTTTTATCTTGAAATGTTTGTGTTAATCTGTTTTCATATATTGAATATTTTTGAATAATATTGTTAAAACAAGAAGTAAAATTTTATTTTCTTAAATTTAGATTAAGAACGGATTTACTATCATATTAATGTGATGTAATTCTGGTTTATAATAAGTGAATAGCCACATTTGTCAGAACTTATGAGATAGATCTTACTAAATTTTTTTTTAAATAGAGCTATTTAGCGATAAGAAACAATTGCGTTTCATTCCAGACAAATAAAATGAACACAGACGAATAACATCATACAACGTTTTTAATAAGAAAAATAATGCTATTGGTTAGCTCTGTTTCATAGTATTGTAATTTTTATTATTGAAATTTATGAATATTTCTAAAAATACTATCAAATGGAGCTAGCTAATTACTACTGTTCATAGCAAAATGTTGTAGGAACTTATTAGTTTGTGTACATTATATTTTTACCGTGATTTTATCCATCGAAAGGGCGTGGTAGTTTTGAGCGATTTTAATTTTTTATAAATTCTTCGCACAAAATTAATAAAATCATGTTTGTAAACTAATAATTTCCGTTATACATTAGACAGCTCAATCATTAAAAAAATAATTGTAAGTTATTTAAAATCCGCCCTATAATAAAATTTTCGAAAGTTATGTAACTGCATAAAATCAAATTTCTTTGACTTATTTTTATAAAAATATAAATATATGTATTAATAAACTTCATCTTAAAATAAGGTAAAACTAAGCTTAAGAATAACGATTACTAAGCGAACCTAAAAATTTTGATCAAAAATTAAACAGAATTTCGTTTTATGATAATATTATCGTTACAATTTTTTTTAAGATTTTTATTAAATGGACATTGAAATTGAAATTATTAATATTACTTATATGATTTAAACTTAATGCTAATATTAGTGTCATCAAATATATTTATTTTTCGACTTCAAATAATTTTACAAATTTTAATTTTAATTATTTATGGCTATTATTTTTATTTTTTAATATCCTACCTCTATTGTTGTCGGTAGACTAGAAACACAAGGAACCCAATGAAAAGATAACACAAAGAAGATATTTTGAAAATAATTTTCATTTATATTTCTCTGTATACTATTATCCATTATAAGAATAAATTTTTATCTTTTTGGCATAGACTTTATTCCCTTGACTTGTAGAAATTTAACGAACTTACTGATCTGTTGTTGAACATCTATTCTGCCTTAAGTGTCGTGAAACCTAGTTGTAAATGTTTTATTTCTTATGCATAATAGGATACTAAAGCTTATAAACATAATGTTTACCTTTTGCCTGAGAGAAATTGGAATTATAATATTTTGCTTGATTTGAATTATTTTAAACGTGGTTTTAAAGTAATTTAAGAAAAATTCAATAATGCCTATTTCAGTTATTGTATAACATTATTTTAATTTTTAAAAATAGTTAGTTTTATTTTGTAGTATTTCTTGAAAAAACTGTCTATATTTAAAAACTAACAAAAAATAAATCATCATCTTGTCTGATTGTTAAATGTGTGGACTAGTCAAGATTTTTAATTTTATTGTTTTACACGCATTTCTATGCATATCATCAAATATTATCCTTAACTTCACAGAATTTAAAATGTAGGTTTATTATCTTAAAAAAGATAAAAAAAAGATCCTAAATCAAAAAATTATATTTTATCTTATGCATTCTTGTACTAAAAAAATTATTAGTACCTAGGTATTTATACATTTACGATTCTTTATTTAATACTTAAAAGAAAAACTTTTTTTATTTGGTTTGCAAAAAGCTTAATATGAAATTAAACTACGAATTAATATATGAAAGGTTATTAATTCGAGAAGCAGAAGAATAGTACCGCCGAACCAAAAGAATCGACAAGATATTTTATCTTCTTTATAGTCACATAGCGCATATTAATAACCAATATTTTACACTTTTTCCATACGTAGTCTTACGAAGAAACTCATGATTTTATAAAAAAAAAAAAAAAATTTGTAATTAATTTTTTATTACAATCTCCAAACATAAGCTAAAAATATGAATTTATGTAAGAAAAAGGTTTACACAGATTTTCATACTCAAAATTAAATAATGTTACCAATAATGTTGCTTGACCCAGAATTAAAATAGAAAATGTTTTGAAAATACTAACTTTCAATCCACATCAAATTTATAAAAAATTTAACGATGTGGAAAAATATTTTTTCCTTTTTTCAAATAAAAATAAAACATGTAATTGAAGGCCTTGGTTAAATGTTAATTAACATTTTTTTATTATTTTTCCAATTGAACAAAATTGACACAATGTCGCAAATGAAGTAGTTTTTGCACAGTATTTAATATATTTAAAAAAATGTCACAATATATTCATCACCTACGTACTTCAATTACAAATAATTCATAATAATAGAAAAGTAGACCTAAAGGAAATTTATCGATATAACATCATGTTAAAAATATTTGGAGACGACTAAGAATTAAAAAGTCATTATTATTATAAGTATATAAAAGTACCTTTCTATATTTGCAAATAAAAAATGCTCGAAATGAATTGGCTGAGATAGTCTTTTATTAAAGATGCAATACCTTAATAAAAATTGAATAACCTACGATAATAACTACTTTTTTCCATTATAAAAGTAAGTAGAAAATATAATTGTAATGTATACAATTTGAAGGAGGCCTAAATGGTTTATTTTATAATAATACCGAAATGTCTACACAAAAGGACACAATATTTAAAAATAAATAAATAATTCATTAGAACCCATAAATCCTTATGTTATATGATTTTCTGAAACTAAAAACCAAATTTTCAATCCAATTGGATTTCCTAAATGACAACAATTACTTAATTATTTATAACAAGAAAATGTACGTAACAAACAAAAATATATTTTATTCAACTTTGATCAAATCCCCAAATATAATATAATATATATAATTCTTTATTTCTGAACGAATCAAAAACAAAATTTTAATAGTAAAGTATTCATCAAAATAACATCGAATCAATCAAATTTTAAATTTTTAACAAGTTCTTATTTTTTAATTTGCCAATATTTTGTGATGTAGGTGGTCACTGAGAGCATTACCTCATTACTAAATAATGTCAAAATAAAAATATGTTTGGCTAGAAGTTTTCAACCTTACTTAATCAATAAAAATGACATAAGCAACAAAGTTAAAAAAAAAAAGTTAATAAAATTTGCAATTTTTTTGTATGCCAATAGTATTGCATCATAATGAAGTTTCATTGCATATTTTTGCATTGTTTATTTAATTTTTAATACTATTTGTATTGAAAATTACTTATTAACATAATAATTCCAAAGTCTAATGTAAAAAGAAAATTAGCAAAAAAGTTATAAAAGATAAGTATTTAATAAAATGCAATTAGGCTTATCCGCAGAATGATCTAAGATTTTGTATTTTCCTGAGAAATCATCAATTTTGCCAAAAAAAAATCGAATATGGAAAACAATAATTAATGTTGCCAATAATTTATGAGTCTTGAAATTTTTTTATATGAAAATTATTTTTTGAATTGATTTTAATAATTGAATTTTATTCCGACAATATTCTCGTATTCAGGATAATACAAAAAAAAAATCAAATTATGCATTCTCCATCTAGCATTAGACTTTGTACTAAGATAATAATGACAAGATTTTCCATTGTAACAATAATTTTACTTGTTTATTTTTTTCTCTAATTTTTTTTTATTTCCAAATTCTCGAGCCAGCTTTAACAAATTCACTTTTAATTTTGAATATTTTTTTATTGATATTTGAAGCTACATACAAGTATCAAAAGGTTTAACACTAGCAAAATTGCAGTTATAAAATGTGATAGTTGTTAAAATTTTCATTTAAATCCTAGCTTACTCGATTCAATTTTGTTAGAGTTTTTAAAAGTAATTTAGAAAAGCCCTTTCATTTGGTTTCTGGCACTAAAATTTTTAACTTTTTGTTTGAATAATTTTTTTTACTTGTAAAAAAAAGTCGTGAAGGATAAATTTAGCGGTGAGGACGGCTGGCTATCAATGTATTTCTATGGATGAGTTTTAATAAGGTTGATTTTTTGTTTAGTTGAAAGTTTAATATTAAATTTTAACTCAATTCCTGTTTCCATGCAGTTGACACATGTTGAATTCGAGTTCTAAGAAAACTTAGTATATAAATCGAAAAAAATAAGAAATAATAACTGGACATAAAAGATTTCAGAACACTAGAATTAAAATACTATCATTATTATAATATTTTTTACATATTAGTTATTATTTTCTATAAATTGTTATATTATTGAATGTTCTTTTTTCAAATAGAAATTTATGTTATTTCATGAAGTTTGAAATCGAGATTAAAATTAAAATTTTCATTTATGAACAATAAGATAAAAAAAATTGCATTTTCAAAACTGCATAGATTTGGTCGTAGAATAACATAAACAAATTCAACGTTTGTTTATCGTTTTTTTTAAAATTCAAATGAAATATCTTATATTATTATCTTAATTAGCCAACTGGTGATCATTAGCTAACTGTGTGTTTGTGTTAATTATTCAAAAAAATTTATTTAAAAATTTTAAGCATTTTCCATTCAAACATCAGTGTGTTCGCATTTTTTTCCATTCAAGCATTTTTCTTACGAATTTTCTTCATTTAAAGCATTTTTATTCAAACTGTATTGTTTTATAAATAATATGTAGTGTACATTATCTCTGTAGTTTATTACTATAATAATTTGTTTTTTTTTTTTTTTTTTTGATTAATAATCATATTTTTTAATAATCAATATGCTTCTTTAGTACTTGTTTTGATTGAATATATCTTAAATATAAGAGATAATAAATTTTTATTAAAAAGAAAAAATTAAAAATTTATTAATAAATACAAATTTTTGTTTTTTTTTTCAAAAAAATTTTTTTTTTTTTTAATTTTTTTTTTTCTTTTAGTTGATACCTGGTGTATATGTGGTTTGTTCAGTGGTATTTAGACCAGTAGATTCCGTTACAAAAGGATTTGTAGGATTAGGTGGTGGCATTGCAAAAACTGGCATTCCTGCACCTTGAGCACTACCTGCTATGGGTTGTGAAGTTACAGGCCCATCACCACCAATATGAACATCTTCTAAATCGTTGAATTCCTCCTAAAAATTTTAATAAAATACATTATATTAATAATATTAATTGAAAAATTTAACAAAATAAAAACATTTCTCTCACAAAAAAAAAAAACTGTATTGAAATATATTGTATGAGATTATTTTTGTTTTTGTATTACGCTTGTGAAAATGTTTTCTAAATTATTGGCTGCATATATGTTGCATAAATTTTTGTTGGACAAAAATTTATAAGATATCAAAAAATTTATTCATTTTTTGCTTTTCCCAACAACAGATAATTATAAAAAAAAAAAAACAAAAAGATTTAAAAAAAGGCTAGTCTCAGCAATAATGAACTAATTTCTAAAGAAATGACTATCGTGTTCAATCAATTCATCATCTGTCAGCAGATTTACTTTCAAGTTAATTATACATCACCTAGCGTTGAGCTTTTAAGCAGTTTATGAATTTTTAACGCAATTATTAATTTAATTCTTGTTTTTAATATTTTTTATTTTTAAAAGTATGAAACGCGAATAGCGAGAAACATGCAAATAAAAACAAAAGACACTCAAAGGCAAAGCAATTCATAAAAAACAACTTTTTTTTTAATTATTAATTAAATAGTTTTGATTAATTTTTACCATAGCTATCGACTTTTTTTCGAACAATATTATCTTAGATGTTGAAATATACTAAAGCTGTAAAAATGTACAGATCATTATTGAAATAAATTAAAACTGATAATACAGGAAAAATTTTAACAAAATTTCATAGAAATAAAAAAAGCAAAAAAAAAAAAGAAAATGAATCTAGTTATTTTTATATTAGTGAAATTTTGAATAAATCTTAATTTTGATCCTTGAAATTAATAACAAAAAATGAAATAATATTGTTATTAAATATAATGTAGAATTTAAGACTTTTTTTAATTTCAATTTAACAGTTTATTTTGAATTTGATATGTGAATAGTTAAAGAAAATCGCAAAATAAAGATAAAATTAAAAAAGAAAATTGTGAATAATCAAAAATTAAAGATTTAGAAAATTTCTAATCAAAAAATGTTTTTATTTTTAATAAACTTTTTAATCAAAATAAATATTTAAAAAATATAAATATTTCTTAAATTTGATTCCAATTTATAAATATCTTGAATATGTCTTGATAGTTTTATAATGGCCTTCTATAATAGATTCAATGACCACTATAAGGCGGGCCCTAGAATTGGATTAAAAACATAAATAAACAAGAAACTTTGAATAGAACTAATAAGGACAAACATCGATAATATTGAGTTTCTTGTCAATTTTCAATGTTCATTAAATGCACGAGCCGCAATTTTGCAAATTTACAAAAAAAAATAATGGGTATTAATAAAGAAAACAAACTTAAAACTTGGAATCCTTTTAGACAGCCTTTATTTTCTTTTGTTCCTAATTCCTCTTATTTAAAGAGATTTTTATTGCAACTTTTTCGTCTCAGAAATAAACCAGTATTGACATTTGAAGTGCAATTGAACTTTTTCAGTTCAAATGCTGCAAAAGGAATATAATTTTTGTTCTTTTTCCACTTTTGTCCTATTTTTTGAACTTTCAAATACGATTTTTAAAGTGACAAAATTAAAAAAGTTAAAATTCAAATGCCTTTTAAATGACATCACTGCCGTAGTGGCATTTTATTAGTTCTTGAAATGATTCTTTCAAAAGCTGAAATGTAAACTTCAGAAATTTTTTTCTTCATATAAATAACTGAAAAAACAAAAATTTAACAAAAAAAAAAATTCATTAAGAGTTCTTCTTAGTACGAAAAAAAATATAAAATTTAAGAAAATGTTGAACAAAATATTATAAAAATAAAGTGTCTCTAAAAGGATTTCCATAGGTGTATTTCCTTAGTATGATTTTTAAAAGTAAGTCTAAATATATTTTTTTTTCACGCTGATTTTTATAACTACGACTAATGATGTTACGTATTTATAATTAAATTGAATTTGTTGTAGGAGAACGAAAATTAAGCTTCTTTTTATTTGTATTTTCATGTTCACACAATATTTAAAGCAAGATTATGTAAAAATTTATCTACATAAATGTTATTACTTATTTACATTATATTTTGGTACAAGATCAAATGTATTGAAGTATTTTTTCTACAATTCTCAATATGACGAAAAAAGGAACTTTTCAGTTAGCCGAGCGCAAATGTACGGCGCAAAAAATTTTACGGCGTAAATTTACGGCGGTAGAAATGTTACTGAAAAACTTATGGTCATTTAAAATCGAGCCAAGAAAAAAAAAAGTGTCCTGAGGGTTCGGGGGAGGCGGCAGCCTTCCCCCGATACACGAAAAAACAATTCATTTTAAATGACCATAAGTTTTTGGTAACATTTCTGCTACGCTTTGCGACTTGATTCACAATTTTTTGCGCCGTACATTTGCGCTCGGCTAACGGAAAAGTACCCGAAAAAATAATAGTTATTTTAAATACAGTGCTGATTTAAATTTTAACATAAAAAAAAGCATAAACTAAAATCACTCTAATATAGGATCAGCATTTAAATCACATTTAGGGTTAATTTTCAGATCTCATGTCTTTTTCATTTACGATCAAGCTACATACAGTATATTGGTTTATGAAATTAAAATATTTATAAACATTATAAGCAAATTAAATAATAATTATTAAATAAATAATATAGTTTTATGAATTATGAAATAGAATGTTTTCAAAAGAGCTCTCGAAATATTTTAATTCAAACAGTGGCAATAATAAATTCGGTTATTTTTGGATCTAAAGAATGTCAGCAAAAACGGTTCTTTTTATTCAGGTAATGAGATAATTAAAATTTAGTCACCAACTTTATTATTTATTTCTATTAGAGAAACCTCTTAGTTTGTACAATATTTATAACACCTAAACAATTGAGTTTTTTAATAAAAATGTTGTTCTCTTAACTCATTAAGAAACTATTAATTTTGACTACTACTGCTATTAAGTCAAGTTGAGAAAAATTTCCAAAAATTAATTGCTTTTTGAAATTTAATTTAATTTAAACTATATTTGAAGTAATTTAGGAGACATTTACAAAAGAGAAACAGTAAGGTTCATTTCCACTTAAATTTTTACATAAATATGTACATGTTTCAACAGTTGTGATTGACATTATATTCTCTTTATCTCTCGCTGACAAAAATATCAGTGCAGTTTCTTATCAGAATTTAAAGGTTTTCAACTTACTTTCTTGCCGGCATTTCTAGTTTGATTGGCATCTCTACTTGAATTTCCTCCATCACGCTTAATTATTATAATCGAACAATAATTTTTTTTTTTAATTTAAACAACATTCAAATGGATGATATTTTATGTGAAAAATACGAAATAAATATTTGTATAAATATATTTTTATTAAAAATACAAATTAAAAAATATATACATACTTATATAATTAAATATATATTTAATGTTAGTGTGTTATAAGTTTTTTGTTAAAATCAAATTATTTCATGCATATTTATTCATTTTAATATTTGTTTATTAAATTTAATTTAATAAAGAAATAATGGAAGAAAGTTTTTTAGCATATATTTTGAGAAAAAATTAATATAAAATTCATTGATAAAAATCAAGTTAGTTGGAAAGTGTTACGAAAATAAAAACGAATTGAGAGTTACAATAAAAAAAAACAATTATCTGAAAATCCGCTTTTGAAAATATTGCCTTTTAATTCAGAGGATTTAGTACAAATGTCATTATTCGAGAATAATTGTTATCATAATTGTAAAATACAATCAATGAATAATTATTAATTCCAACAATTGGATAATAAATTATATTTAACTGAAAAAAAAATTACGAAAAGATTATTTATGAACTTTTGTGGCCAAAATTTCGAAAACGGGGCGATTAATAATTTTTGTGTATCATTACATAATGAAATCACTTTCAAGCTTGTTCAACTTTTAATTGTAAAATCGATTCATTCTATAATATTAATAAATGCGTAAAATCCGTTGGAAATTTTCTTTTTGTAATTTTTGTCTTCCAACAAATTAATTATAACACTCTAACTTCTTTAAAACTAAAATTATATAAAAGTAAATAAATAAATGTGTAATGTAATCAAAAAAAGCATAATATTATCCATAAAAATATAAAAAAAAAAAAAAATTAATAAAACTAAAGATTTTGTGCAATTTCGATTTTTGGCATTTCTATACAAAGCAAAAAGATTAATTTTTTTTTTAATTTTTAATCTTACAAGGGCTCTGTCCAATAAGATAAAATTTGAACGTGACAACTATTTTCAAAATAATTTTTATTTATAATAAACAATAATAAATAATCATCACAAATGCAAAGTGCAAGACATGAAACGAAGTTAAATAATTTCCTTTAGTAATGTGATAATAAATTTTATAAAATTTACAAGAAATAAAAATAGTATTTGAAAATTTTAATGAATAATTTAAAAATTATGGGGCATTCTTTGATATCATTACATATAATTTTAAATAAATTTCGATTAGCTTTAAATTGCGCCAAATTAAATTATTTAAAAAAAAAAAAAAAATCGAACTATCCTTTTACAGTTGGGGTATATTTCAACGACGGATTTGACTAAAAAAAATAATGCTATTAGACGCAGATTTGTCCATAGTTTCTAAATCCAAAACCAGCCGCCGATAAAATTTCATACGTGAGAGCAACCTGATTTTAAATTACAAAGTAGAGGCTAAAAATTAAAAAAAAAATTTTTTTTTGGGCAGAATTGCTCTACTAATAATTTGCAATAATAATATGTGGATTATTTTGATATTTATATTCAAATAACTTTTATTTGAGCTTGATCTAAACTAAATAAATAAATAAAATAGATATGTGACAAAAAAGCGTGAATTAGTATTTTAAAGTCATATTTTCAGCTTTTTTTTTCACTTAAAACCCGAAAAACTTATTTTGTTTTTAATTTGTTTGAATATAGCGGCAAGTTCTGACTTAAGAAACCGTGGACAATTCTGTCGGTATTTTTTTTTTTGTGAAATGTGCCGTGTATTTACACCTAGGATCCCCAAATTAAATTATATATATTTTTATTTTAACTTTATTAACAACGGTAAACTTAAAAAAAAAATAAAATGTCTCGGAGAAAAAATGCTTATTAAATCGTCCTTAAAAATATTTAACAGATGTTTAAGAAATTCGAAGCGAAAACATTATTAGCGACGTTCTTTTACTTTATGGAAAAAATCTACAAAAAATAAAAATGCATGGCTAATATCGTAACAAGTTGAAAATCAAACATAACGTAATCGGAAAAAAATAATTGAATAATATATTTTCACCATTATGTGTTTTATTCCTTATTTTCCTTTATTCTGGATATAATTAATTTTTTGAATTTAAGTATTGCCTTGTTCACACTTCGCTAATTTAACATGTTCGAAAGGAGTTAAACATCTTTGGAAAATCGACCGTTCAGACGATGTTTTTCGTATGTTAACATGTTTAGCTCTGTCAGATAAAAAATTTCAAATAATACCGGAGATAAGCTCAAAGGAACTGACGAGCCCAAAAAAGTTAAAATATATGAAGTTCTGTCAAGGTTAAGAACTCGCGCGTCATTTATCATGAGTGTATCTCCACCTTTATAAAATTTTAAAGTCAAAAATGACATACCAAGTAAAAATTAAAGCAAACTGAATATTGCCTAACAAAATATTATTCAAAAATTACTCATTCATCCCTGAAAATTAACATGTTTTTGTAGAAACATGTTGAAGAACGTGTTTGTTTTAATTTTTTTACTATGAAAAAACATCAAAAACACCAACGGAACATGTTCGTCGTCCGAACATGTTAAATTAGCTAGGTGTGAACAAGCTATATGTTCTTGAAAATAAACAAACATTACATCCATCGTCTTTCCGAAATTTCTCATTTAAAAAAAAAAAAAAAAAACTCTCAATTCTCATTACAGATAAAAAAAAATTAGAATACATTATTAAAACAAAAATACCTAAATTCAGATTTCTTATATTTTTTTTCATTATATAACATTTTTCCTGAAAATTTTCATTTATAATAAATATTTTTCTAAATCAATGAATATCATGTTTTTTTCCGGTTTATATTTATAAAGCGTAGAATGTAATTAATTAGTTTCCATAAAAACATTTTCATTTACAATCTTTTCCTCAAATTAATCATTTTCATCAAAATTAGATGTATCTACTTTAATTATTTTTTTTTTCTTCTAATCATCGTATTCCGTGTGTAAGCGTTGCGTTGTATATTTAATTTTTGAATTTTAAAAAATGAAATACTTACATTTAAGTGTTGATAATCCCCAGAATCGGCATTTGCAGGTGGCTTAAATTTACCGAAACAGAAGTTGCAGCAACAGCAACAACAGCAGCAGCAGCAACATCCAGTTGAAATGGCACAGCAAAGAAATAGAGCCTAAAATAATTAAAAAATAAATTTAAATAAATTTTTTTGATTATAAAGGGAAAATAAAAAGATTTGAAAAAAAAAAATAATTTGTTATTACTTTGACTGCTGGTGATGTTACTACAAAGTAAGCATTGACATTTTCTTCACCGAACTGTTCTGCAATGTACAATCCTAATGATCCATAATTATCATAAATATTTCTTTTTGTTAAATCGCTTAAAATTGAATGAGCTCTGTTAACTTCTTTGAACTGAAATTGTAAAATAGATTAAAACTGACTTGATTATTAGATAAATTTTCAGCAGTAGTTCAATGAAGGTACAAAGTGGAGCGTTTAAAATTTTATCATCTTTTTAAGGTTTATTAAACTAATATGCCTACAAAAATATTTATAAAACAAAAAATATATTCCTGGCATTACTTCGAACAAAATAAAAGTTTTTAAAATTATTAGGATCCTTGAACCAACGAAAATACTAACAAAATAATGATTCATTAATACATATTCTTAAAAATATGCAAAAATAATATCCTTTTCACGAAATTACTCACTTTTTCGAAATTAATAAATTTCTTTAAGAGACATTAATTTTTTAAATTAAACATTTTTTAACATATCAGCTTTAATTTTTTAGTTTAAATTTTTTTAGTTTATGAACAAGTATATACTATATACATATGTATATATAATAAATAGAATAATATATGTAAGTCTCAGCTGATTTTCTTATTGTATCAAAAATATGTGTACGCAGTATACATGTGCATACACATAACAATATATACAAATCATCGTGGAATAGTTTTCTCGTTAATCAGCATTAGCCTAATTTAAGGTGTAGCTTTATTATGCTAATATTGCTAATAAAAAAAATAAAAATTCAATTACTGAAATAAGTACCAACCAAATACAGATATATTTTTAATACGAAAGTGTTTTTTATATTATCAAATTTATCATACGACCAAGTAACTCATTCCGTCATGTCTAAAAATTTTCCATTTCTAAAAATGTCCTTAAAATATTTTCCTTTTTTAACTTAAATTTATTTACTAGACAGTAAGGTTAATTATTGATTGAAATGTAATACTTCTGCCAAATAAGATGTCGACTGGCTCGGGGAAAAACTTTTTTTTTGTTTTCATTTATAGGTATTATATTATTAAACAAAATTTCTCATTCGATTTATATTCAAATTGTCGTTCATATTTTTTTTCTCATTTGCTGATTATAAGCAAAAAAAAAAAAAATAAAGTAAACAAATCCAAATTATTTACTTTTCTAATAATCGACTAATAAATAAGTTTATGTGGTATATATCTGCGGAACAATCTACATTGCGAAATAATTATTTTTATAACACTTTTATTATCGATACTATAAAATGTTCACATTTAAATTATTTTTTGTTTTAAAACCAAAATTAAATGTCTGCTCATTAAATAATATAAACTGATTTAGACTGAAGACAGAAAAATATTAATTTTTAATTTCGCAGAAATAATTTTGTAAATTTGTCCAAATTTTTTTCTAAAATTTTTATTTTATTATTTTAAAATCCAATTGTTTTGTGATACACCTACCTTATCAGAAGCTTCTGTATTATCTGGATTTTTATCTGGATGGTATTTTAGAGCTAGTTTTCGGTATGTTTTCTTTATTTCTTCCTGTGTAGCTGTTTTTGGAAGTCCTAAAATTTCATAAAGCGAATCTCCTTGTGTCCTGAAAAATTTATTAAGTAATTAAAATTATTATTAAATTAAATGAAAAAAAAAAAAAAACTGAATTTGTGGAATGAAAAGGCATATTGTAGATTTATGGATAGATTAAGTGCAAGAAGAACAAGCAAAATGATGAGCAGATTTGAAACTAAAATGATAAGACAGCAGGTTATTGGTTTTTTTTTTAAATTATAGGTACCTACCTAAAAAAAGTTGAAAATAAGTTGTTTCAAAAATTATTGACTACTGAAATAGTTGATGACGTTATAAAGTAGATATCTTTTTAAATTAGTGACAATTTATTAAATTATCATATTTTTGTTAATTTTTAATCAAGACTTTTGTTTTCTACAATATTCTTACAAATCTTAAATACAAACTCTTAAATATATTTTGTTTTCGGAAAAATTTATCTATAAATAGAATACACTTCAACTTCAACACTACTTTTATCAGATCTAATTTTTTAATCAATCTTTCACAAATTATGTATGTGTACAATGTATATTTTAATAATAATAAAATAAATAAATAAATAAAAATGAAAATTGTATATTTTAATAGCTTAATGATTCTATAATAAATATTTACTTCTTTTTTTTAGGGATTAACTATATTTACAACAATTTTAATTTATTTAAATGGCTTGTATTAAAAACATGAAACTTATTACTAATAACAATCAGAAATAATTGGAAAAAAGTATTAATTTTCCCTATGATCGATATTTGAAATTATTTAAATTCCAAGAATTTGAAATAATAAAAATATTTAATTCGTACGAACAATATAAGTATTCTCTTGATTAAGATAATACTACTAGATACTAATTATGTATTTTTACCAATTAAATAATTTTTCTAAGAAAATAAAATGATATAGAAAATAAAATTATCGGCACCAAAGCGTTATCGTTATCAGTATCGAATTATCATTACATTCGAGGCATTATTAAGAATTTATGAACGAAATGACAAAAACTTTCAAAAGATGGTTGAACGAAGTTTTAAAAAATTTATTAAATTACTTGTTTCGTGAAATAGTCAAAATACATAAATATAAAAATTTTATAACTTTTTCAAGGAATAGCAAAATTAATCGTTGGTGAGTTGGATCAGAGAGACTAATAAGTTTGAATACTTAATATAATAAAGCAAATTTTTTTTAACAATAAATTATCAAGTAGGTAGGAATATTTAGCTTGTTTTCAGCTCTAAATTAAAACTCACCAGTAAGGTCGATAGATTTATCATTAAATTACCTATTTATATACCTAAACCACATTAAATGCCTGTGTATTATATTAACTACCTACCTACTTAAAAAAAGTACAGACTGTTCCGCACATCATTTGGTTTTCTGAATTATTATTTCGTGATAAGTTATAGGTACCTAGGTAAGTATTATAAAATAATAACTATAAACTGTTTCTTCGTTTCTTTTACTACATACTTCAAAGTCGACGATCTCGACCCTAAATTTTTTTTTTCACCATAGCTTGGGATCAGCCATAGTGAAATAATCTATGCAGAATGTGGGTCAAAAGAAGATGTTAAGACGTTTTGGGCGTGAATGTAGATGACGTGTACAAGCTCAATTTGGCTCAAATTTGATGGCGGGGTAGAAGCGATGATCAAACTCACAATTTCAATACGATTGTTTTCAGGAGATCCCGGTTTTGGAGATATGGTCCCCCAAGGTTTTCATACAGGTAAATGCATAGGTAATACCAAATACATTTTTTAACCCCGATTTAAACCATTTTTTGTCACACCTTTTATTCAAAAAAAAAAACAGTTTTTCTAAAATTTCCCCCTCAAGAATTTCACGTGCATTTTTATTTCGCTGATTTGCCTTAAGGAGTCGCAACAAAAAAAATCTTAACATCTGGAATTTTTTTATTGAATTCATATTCAAGTCAAAAATAATTATTTGTTTTCTAGGTTTGTGTTGACAAAATAAAAAGCTGGAGAAAAAAAATAAACAGACTTTAAAATGCGAACATCAACATTTTTTATTGCTTAAGGGTGCAGCAGCAGGAAAAGAGCAAAACGATTAGTTAAATATAAAACACTGAAACAATATTTGAAAAAAAAAAATAAATTAATTAATTTTTTAGCATGTTATTTGTAGAAATGACATGACAGACAGGCGAAAAAAATAATCGTAGGTTAGTTAGTTAAATTCCAATTTAAATTTGTTTGACAATTTTTGTTTTAAGGCGGCCAACTAAATAAGAAATGCGGAAGAAAAATAAATTTATGAATGTTACGAATTTAAAATAAAAAAAAGGAAAATAATATTTTCCAATTGCAAGTTTTGAAGGTTTTTCTTTTTTTTTTTTTCAGCACGAAAATTCTCTATATAGGTACAGAGGAAAAAGAAAAAAATCAATAAAAAATTCTTTAAAGAAAAAAGTTGAAGAAATAAAAATTTTTTTTCTGTTCAACAAATTCCAGAAAATTTACTTACGACAATTTTCTTTTCGAATCCATTTTTTTTTTTTCTTTTCTAAAACTAATTTATATTATTTTTAATTAATTTGATGAATAATACGTTTTGTAAATTATTTTTAAATTGAACAAAAAAATTTATTATTTTATTAATTAATTTAATTTTCACAATATTTATTCTTTTAATTAAATTTTTTGCCTTAACTTTACTACTAAAATCTCTCGTCTTTACTTTTTTTTTTCACCTTTTTTTTTTATTTTACTACATGCTACATGACAATTTGTTTGTCAAAAAAGAAGAAGAGAAACAAAAAAATTATTAATTTCAACGAAAGAGATAGAAGTATATACGTTTGGTGAAACACAATAATGAAAACATTAAAAAACGGTAATATTAGGAGTAGCTTACTTTTAATAGCACGAATTGAAAACTTGAAAGGAAATTTTAGATTGAAATTAATGAAAATTGGTAACTCTTAATTGATAAAAAAATTTCTGGTTTGGAATAAATAAGAAGATAGAAGATCCAATGATTTAAAAATAAATTTACGAATTAGGTACGGTAGATGGGCTTAATGTACGAATTGATGCATATAAAAAAAATCATATAAATTAGAATTAAGTAGGTGTAGAAGGTTTACAAAAACAGTAGGTAGGTGACGAAAACTTTTGTTGCACAACTCGGAAATGCTTTCAAATCTTTAAATCTCGAATTTTTTCATTACATTTTCTCTACACTAAACCTACTACAAGAGTCTCAACGTTATGAGTTTAACGTTGCATAATCTTTGGCTAGAATATCTCCAGATTAATAAAGAACGGATTAGGAAATATGACATAGAATGTTGTAATTTTAGTTTTTGATATTGTAACACCCATTTTACGAAGAACCGAATTAATCTTCACCCTCAATGTCAAATTCACCTTGTTCGCAACTAAATATATTTTCGGAAAAAAAGTGAATATTGTAAAGGCACCTATCGTACTTGAGAAGAGGAAAGAATTTGACAGTTCTAGAAAAAAAACACAGAAAATTGTATATTGAAAATCGTCTATGATAGGATTCAATATGAAGCAATTTCCAATTCCAGCTTGTTGTTTCATATCAAATTTATTATCCACTCTACTTATAAAATATTATGAAGGTGTAGAAATTCAGGACGAGTTGTTTTCTTCTGCCATAATTTTAACTCAGTGTAGATTATTTTCATTTGAATTTCGAAGTGTGTATTTTTTACATTGAAAGATAAACAAAAAAAAAACCGTTAGCTTATTTTAATTATGGCAACACCACATTTTTATTTTTGTTAATTGAGTTGGTCTTGCTCTTGCTTTATAATGATAATGATGATGATGATGGATTTGATAATTTTTCTGAGTACTCTAGTAACAGTAAGTAGTATAGTACAGTAGAGTAGAGTTTGGTTTTGTCCTTTGTTGGATACAGTTCGTACAATTTTAAATTAAATAAAAATAATTTTTTTGAAAAATTAGAAAAAAAATTTCATTTAAATATTCTAATTTTGGTATTAATTTTTGGAAAAAAGAAACAATATGTGTGACTGTGCAAAAGATGTTGTTTGCTGGTATGTACATAATTTTAATTTCATTTAGGTACTTTTTTTTTCAATTTATAAATTCTTTTTTTTTTAATTTATAAAATTCTTTTTTTTTTTTCTTTTTTTTTTTGCAATTTTTATTTTTTTTTTTCCCCGCACCGCAATATTGAAAATAGTAAAACAACCAACAAGAATCCAAAATAATATTTTGTTTAATCAATAAATAATTAATAAAAAAAGATAAGTTTTTGAAGAAAACAATCTATTGTTATCGGATTCGGAATTTATTAGGTACATTTGCGATCGAATTTAAAAATCTATCGGGGGGGAAAAAACGAATTCTCATTTCGATTCCAGTGAAAAATTAAATGAATTATGTAGGTAGGCATGTATGATATCTGGTATAGGTATAAATGTATAATCTACCTACCTAGGTACCTATCTATCTACTTAAATTCTAGGTTATAGGAAGTGTCTAACCGGACGAGTCGCTGCAGGGAACCTTGGTTTTTTTTCCCCTGTCTCTGCTATCGGTGCCAAGGAAATCCGTGCTAATCCTTTTCCGCCTTTTTTTTTTTTTTTTTTTGACAAATTTAGAATAAACGGATAGCGCTTGATTGGAAGAAGAAGGTACAGTTAGTTTTGTTTCGCAAGTTTTTTTTAAATAATACAGAGGCTTTTCAAATAAAAATTTATTATCTGCGCTGAATTGTTAACTTGCCTGGTATCATGATTTAATAGTAGGTATCATGCGCTAGTTTTTTAATTGTAAGAAAAAAAAAAGTTTTACTAATTTTCATTTAAAGATAGAAATATTTATTTAAGTACTCAAATTCTTCGTTTCTGGTTCAAAATGTGAACAAGTGTTTTTTGTTTTAATTAATAGAGGTAGGTACAATAGGAATAGACTACCTACCTAATTTGTTTACAAACTTAGAAAAAAATAGTGACGACTCTTTGTTCTTATCAGAAAATAAAGTACCTAGTACCTATTCAATTAATATTGAGTCATTTTTAAAATGCAATTTTTTTTTTATGTTGGTTGTATGTTTATTTTAATTCAAGTGTGAATTTGAAACTAATACTGAAAAAAATAGATATAAAATGTATATAAAATAAAGTACATAATTTACACTTGATATTCTTGATAAAGTTAATAAAAGAATATTAATCATTCTAAATTAAAAATATTAATGAGGAAGTGAAAGTTTTAACTGACTCTGTACAATAGATATACCTGATAGTAAATTTAATAGTGAAATGAAAAATTAAAAACAAAAAATGAGATATCTAGACCAGAGGCTAGAATTAAAGTGTACTCTAATAAAGATTTATTTTGTCAGTAGGTATCTCTATTATCTTACCAACTAAAAACCAAAGTACTTATCTTAATATTAATATTCCACCAATAAGACACCTACCTACATAAATGATACATAAAAGAAAAAAAAATCTTAACAAAAGCAATTCAATTCAACTGAAATTCAAAGGCTTAGATTTTCACAAAATATAAAACAAAATAAATAAGTAGTAGGTACATTACGATTAGAATTAAAAAATTTATAATTATCTTGTTTTAAAATTACAATTACAATAAATGTATTTACAATTATTACAATTCCTAACAATATCAAATCTAAATTAATAAATGTGGTAAACAATTGAAATATAATTGAAAACGTGACTCAATTTTTAAAATTTTCTATGCACTTTATTTGCTGATTTTGAGGGAAGCCCTTCAATGTTGTTGTATTTATTTTAATAAATACGTACCTAAAAAAAAAGTAGGATACTATTATGTAGTTATAAACAATAATTTTTTATTTAAATTAATGGAAATTATATTTATATATGTACAAGATTAATATTACAATTCGCATTATATGTATTTTTTTCACGCTAATTTTTTTCCTAATTTGTGATACATTTTAATTTTAGCGCTTAGTTTGCACAAGGTTAAAAAAAAGAAAACAAAAACTATGAAATATTATCTGTTATAAAAGTATTCTCAAGATGTATATATGTATATAAATTATAAAATAAAAAATGTTTTGAGAATATTATTTGCAAATTAGTCTTAATTATGATTACTGAATTTATAGCTTTGTAAATATGTATTCAGAATATTTTTAACCAAAGTTATTAGATAAGTTTCCTAAACTAATTTTTAACTAGACTAGTGACGTATTCAAAATTAAAATATTAAAGTCTTAAAACTTATTTTATAACGATTTTATTTAGTCAGAAACATTGTTTTTAGATTCGAAATATTTTTTTTTCTTATAAATTTTCTATTAAGAGAAAACTATTTTATCTTACCCTAAATAAATTACAACTCCTTTTTTATCTTAGAAAAACATATTTATTTGAAATTTAATGTTTTAAGAAAACTTTGGTTTTATTTTCCCTTTTGATCATGATAAAAATTAATAAAAATAAAGGGGAGAAAATATTTCTATGATTTCCAAATATAGTGTACATTTACATTTTTTAACAATAATTTCAATAGTCATTCATTTTATATATGTGTATTCGATATATATATTTTTTTAAGGCGCCAGAATAACTGGTGCCAATTTATGCCACATATTCTAAAAAGTGCGAAGAGTAAAGATTTTGACTTGTTACACTTTGACTTGTTTTAAGTTTTTAAGATTGCATTAATATATACACGTACCTATTGTATATAAATATAATATAATATATTATGTACATACATACAAATAGGTTTAAAATTTTGTTCCAAATTATTACCTTAACTCAACATAATCGAACTCTCAATATGTCGTCATAAGTCCAAAGATCTAATGTTAAATAAAGAAAGTGGGACAGTGTTGGTCACAATAAAAATCAACGAAGAATTTTCAATTTCATTTCCCAATTTTTACAATTCGGCATCAGTCAAATGTTAGAGAATATGACTTCTAAGTTTCATCAAAAAATATGTAAAAAGTATACCTAATGTTAATATTTTTTTTAAAATACATAATATATAATTTTCTAAGTTTTGGAACTTTGCTTCAAAAAAAAAGTTGAATTGGCCATTAAATGTTTTCAAAAAATGGAACTTAGCGCTAAAATATTTCTGTCAAAAGAGGTAAAATCTATATTAATGAAGAGTATTATCATGCTCCTACTTCTGTTATGGCTATAAAAACGTTTCCTCTGCAAATGAAACGTCTCTAAGACGCCTAAAAAAAATTTTCTCAGAACAGTTAGATATGTTTTTTCGCTCAAAAGTTCAAAAGTTTTTCATTTCATAAAAAAATTTATTAATTGAGACTTCAGTGATTTAATATGAGATGTATGCTTTTGTATTTTAAAATAAGACAATCTATTCAATTATATATACCTATATATGGCTGAAATATTTCAATTTCTTCGTTCATCAAATCAATCAATCTATTAATTCCACTTCAAAGAACTGTTAACAAGGGCTTCACCGCCAGAGTATCACTTTCTTGGAATTCTATTCCTTTAGCTTAAAAGTTTCAGTAACTACTTATGTGCATAATTGTATAATAACTTTTTTATAAACTACTCAATTATGATAAGGTTTTAAGTTTGAATTGTGAATTAAAGGCTTTCTTAAATTCTTTCGCATATTTTTTTTTTTAATTCATCACATATTTGCAGATGAAGATTTCAAACTTCTAAAATTAATTTTGTTGGACCCTTTAATTGAAAAATATTCAAATATGATTCATAGTTTTTTTTTCAAATATTGTTTTTTCGGTTTCCAGTATACTTAAGTTCTATTGATTCTTTAACTATTTTTCACTATTTTTCACGTAATTTTCTTTAATAATCAGCAATATGATTGTATTTTTTGTTTTTACAAACGCATAATTATGATCAAATCTTGATCGAATCAAAAAACAAAACAAATAGGATTTTTTTGATTTTTCCTTTTTTTTTTGTACATTATTTTTTGTGAAAAAAATCTAATTATTTTGGAATTTGAGAGCAACAACGATTTAAATTAATTACGAGTGTTTTTATTTAAAACAAAAATTTTCTATTTAAAATTGGGGTCGTAATTTTCTGCATTCTATGTAATCTGCTTAAATCAAATACTTATAAAACAGGCTTCAAAGATTACATAACAAGGACATGAGGTGTATATTAAAGTTGAACAGATTCACTCCAAGAAAACATATGTTGGATACATTAAGATGATTTAGTGTTAATCAGAATCCGTATTAATAATGGTACATGTACAAAAAAAATGAATTATTGCCGAGGTACTTAAGTAGTCAACTTGCCAATTTAAGAAATTAATGTAACTTTAGGGTAAACAACATCAGAGGTTCTAGAAACAAAAACATGCTAATGCATAAGGGCTTTATTTTTTCGTTCTCTAAGAGAGCAATAATAGTGAAAATAAAACAAAATGTTCAACGCTGGTTACAAGTATTTGATTTAAGTCCGTCATATGTACACATATATAACGAAAAATAAAGCCCTTATGCAATAGCATGCTTTTGTTTAAAAAAATCAGTTCCATGTTTCTGCCACTAGATGGCATTTGCGAGTATTACGACATATATATTCTGAGTCCACGTGTACCGTTACGTGATGACGTCATTCCCACATATCGCCCTCTTTTGGAAGTACAACCAAATTATTAATGTTTTGTTGACAAGGAATTTGTTTCTAAAACTAGCTTCTGTAGATAACATATTTTTTGATTCCATGAATTTATTTATTTAAATTATACTAATACAATCAGGCGTAAGCCCATTAGATTGATCATTGATACTTGCAAAAAAATATGTAAATTAGCTAGGTATAAAAATAACATTCTGTTACATCTACAATATTTTTATTAAAATTGTAGCACGATATTTTAAAAATTAGTCATAATTTTGAGTGGGTATTTACCATATTTTTGAAAAATTTAATGAAAAAATATGACTCCGTTAAAAATGTTGGTTCCTTCTATAAATGTTAAAAGCTGTATAATTTGATTTGCCTAGGTGTCCAGAACCATAACATTTTGTTTTCATATACTTTTTTGTATAATAAATCTACCTTTTCCAATGTAAGCTTAAAGTATGTATGTATTCATTCTTGGAAGTTTTTTTTATACTTTCTCGTATAATGTCTTAAGGTGCGTCCGTGAGTGTAGAAACTATCAAGGCAAATAAACTCTTTTATTCATCAAATTGTTTAATAAAAAATAATCATTAAGGATTTTTGTTCAAACAAAAGGAAAGAATTAGCTCAATTACATTTATGAAAATTAAAAAGAAAAACTGAAAAAACTAAATTTTATTTTATTTTTCAAGTTTTATCGTTTTGTTTTTTTTTTTTCTGAAATACCGAAACAATGTTTAACTTTAAGGCAAATGGACATATTTTTAATTTATGGAAATTTTTAGGTTTGCTTAGCAACATACCTATTTTATAAGTAAATAAAAACATCTTTTCTTTCTAGCTGCTGCCAGTGTGCTTTTTCCATGTTGTTAACAGCCATTTGCTCAATATTAGTTATTGCAGTTTTGATTGGAGTAAGATTTTATAGATATAAACAGCAAAAGTATACTTCATTTTAACTTTAAATTATAATTTTAGGTTGCAGTATGGTATTTTGCGTATCATGATAAAGAAGACAACAGCGTTAAAAATAATCTTGATAATATTGCTAACTCCGCCAATGATTATATCAATCAACTTAAAAATGGGTAACTCCCATTAAAGAGAAAGTATGATTTTTATTCAATTTCAAAAACAATTGTTCTTCATAAAATTAAAAAAAAATTAGGATTCACTTAGATATTGTTAATGCACTTAAACTCTCAGGTCTTTTTTTTTTATTATTTCTTTACACAACCAATGTAGGTACTTAAACCATAAAAGAAAGTTTTATAAAAAATATCAAATAAAATTTGTAATTACGGCAATTGTTATTAGAATACCGGCAATGCCTTAAATAACTAATATTAATAAGCATTATAATAATTAGAAATAGAAGATCACTAGACATAAAATTTAAATAAATTCATCGATTTTATGAAAACGGAATGTACTTGGAATATTACAAAAAAAAAAATAAGTGAAAAGAGACAAATATAAAGTTGAGCCTTTTCCTCATTTGATTTACATTCAAATTTTGTTATGAAATATATATAATTATTTGAAATCTTTCAATTTTTTGACATATATTCTAGTTAACAGGCATTATTTTAGGATTAAGCCTCATTTTTTTTAAGAGTAGTATTGTACCCCGACCTTTATTTGGAACATTGAAATACATTTTTTATTATCTTATTTGAAAATTTAAGCTACAGAAAAAAATTTATATTTTAGCTGATTACGCAGAATTTTTAACACAATAGATTGATGTCCAAAAATTTACAAATTAAATTTAAACAGAAATTTTGCCAAAGCTTTTTGTATTGTTTCAATAATTTTAAATTAATCAACGCATCACAATAAAATCCATAAGAATTTTGCTTTTAATTGCTTTAAAATTCAAAAATCGTCTTTCCATTATTTTTGTGTATAATTTTAAGAGATGTTAGTATAAAATACAAATACATTTTTCATATTTTTATATTATTTATGATAAATACACTAATAATGTACAACAATTTGTTTTTATTTAATTATTAGTATTTCCTTTTCCTTTTAGCAAATTTTGAATAAATTTGCATACAAGCAAGATAAGAAGCATGAAATAATAATGATCATAGAATGTAAAACGGAGAAATTTTCAATAGGAGATAAAAATATGTAAAACGACCACCGTTGTTGACGTAAATGACGTTCGATTTTCTTGGTTTTTTTTCGAAAGTACTATTGAAATAAGCCCAAAATCTTTTTATTTTTTTAGAAAGGTAAATACATGAATTTTAGGTAAAAAATACAAAAAAAGAGCTGTTTTGAATAGCTTCACATCAAAAAATGCAAATGACAGTAAATGATTGAGAGTGCAAAGTTAAAATATTTTTACTTGATTTTTCGAAGCTAATATATAAATATAACCCCATAAACAAATCAAAAAAGAAAGAAAACTGCGTGTTCATTTCAAAACTTTATTCACAATTGAATTTTGAAATTTGCTATTTTTCTAAAAACTAATATGTATTTTCAAGGAATTTTTCAAAATTTAGAACAAATTGTTTTTTAATTATTTTAATGCGTTGGGGATCGTTATGTTGTATTTAGTGCTATAGAATTTAGATCACTAAATGCAATCATTTAGATGCATCTGCGTAAATAATGAAAAAATTTAGATGCATCAGCGTATATAATGAAAAAATTTAGATGCATCAGCGTAAATAATGAAATCATTTAGATGTTTCGTATTGAATATTACGTAATACCATAGATTAAGAATACAGAAAGATGGGAAGCTTCATACAACATTATTTTTGGTATTTTTAAGTCAATGTGTTAGTAAAACAAAATAAAATACGTGATAATTATCAATGTATGAAAAGAATTTTATTTAGTTTTACTAACACCTTCACAATAAAATACCAAAAAAGACTGAAAAAATGTTGTATGAAGCTTCCAATCTTTCTGTATTCTTAATCTATGGGAATACCTAAACAAACATAATATCTCACAATATTTCAATGCAGCCAAATACAAAAAAAAAATGAGAAAACAGTATATTGGATATGTAAACAAAATTTGTTATACAACTCGTTCTGTATTTACACAAAAATACATTAACACTTGTCAATTTATATCACTCGACCTTCGGTCTCGTGATATAAGTATTGACTCGTGTCAATGTATTTTTGTGTATACAGAACTCTTAATTAATAACAAATTTAGTTTACATATACAATAATCTACTATTATGCAATTTCTATTTCTTTATCTATATATTTTTTTAAAATTAATATAAAATTATTCATTTTATGGAATTTTTCTCTTTTTCATACATTTTTAATGTATTTTGTAAACTAGAGGGGTTACAGAGGAACCGAAAAAAAATTTCGAACATCATTTACTGAGTGTTCGTTAATAGCTATTTTGTTAAGATTTGTGATATTCTTCCAGAATTTTCTCCTTGTAATAAAACACACGTTCTCAGTTTAAAAACAAAAAGAAGATTAAATAAATTATTTCAGTTTAAATAAAAATGAATTTTGACATTTTTAGAAAAGCAATGTATATTGAAATTTGAAAATGATAAAAACACTTTCTCAATAATTGAGCCATTACAGAAACATTGTTTCCTAACGATATTAGTTTTAAATAATTTTTGAAGTTAATACTTTCGGCGCGTTGTGTGATATAATTGAGTTATTCTGTAAGGGAAATAAATTTATTTTCGTTCTCATTCGACATTCGAGTTCGACAAACGCGACATGGTTTTTTGACGTTTTAATACTCAAAAAAAAAGAGTGGTCCACTCAATAATCATTTTTGTCATTTATAAAAACAAAATAATTTGGATTTTTGTTTTTTAAAAATCTTTCGTTTACAATTATTTAAAATTAAAATTTTTTTTTTCAGAATAGAGAATAGGTAGCTCCGGTGAAATAAAGATTACCTGACCAACAATTTTGAGTAGGGAGCTACGGTTAGGGTCTTCTTGTCTCAAAATATGCAAAAAAAACACGAAGCAGTCAGACAGAAGTTAATAATTAAAAAATTTAAACTATGAAATAACAGTGGCTACTCAGCACAAAATGTAAATTAAATTAAAAATCAATTTTATTGAAGGCAAGATTTTGTATTGTATTGTTACTTTTTATTTTTATTTACATTTTGTACTTAGCAGCCCATCATTTCTAGCCACTGTTATTTCATAGTTTAAATCTTTTAAGTATTAATTTCTATCGGCAGTTCTATGACTGCTTTTTCTTTGGCTAAGGGTGTATTATATCGCAACTGCGATACTAGCATATAAAAGAAAATGTATAGTTTTCAATAAAACCGTTTATATTATTGGAACTACGATAAAAAGATAGGGGAAGTAATAAAAGTTAAGTTCATTTTCTTTTGTAGTAAAGTATTATTGTTGATTGAATTTTTTTTATTTTAACACATTTAACTGTAACAGCTGAATCTGAAAATCTATATATATAAAACAGAAGTTGTCTTTTTGTCTTTGTCTGCTTCCGAATAGGCTCCTAAACCGCTCAACCGATCGTTTTCAAACTTATTGGACTCCTACCCAGCAACCTATCCTGGGGGCGACCTTCAAAAGTTTATCCGATTTCATGGTACATAAAAAAAGAAAACAGAGATTTGGTTTGCTTTGGAAACCTGTTTAAGGGGAGGAAATCAAAAGTTCATTCGATTTCATACAATTTGTGTGTTGAATAAGTAAAAATGATAAATCTTAATTGCTCTTAGATACTTTCCCCAAATTTATAAAATAACTAGCTGCTATAATTACCTGACAACAAAAATTCCACTTAAAAAAATAAATCAGTCCAAGTCCGTAGCTAAGCACGGGTTGACGGCTAGTAATTTAAAAAAAATAGATTGGGAGTTTTGTGAAAAATGCTCCTTAGAATAAAATAATTTGCCTTAAGATCATAAAAAGGTGGTGAAGATTGTCTTTCCATATTGATATGATGGTCACTATCGTTTTCTATTTCCATCCAAATAGAAAAAAATTTACAGCACTTTAGAATCCAAGAACGCTTTGTTCGTTTATAAACACACCATAACGCAAAATAATTTGATGAACTTCTTGCTTTGATCGATTTCAATGAACGTGACCATGACCATGAATATGTAGAACTTATTATTTTTTTTTATTCAAAATTAATAAAAAACAAAATATAATTTAGGGAAACATAGTTTTTATTGAGTACGCAAAAAAAAATAAAGGAAAAATAAATATGAATGAAAATCACATATACACAGTTGAATGTTTTCTCAATACAATTTTTAATTTTTTTCTAGTAAATGCCCAATAGCAGTTATTGGAATGATAAGTTTTAATTAAAAATTTGCCTAAGCTAAAAAATAATTTTATTTATAATTAAATTTTTTTTTTAATACTTTGAATTCAGCTTCCTTTCTATTAAATGGAATGGATTTTTTGTCTAAAACATTGAATTAATCTTAAAATTGTTTTTTTTTTTTTTAATTATTCTGTTTCCCTACTATGTAGAGTTCGCAAGTTCTCTTATTTTGAATAAAGTTTACTTTTGCTTTAAATTCGAATGCTGCTTATTTTTTATCCCCCACCCCCAATTTTTTTTTTAAGCTTTCTGGCATCTCTGGTGGTGGTGGGCGCGGTATTCTTAAAGCAACCTTAACACCATCATAAATGAACCATTGTAAAGCTGTTAGTGTACCAATCATAATAATACGTGGACCTAAACCATTCCACATTCCAAAGAATCCTAGTGATTTAGCAACCTCAATTGCTGATGAACCTTTTGATTGGTTTAATTTTGAAACTACAACATCAGCTGGATGAGAAACAATTGCACAAAATACACCAGCAATATAACCGGCAGCAAATGTTACAATTAATTGTTCACCCTTGGAACATTCAGAACGTGGTTTGGGAACAACTTTTCTAAATATGATGAAAGTAATTAAACAAAAAAAATATATTTAGTTATAAAATTAATAATTCAAATAAATTAAAAAAGGGCGTACTTTTTTGACAACTTGTGATTAAGTTTTTTTCGATGTACCAAATATATTAAATGTATAATATACTAAATATTTGAACACTTACGCATAAAGTAATTCGACAGTTTTCTCAAAGCAAGAAAATTTCATCATGGTGTAGGGAATTTGTCTCATCCAGAGCGGTACTAAGCCTTTGTAAAAGGCTGATATACCTTCTTCCTTCATCATTTTTGGAACAGCTTCTCGCAATGTATTTGCAAATCCCGGCATTGTTTGAATTTTAACTTTAGGAGCTTCAAAAGGCGCCAAAGCGATATCAGCGAAAAATTCAGCTGATGCTGATGCAGTCAAATATATATAAGTCCGATATAAGTAAGCATTTTCTTCCCCCATTGCGTTTGCATAATAAACTTTGAATATTTCATATAATCCAAATTTGCAAACACCCTGAAATAAAAATTGAAAACAAACAATATAATTTAATTGCAAAAAGAAACAATTCGCCTGAAAAAAAAAGTAAAAATTTACTTGGGAAGAGCAATTACATACCTTCTTGACAAACTTAAAAAAAAAAAAAGTTTCCTTATTCTCTTTCCCACTCGTAATTGGTATTAAACACAAAATCAAATTGACGACACTAGTCAGTCCATAAAATAATCAATTTGAATCGTTAGAGCCATCAAAGAATATTATTTTATATTAGTTTTGTTTTATATACAAACACACATATTTTACCTAATCTTTGATTAATTTATTTTTATTCCTACTAATTGTTGAAATAGTTAATAGGGCATGAAATGATTTACCCCAAACAGAACTGAAACCTCTAACTAAGTGAGAATTCTAAGTTCGAGAAGATTATCCAATCAAAAATGTATTTTAATAAATAAACTGACGACTGATTGAACATAATTATACAAAAGAACAAGAGATCTTATTTTGAAACAATTTTTGAAAAATATTCCGTCTATTATTGGTTCCAGATATTTTTTAATTTTAAAGGATGATGATTATTCACATTATCGTTTTGTTTATTTTATAAAACAAAAATCTGAAGTGGTGGATAAAATTAAAATATTTTTAAATTTATCTGAGAAGTCCACAAGACATAAAATCAAAATTTTTAGATCAGATAATGGATCGGAATTTATTGATGGTAATGTTAGGAAAATGTTTGAAGCACTTGGTATTCGACATCAAAGAACGGTGCCGTATACGCCAGAACAAAACGGTTCAGTTGAACGTGAAATGAGAACAGTGGTGGAAGCAGCACGCACTTTAATTTATGCTAAATAAATGGAAATGAAGTTTTGGGCAGAAGCAACAAATGCGGCCGTTTATGTAATCAATCGAACAGGAACAAGTACTATAGAACAAAAGACTCCATACGAATTATGGTATGGAAAGAAGGCTATTTTCGATCATTTTAAATTTTTTGGATCAACAATTTAAGCCCACATTCCAAAGCAAAAACGGCAAAAATGGAATAAGAAAGCTGTTAATTGTATTTTTGTTGGTTATGATGAAAATGTTAGAGGTTTTCGTGTTTGGAACCCAGAATTAAATAAAATCGAAATAGTTCGTGATGTTAAATGTTTTCAGAAGATTTCATTAATTTAAAAGTCGAGGTTAATAATGAAATTGAAACAATATTGCAACAAGTCAAGAATAAAAAGATAATTTAGTTCAAAATGAAAATATTGAAAATACAACAAAAATGACAAAAGCATGGTGTAACATTAATAGTAATAACATAATGGGGACAAAACTTAGAAGAAACAAGAAAGGTGAATCAGAGTTGGCCGCAATGTTTTCAATAATAGATGAACCAGTGAATTATAATAAAGTTTTAGAATCGGAAAATAAAATTGAGCGAATAAAAGCAACGGAAGATGAAATGCAATCGTTAATTGATAATAAGACTTGGATATTAGTTGATCCTCCTAAAGATTATAAATTAATTGATAATAAATGGATTTTTAAAATAAAATATCATACAAATGGTAACATTGATGGTTTCAAAGCAAGGTTAGTTGCTCGTGGATTTACTCAAGAATACATGATTGATTATCAGGAAACATATAGTCCAGTAGTTCGTTTTACATCTGTAAGGACAATTTTGTCTTTGGCAGCAAAGAAGAAAATGAAATTAATTCAATTTGATGTTAAAACAGCATTTTTATATGGAGATCTTGATGATGTTGTATTCATGAAGCAACCAGATGGTTTTGAAGATGGAACTCAGCGAGTTTGCAAATTAGTTAAAAGTTTGTATGGTTTGAAACAATCTTCACGATGTTAGAATAAAAAATTCACATCATTTATACAAAAAATTAATTTCAATACAAGTATTGCAGATCCTTGTGTTTTCATTAAAAAAAATAATGAGGTTGAAATTATTTTAGCTATTTACGTTGATGATGGAATAATTTCAGCAAAACGTGAAGAGATAATTCAACCCGTAATAGATTTTTCAAGAAGGGAATTCGAAATTAAATTAGTTCATACAAATTGTTTTTTGGGACTTGAGTTTGAGTTTTTAGAAAATGGAAGTATTTATTTACATCAGACATCATATGCAGAAAAGGTGCTTAATCGTTTCAATATGATTGATTTTAAAAATTAAAAGTACACCATCTGATCAAAATAATATTCCTGATATATATGAAGATTCTGAAAAGGCATTAGATTACCCATATCGCGAATTAATTGGAAGTTTGATGTTTTTAACAGTTGCAACTAGACCAGATATTGCTTTTGCATTGGGAGTAGCAAGTGGTTTTATGGAGAATCCAATAGTGGCACATGTTAATATAGTTAAACGTATATTAAAGTACATAAAATTAACTACAAGTCATGGTCTTATTTATGCTGGTGGTGATGGTTTAAAAATGAGTATTTATAGTGATGCAGATTCATTCCTAATAAAATATTTCAATATAGAAGACGTATTTTTAATTTAATAAAAAAAATCTTCATCAATATTCAATACGAATGCAACATTAGTACTAGAAACTTTTTTTTTTTTATTACAATACTTAAAAGATATTGGCAACACAATTCATTTCGTTTTTGTAGTGTCCTTATCTTGAATTGCTGACAATTTTTATACTTTTTGACCATTTTTTTTTTAATAATTTTTTCCTATAACTTGAATCTTGACTTGAATCAGTGTATTACTAATAAATTAAAATGTAAAATTTGCTCAAAAAATATTAAATACTGAAATATCGAATTGCGCGTTTCACTATAAAAGGGAAAAGTCTCTATTCTTATTTCTTAACAGAAAACATAACATTGAATATCTATTTAGTTTTAGATAGTAGTTTAGAATAACAAAAGAAACGTAAAAACTTTTATAAATGACAAATATATGTAACTCACCTGAGCAGAATAACCAAGTAATGTTGGAGCCCAACCTTTAGCCAAACCACGTGCTCCTTCTTCGTTGACTGTTACTTTAAAACCGTGGAATAAATTTTTATATTTAGCTTGATCAACTTGTAAACGACATTTGACCAAATCTAATGGTACAACCATAGTGTGTGTTGTACCACACGACAATATTCCACCTACACCGCATAAAGCGAAATATTTCGGTGAACCAAATTCACACGAATCTTCTGACAATGTTGGTGCTGGGGCAGCATTTTTTTTCCCTTTAGAATCACCTTTAGCATCAGCTTTTTTAGTTTCACAATTTGCTCGAATAAATGGACTCTTGAATGGAGAATTTTTAGCAGCTTCGATTATTGAAGAAAACATTTTTTTTTTTAAATATGTATTTTATTTTTATTCTGGAAATGATAAAAAAAAAAAAAAATTACGATAGATCATTAATTGAAAATAATACAAATTTTAATTCAAATAGAGAAATGGACTTGGATCATGATGGGTGGGTAAGAGCAACAATATGACTAGGTATATATAATCTACTTACCTATAGGTATAATTTTTTTATTATTATTATTTTTATCGATTACTAAATTACAAATTTTTTCCTAAATCAAGAAAATTTTGTAGAAGCAACATTAAAAAATATATATATACAAGACTAGTTATCCCTGGGTAGGTAGATTCTAGGTATACAAATAATTACATAATAGTTAAGTGTAACTACATTGAAAAAAATGTCAATATTTTACTGAGTTTCTTTTTTACCACCGATACACGTGACTGGTCCGTGCTTTAAGAGGTACAAGAAAAAAGTTCAAAATAAATTATCTAAAATTTTGCAGTCAAGTAAGTCAAGTTACATTTGTGGTAGATACACGTACGTGTACATCGTCGCCTAATTGTAAAAACAAAAGCTAATTACAAAATTAGATAAAATTAAATAACATATAAATTTTTCACTCTGTAACTTTCATTTGAATTGCAATTCTTTTTTTTTTTTGCATAATTTTTGGTTTTCTTTTTCCCAAAACGTCCATAACAACATTTTCGATTAACATTCATTCTATAAATTTGAAGAATTCGAAACAAAAAATTTTTTATATACCCTCTACAAATCTACAATTTAAACATCAGAGCATCAGACTTCAGACTTTTTTTTTTAAATAGTTTTCAATTCTCATCACATCACATCATCAATTATTATTTAAGAAAAATTTTCGTTATTTTGCAAATAAAAATAAATTTACAATGTTGTGCAAATTAGTAGTAGGTATAGAAAAAAATTACATAATCGAAAAAAATTTTTTTTTGTACCTAGTAAAGTAAAAACTCAAAATTTTAATTTTATCAAAAAAAAAAAATAAATTTCAAAATTTAATCAAAACATTAAATTTAATTATTTTGATTTTTTTTTAATTCACTTACTATGTATGATTAAATAAATTAAAAATAAAATTAATTTTAGAAGTAAATTCCGAGAACTTTGCAAGAAAGGAACTCCAAAAAAATTTTTAAAAGATCTACACTTCTCTACTTATTATTTTTTTCATTTCATCCATCATTCACGTTTTGAAGTGAGTGGAAGTGAATTTTTTTTTTATTTTAGTAAAAGCATGTCGAGTCGACTTATTGAGGAGTCGACACTTTTAATATAAATCGTTGCATACTTTTTTGTGATTTTAAAAAATTATAATTTATATTATTGAATTTTTATTTTATTTTTTCTGCTTCTCTATACAAAAGACGGAAGTAATATTTTTTATGTAAATTCGAATTAACAACTTTTTATACAAAAGTCAAATTTTTCTAAAAAATTTTTTCTCAAAGATATTGCTCCAAAAAAATTAAAAAACCGTAGGAGGTTTGGAGAAGGCAGCCGCAGAATTGCGAAAAAATTAATTTTGGTCCCTAGCTAATTTATGAAAACTTTGTGAGGCAATACCAACATAAATTAAAAGCCCCCTATTAAAAAAAAAAACAATACATAGACAGCATCTCATAGGCATAAAAATCATAACAAATGTATGAAACCCTATGAGATTTCCTATACAAAACCTAAAGATTAATCTGTAAAATGGGATTAAAAACAAAAAAAACATAATTTAATTATTAAATGCAATTTATTATATAATTAATATTAATTTTTAAGAAAAAAAAAAAAAAACGTATTTGTCTAAATAAAAATGACAAAAATAGAGCAAATTTAATCCATAAATTTTTTTTCTTGCTGGTAAAGTAAATTAAACTTTTTTTTGACATAATTTCTAGGCTCTAGGTACCTATTATACCTAATTTACCTTTAATTTTAAATTAATTTTAAAAAATTCAAATATGTTTTAAAATTTTATTAAAATTTACATAACTAAAAAAAACTATCTAGCTATCGTACCTAGCTTTTATTAGATGTTTTGGACAAAGTTCAGCTAACGTGTACATTCCCGATTTTGCTGAAACTTGTTAGGGGAGTAGCGGTGGTATCCAAACTCTCAAATCCAATACGTTTTTTACCGATAAGTTCTTATTTCAGAGATATAACCCCCCAAAGAGTTCATATATCAGGTATATGTATACTTATCAGATCAGGTATCTACATTAAAAATACCTAATAATGAAAGCGAATCTCGAAACAAAAAAAAATTAAGAGGATTGGAGGAGGCAGCTGCCGTCTTCCATTCCAAAAGACAACTTTTTATTTAAAAAACTCATATTACGACAAAAACAAAGGTTTTGGTTACTACAAAGCAAGTAGGTAGGTATATCTACCTAACAAATGAAAACTATGGGGCTGCATATTCCTGAAACGAGAGTTTACCGGTAGAAACCTTCTGGAATGTAAGGATTTGAGGATTTGACGACCTCCCTACTCTCTCACCAAGTTTCGAACAAATCGAACTTGTGCACTTACGTGGCTGTTTTTCTACCTGGGGACCCACCTACTAATGTAGGTATCCTACCTTCTACCTGTACAAAAAAAAGTTATGTTTTTATATTTTGTATTTGAAATTATATTTTTTTATTTATTTATTGAAAACAATTTTAAATTTTACTTCACTTTATGAATATATTTTATTAAAAATTTCTATTGAAAATTATTTTCATTTAAAAAAATACTCTAAAATCCACTTAAAAAATGTTTTGATTATAGCACAATAATTTTTTTTTTGATAATTTTTTAATTTCAAAATTTCAATCATTTTTTTAAAATCATTTTTAATTTATTTATGAAAATAGGTAAATTAAAATTAAATATTTTCATTCCATTTTTGCAAAAAACAAAAAACAACAAGTAAAAATCCACCTGTAGTCTGTATTTAAGAAAAAAATTGTCCTAGGAAGGATTTTTATTTTATTTCGGATATTAAAAATTTATTTTTTTTACGAAACTAATAAAAAATAGATTTTTTATTAATTTATGTATACGTTTGTTATCAATTTAATTTTAAAATAATTTTAAAAATTGAACTAAAAAGCCAGCAAAAATCACGCACGTCCATCGCCCCAATAAAAATTTTAAAACTAGTGGGAATTTTTTATTTATTATCCTTACGAAAAGTTTTGTTTACATTTCAACTACACGGCTGATTATCTTAGTTAGGTAATGTGTGAGGTCATATCTCTGAAACATGGCCTCTACCGCCTCTACCACCCAGCAAGTTTTAACGAAATCGGGAGTGTACGTACGTACAAGTAGACATTATTTATGCCAATTCTTATTTTAAATTTGCAAAAAAAATTTGGTAACACCAAAAAACAAAAAAAATAATTTTGACAATCTTCGCCTTCGGCATAAATTAAATAATTATAATACTAGAAAAGTGAATTATTTTATAGTTTGGTTAAACTCGACGCGATGAACGCGATAGACGCGATGCAAATGACACAAGAAATATTAAATATATGAAAATTTATGAACGCGAACAGTCTCGGCGTTAGCGTTAATTACGCGATTATATGGTCTTTCGCGTCATTAACGTTTGCGTCGCGTCTGTCGCTTCCAATTTGTTCAGGCGATTAACTCGTACATTGTTAAGAACAACACGGCTCATACAATTTCATACAATTTGATTTTTTACGTAGAATACGCCGGTGACTATGTCGACAATATCTCTAGCATAATTTGAAAAAAAGGATTTAGTATGGAGCCCATTGATATAAGAGTAGAAAGGATACCACATGATTTAAAATTTTTGAAATTTTTACGATATCCAGTGTCGTAGATTTTTCTATAAAAAAGTAATATTTCAAGAGGCTCGTTGGGGCTCGCTCTTAAAATTTAAAAGATTATATAGGTGATGGTAAAAGAATATCATTTATAGCATATGTAAAAATAAATGGCGAACATTAATAAATTTTTTATTTTCAATTATTTCTGATGAAAAAATTATGCAGGGAAATATTTTCACCTGTAGAATCTCTGCACAATGATATTCCGCAGATGTTGGAACTTTTTCTATCTATTTTTATTAATTACTTAATTAATTATAACTTAAATAAAATTTCAATTCGTAAATTTTCATACAAATTTCAAGAAAATAAAAATTTTATATGTTCTCCTAAAAATAAAATATACATATCTTATAACAAATAAAAAATCTGTAACAAGTCACAAATTTTCCAAATTCTAATCCCACCCCATTAATTCAAAGAAATTAACGGCGCACATGGAAGTCGTATATCAAAATTCAAAATTCAAAAAAAAATTCTATAGAAAAATATTTTTTTGAGAAAAAAAGTGCTTCAAAATATTTGTATGGGAATATATTGACATGTTCTCTCTGTATACTTTGTGATGGAGTCGATTTGAGTAGACAGCCGGTGGTCGTTTTTCGCTGCAGTGAGCGGTGAATGAAAGTCATCAACTTTGAACTCTGCGACTGACTTTGAAAACCACCACTCTTTCATCAGAGCTGCCAACCTAGTCCTTTTTGAACCTCATGCCATTAATTTGTTTGCTATAGAGATGTTTCAGCTACGGCTAACCATTTTTGGTGAAAAATAAGTGGAAAATGCAATTTTTAATATTTTGATTAATTTTATTTCAACAACAAAATTTCTTTCTACCTTCATGTACATTTTTATTGATTACAACTTTGAAACGTTAAATATGCTTTTATCTTTAAAGTTTATATTAAATACTTGTCATAATCCTCGTATTCGTTGGAAGAGTACGTAGTCAATGAAATGGGTAGTAACGAAAAATATACTGATTACCGATACTTATATCAGATTTAATTTTAATATTTCATATAAAAAATAATTTATATAGAGTTAATATTATAAAATATTGTAAAAAAAGTTTTTTTTTCTTTCGGGAAATTAAAAATGAAACAGCTATGAAATGGATGTTTTAGTTTAAGTTTAAGTTAATTTATTCATTCAAGTATTTTATATCAGGTAGAATGTAATTTGATTAGAAATAGGTATAATTCATTAGTGAACATTTCATCCTTGTGTAGTTAATTTTTTTTTTATCTTTTTATTCAATCTCAGACAATTTATATTAAATCCGTATGAGAGATTAAATAATCACAGCCAATTTATTCTTATTTATTTTTCCTTTTTTTTTTTTAATAAATTTTAATTTTTCCATTAGTATAATTTGATTTAAATCCAATTTGTTGGTTACTCGATATAGTTCCATGGTTGATGTTAGTACTGGAAGACGATAGATTACTTTAATTATTTTGTTTAAAATTCTTCTAAGTTGATTGGTGTGAAATGTTGCACATTGTGACCAAGCATTTATACCATATCTTATTTTTGAAATTATAAACGAGTTTAAAATATAATATTAAATTTGATGTTTTTGAACTTATAAAATTTGAGAGTCCAAACACAGGAATAAATGCCATTATCGATTTTTTTTATTGCTTTAACTTGTTTTTCCCATTTAAGCTTTTCATCAAAATATATGCCAAGATATTTAGCTTCAGTAGCATTTTCGATCTCTCTTTTGTGCTTTCATATTTTTTATGTGGAACCTTATAGATCAAATATATTTAGTTTTATTATTGTTGATTAGCAATCTACTAGCCATTTTCTAGCCATTGTTAAACATTTTTTGATTTACTTTTGCCTTTACAATTTTTTAGAGTTGGCAACCCTGCTTTCACTTGTCTATTTTGATAATTGAAAATGAAAGTGTCATGTGATTAAATGACATTTTTCTTGAAAAAAATTTTAAAATTGTTGAATTGATTTTCCATTAAAAGTTTTTAGTTCAATTGGCAAAAAAAAAGAGAATCGAAAAATAATTGTGTTTAAAAAAGAATAATTTTGATTGAAACTAATTTTTTATTAAGATAAAATGGCAGCAAGTGCTTTACCAATTATTATTTTTACATGTTTGTGGGGAGTTGTTGGAATAGTTCTTCCAGTCATTGCTCCCAAAGGACCTAATCGAGGGTAAATAAATTAATAAATTTTTATTTTTTTTATTTTTATAAATTGTAAATATTTTGTCTTATTATAGGAATCTAGGTATTTATGAAAGACAATTTTCAAAGACCAAGAATAATCATCAATGATTCATCAAATATTCTATTTTTTCCAAAAAATCCTAATTTCTATACCTACCTACTTTTTTTTAAAAAATTGTAGAAAACCTAAAGACTTGGCGACCCAAAACCTTTAAACTTATCAGATCTGAAAAAATTATTATTGGTAGATGTAAATATCTATGACCAAATTGTTTTACCTAACAAATATTTTCTCCAAATTTCAATTCTAATTAAAAATATATACCTATGTCTATCTACCTGCCTGTGAACAAAAAAAAATAATTAACTTGGAAATTTAATGACAGCTCAATTAAAGTTTAATTTTTTTTTAATTTAATATTTCAGTATTGTCCAATGTGTTTTGATGTTAACAGCAGCCACTTGTTGGCTTTTGTGAGTACCCCTATTACATATTATTCATTTAATTCTTCATTTCAAATTATTCTATTTAATTTTTTTAGCTGGCTTTGTTGCTATATGGCACAAATGAATCCATTGATAGGTCCTAAACTAAGTCGCCATGTAAGTACTTTGTAAATATTTTATTTCTTTCCATCTTTTTCTAACTTTTTTTTATTATTTTTTAGTCACTTTTAATCATGGCAAGAGAATGGGGAAATCCTATCCCAGATTTAGATGGATAGTTTAACATGGGGTTTTTGGCCAATAATGTTGTAAATAGAAATCAGTGATTTCTAGATCTTTAAATTATATACTTATATTCTATTTAAAAAAAATCAATAGAGTTAAAGATGTAAAAACACAATTTTCAAATGTCATTGAATATGTAGTTATTATTGAAATATTTTGTTTTATGTTTTTTGCAATTTCAATGTAAATAATATCATGTACACCTATGTGTTTATTTTAATTTAATATGTTATAAAATTACAAAACTATATAAACGTACCTATCTAATTGTTTAATTTTTTTTGTTAAAAATTTAGGACAAACAATGAAAGTAAAACATTTCAGATTGTATAAACAAAACGGTCTTAAGTAGATTCTAATAAAAAAAAATCTAAAATATTGAAAACGTAGATCCAGCTTCAGTTTATCATTAAAATTTAATGAACGTTGAATACGGATTGCATTTTTTTTCTAAAAAATTAATATTATATCTTTTTATACCTATTAAGTGTTACAAAATAGGAATTAATTTAGCCTATACTATACTATACTAAACTATACTATACTATACTGATAATAAATAATTATGTCAAATGTGGAACTAAAACACAAAATATGAGTTTTTTTAATAGGTACATTTTAATTTACACGATTTTATTATTTTAAAAAGTAGAAAATAAAACTCAGTAAAATTTGCGAAACCAATAAAATAAATTTTTTTATGTTACAAAGTTTGTTGGCATGCGTATATTTAACTAAAAATTAAAATCGTGGGGCTGTTAAATGAATAGACCAATATTCGTTTTATGAGATTGATTATGATATTGCCTTGCCGACGGCTTGGAGTTGATGGAATATTGTATTGTCACCGGAAGTGAGGGTCTGTGTAAAATTTCATCAAAATCGGTTCGCAAGAAGTCAAATCACAGTTGCAAGATTTGTTGACAAACAAACGGACAAAGCTTATGTTTTAAATAAAATCGTGTAATAAGGAACCTCTCCAACTCATATATATATAGGGAGATAGGAAGCATAGGTGACTGCTGGCTGCTTCAGCATGATCTGGAGAGATTCGGTTTCTGGTGTGTAAAGAACAACCTAAGGTTAAACATCTCGAAATGCCAATGTATTTCATTCAGCCGTAAGTTGCATCCTATTTTACACCAGTATGGTGTTTATGGGCTGGACCCTGGACATAAACAGTAGAGGTTGTAAAAGACCTTGGGATTTTCTGTGATCCAAAATTGAATTTTAAGCATCATTACAATGCAGTAATTAGCAAGGCAAATTCTACGTTGGGTTTTGTGAAAAGATGGTCCAAGGAGTTTTGTAATTCTAGAATAACATCTGCATTATATATATCATTGGTTAGGCCTTTATTGGAAATTTCAAGTCAGGTTTGGTCCCCTCATTTCAGGAAGGACATAGCTAGAATTGAGTCTGTTCAGCGTAAGTTTTCAACCTTTGCGATGATTGGTCTCCAATCAATTGCTTCACCTTTCCTGGATTACCTCTCTTATAGTGAGAGATTGGCGAAATTAAATTTGTTTTCACTAGAACGTAGAAGAGAGGTGGCTGATGTGGTGTTCTTATACCAACTGATCGTAGGTAATATAAATAATCCTAGTCTTTTAGCATGTGTAGATATAAGAGTCCCAAATAGATCTCTCAGAAGTATTCCTGTATTTAATGCAAAATACAATCAAACATCTTATGGCATGAGTGAACCGTTGTCGAGGATGATTAAAACGGCTAATGATAATGACGAACATTTCAATTTTAACCTTAGTAAGGACGCGTTGAGGAAGAGTGCTTACAGGAGTTGATTGGATGTTTGATTGTGCGGTAATTCTCTGTTCACTGTTGGACTGACTGAACTTTGGTTTAGAGATTTTGAATACATCCATCGTTATCTTATGTAATCAATGTATAGTGAGTGCAATGTTAAAGTTTCATTTTTGTTTTTATTTTGATAGTTTTATAATGTGATATATTTCAAAATTTAAAATTTAATGTATTTAAACTTTGTATATATGAGCTTGAGTTAAGCTACAGATAAATAAATAAATAAACTCAATATCTAATTGTTTTTAAAGGGTTCTGATTATTTATTATTCCCTTACATAGGTACAATTGGGTACAATCTAAAAACTACAAATTTGATATGATATCAATATATAATCAATTAATGATAAAAACAGTATAAGATTAAATATGATTTAAAAATATAAATATTAAAGAAAAAAAAAATTCGAAAATTAATAGGTATTTCAATTTAATAACTTTTATATATACTTTCATTTATCGCTAAATTTAGGATTTTGCAAATAAGGAACACATACTTTTGAATTTTCTTAAAAACTAAAAAATTATTATTAAATTCAAATTTTGCCTTAAGACGTCCCCACGATTCTTATTAGAAAGACATCATCGTCTGTCTACAGTGTGGTGGAAAAGTTGAAAATAAAATTATTATTTTTCTGTGAATCTGACTGTAATGTTGTGTTGTATGTAAAAAACTAAAGAGGAAATTATAAACAAGTAGAAAAATTTTGAAAGCGTAGATGTAGAAAGAAAATGGAAATCCAATTAAAATGAATGCCAAAAAAAACTTAAAATAAAATAATAAATAATAATTAATTATAAAATAATAATAATTAATAATTAATAATTGTATAATCAAAATAAATAATAATTTCTAAATTTCAACAGTGAAATAAACGAACATAAAAAATGTTGTTCAAAATATTTTTATGGAAAAATTTTAAGCAATTAAAATTTTATTTTTATTCAATAATAATTTTGTTGTTTTCTAGTTTATTCATTCTTTCACTTTATTTCTATTCAACATTAAATATTATTAAAAATCCAACAACAATTTTTGAGCCTAAAAATATGGTAAGTCTAGAAATAAACCTACTAAAATATTTGGAATTGGAAATATTGAATTTTTATTTTAGCTTTCGCTGTTTCGCAAAAAAATTGTTATTATTTTTATTCATTAAAAATGTCAATATTTACAAAAAAAAAAAAAAAAAGTCAATACTGTTTGTTGATCCGTAATAAAAACCAAAATAATAAATTTTGAGTAAAAAAAATTGAAGGGTTAAAGGATGTCATTTGAAGACATTAGGTCAAATACATAACCTTGAAACTTAAAATCTCAAACTTTTTTTACTTGTCCCCTCCCTTTTCATATTTCATAATTCTCTTAATAAGCAGAAAGGGCTAAAGTGCAGTTTATGGGAACCACTCAGAATGGGCTGAAACTTGGAGGAGGGGTAGAGGCGGTGCCCAAACTCCCAAAACTGAAATCAGTTCTTGGGGCAAAGGCCCCGTTTCGGAGATAGGGCCCCCAAAGTTTTCATACATTTTGTATGGGCAATTTTCCGCAAATCCCACTGACCAACCTCCAGACCGCCCGCCCGCCGCCCCCCACCACTCTTTCTTGATTTGGAACACCCCCTTTATCCTTTTCCCAAAAATAGGGCCAATCGAGCAAAAAAAAAAAATTCCCATACAAAAATGTATGAGAACTTTGGGGGGCCCTATCTCCGAAACGGGGTCTTTGCCCCAAGAACTGATTTCAGTTTTGGGAGTTTGAGCACCGCCTCTACCCCCCTCCAAGTTTCAGCCTATTCCGAGTGGCTCCCATAAACTGCACTTACGCCGCAGAAAGTTGCTGTACCGGTGTATCTAAATATAATCCTGTAGATAATTTCTACATCTCTTACAGTGGACAAGAAAATTTTGTAAGCACAGGAATAACATTCAAGTTCAGGTTTTATAAAACATTATAACTATTAAAAAAGTGAATAGGTAATAAAGAACTATTAAAAATGTAAAATAATAAGTAGGTACATGTTCTGAATAATTTCAGTATAAAATAGAGCCATATTTAAAAAAAGCTACCTAAGAGTAATTGCCAAATAAAAAATTAATGATAAAAGAGAGCTTATTTATTTATTTTATTTATTTATTTATCAATCTAACTTAGGGGTTAGACGAGACTAAAAACTAGTTAAGTATAACGATTGATTAAGAATACACAAAGATGGTTAGCTTCATACAACATTATTTTTGGTATTTTTATGTGAATGTGTTAGTAAAACAAAATAAAATACGTGATAATTATCAATGTATGAAAAGAATTTTATTTAGTTTTACTTACACCTTCACATAAAAATACCATTATTTATAAGTATGGGTGCACTAACTTTTTTTTTTATTAATGACTAGATCAAAAGTAGGATATTCCATAAATTTCAAAGTTATTCATAAGCTTATAATTTTTCACAGAAATATTGAAATTAAATGTCGACAAAATTTACAATTGTCTACTGTACATCAATTGTCAGTTAACACAATAAAGAACTAAACTTGAAAAATATTATTAAATTTTTTTCACGTACCTACCTAACCCATTTCCTTTGTTTGTTCAAAAATGGCTTTTAATATCAAATGTTAATTAACATTGCGTTCAATTCGATTATTTGCTTCAAAAATCGTTCATTTTGTTGTCGGGTGTAAGTAAGCTTTCTGATGAAGGATTTACATAATCTAAAGCAAATCTAGACTAAAGTACACATTTTGAAAGACTAATAGTATATTTTTAGATATAAATTTTTGATTTTGACATTCTTTGAATATTACACATTTTTAGTATGGTTTTCTATATAGCCAATAAGAGTGTACACCGTAACCTATCTATGAATTCTTATCATAAACTATTTACAAATAAGTAAATAAAATTTTATTCATTGTTTTATGTAATTTTTTTGCTCTTCGTAGTAAAATATATATTTTTATCATGGAGTAGGTGGGTAATACCAATACTCCAAATATAAATTTGTTATCTATAAGCAATTAATCTAAAAAAAATAGAGGTTTATATTTATTAAGTGCTCTCCGAGGTGCTCTCCTAAATTTTTTGAAAAAAAAAAATGTAAATATGCATTCAATCAATTTAAGCAAAATAAAATCTTGTCTATAAATAATAGTAACGAAAATATATAAAGTTTTTCTAAAAATATAGAATTTCATAGTGCGCTAAGCATTTTTTTTTCTTTCAATGTAATTTTCCACTTATTTGAAGTACCTACCTAAATCGATTCCCCTTTCAATAATTTTAATATTTTATATTCTACAAGCTTTTACAATGTATAATAATTTAAAATAAACTTAAATTTTTAAATGTATGTATATATATTATTGGAACAAAATAGTATTATCAATATTTTCTTTCACTTAGAACATCTGCTGAATAGACAATCTTGTATATTCAAAGTTGCGATATTTTTTGATCATATTGATTTATTATTTAATTTTCACTTCACTTTATTTATACTTGACAAGTAATAAGTATCTTATTTATGAGTAATTTAATATGTGCTAATGATATACAATAGGTATATATAATAAATTTTTGAAGCAAATAGGTTTAGAAGAAAATTTTTGAAGCAAATAGGTTAGGAAGGGTTTAGAATAGATAAAGAAAATGTAGCTTAAATACTAATTCAGGACATTATCATTACTTGAATATCATAGTTTTATGCGGTTTACGATAACCATATTTTTTATTTTATTTGCACCACAAAAGCACAGCCTATTTTCTATTTTAATATGAATGATTGCTGGTGAATGCAAAAAAGAATAAAAAATTTTGCTTATGCTTATGTGATTTAAGTACAAAGCTTATCGCTGTAATATAATTTTATTTGCAAGTTGAAATTGCAATTAATCTATATGTAAAACGACGTAATTACGTCCGTTAATTTATCAGAATATATTTTGCTTACTAATAACTTATCAGTTTTAGGAGGTTTCTTTGAATTATATTTCAATTCAAAATAAGCGAAAATTTATTATTTATAAAGTTGTTTATTTATTAGTTATGTTTATTATAATATAAGCCAAATTTTACTCATAAATAAATACATATATATATACATAAATGTATATTAGGATATATTATAAGTATAGTACTTATCTATACATATTTGTAATTATTCCAAACAAAACTTGAGTAATTCCCCATATTTCATGTAATAAGGTTTATATATTGAATTCACATTGGTTGGAATTAAGTAAGAAAAATATAACTAGATTTTCTGGTAGCAAGTTATCTTGATCGAGAAACAACAGTTTTTCCAAAAAAGACCTTGGAGGAAAAACTTCAATTCTTCGATCGTCGATCCACACACATACTACTAGAAATTAGATTTTCTGGAAACCTATTTCTTATTTTGAATCGTCTATTTATAGTTCGTACAAAGCTAAAACAAGAACTAGCTTAATTAAATAAAATTTTGTTTTCACAAACATAATGTATAAGTTTTCGTTTTTTATCAACTTCTTTTCCAGAATATTAAAATAATTTTTTTTTGTGTTCCAATAGGATCTACTTAAATCATATTTCACTGGAGGAGCTGATGATGTTATTTATTACTATCCGTCCAATAATGATTTTTTGGATGAACTAATGGAAAAAGTCAGATTGGATTTGTCTTTGACATCAGATAGTAAGTTTTCAAGAACCCAGAGTTCAATTAGTTCAAGATCAGGCAAAAGGTACTGCAAGGAGTACGGAGTTAAAAGTTCTCGTGTAATCTTTCAGGGCCCACGGTTAAAATATAGAAGATAAAACGGAAACGGGGTACCGTAATTATGTTTGCAAGTGATAAATAGACTCATCGGGCACAGTGGGTCTAAGTAGAATGTACGGAACTTTTCTCCTGCGTGAACCTAACCGAATTAACCGAATTATGTTTGCAAGAGATAACTGGACTCATCGGGCACAGGGGTCTAAGCAGAATGTGCGGAACTTTTCTCCTACGTGAACCTTGCCGAATCAACCAAATCCCAACTTCCGTAACAAATATGTTTTTAATATTAGTAGTACCTACGAAATGTATAAATTAATTTAAAGTTATTAATTTTGTTTAATATAGGAATAATATCATTTCCATCAAAAGATGAATTAAATTTAAACTTTGAGGTCAGTAAAAATACAAGGAGTTTTTCAATAATTTTCAATGAATATCCAAATTCATTAAGTGAAGCTATTCAATCAAAAAAATTAAATTATTCACTAAGTTCTACAACGTCAAAAATTTCTACATTAAAAAAATTCCACAATGATGATAATATTGTAGCTATCAAAGGTAATTGAAGTTTATATTTTAATTGCATTCATAATTAAGTTTACATTCTAGACAAACTCGAATTAACTGGAAATACTGAAAAATTAACTTCAGTTATTTAGTGTTATTAATATTTAAATATACGAATACATGTAGGTATAATGTACATTTCATTTTCGAGTTAAATTGATCGCATCAGTTAAAATTGAATGATGTACAAGTCCATTTAAAAGAAGATCGAGATGCTTCGATTGTTTTATTGAAATAAACTTTAAAATAAGAAAGTACAAATGCCTTAAAACTCTATTCAGTGTAATGTTTGAATGAACTGAATTAAATAAATAATAAATATGAAATTATTATATTTTTAATTATTAATTCATATAGAAATATTTCGTTTATAAAACGTTATCGAAATAATCTTATGTAAAGTTTTAATTCAAATAATTATTTATTTATGTGTAAATATTTATTTTAAAAAACCAATATTATTTTTTTATATAAGTAATATAAGATTAAGAAATGTGTAAATAAATATCTATAAAATGTCTTTATCTTATCGTTGGGTTGGATTCACATAAACCATTTTCACATGGGATTTAAGTAGAATCGATATAGTACATTTCTAATTTTTTTCCTGGTGACCTAATCATTTTTCTTTTCGACCTAATCGAAAGAATACCAAACAAACAAACAAAATATTTGAGGCCAATTTCAATTCCAAATTTTGACCTTAAGATACATTCAAATAAAAATTTAGGAAAAGCCGCATTCAGATTTCTCGAACACTATCATTTGGAACCGCTTGGTATTAAGCTCGGAAATAGAAGCCCTAAATATGACTTTGAAAGCCTCTATCTCGGGATCCCATTCTGGGGTAGGTTATTCATTTTTGATTCAATTTTCCTGAAATACTTACCCCATTTCAAAATCTGTAATGGTGTAGGATAAAATACCCCTACCCCAAAAACAGCCAAAATATTTTTTTTTTTGTATTTTGCTTGAATTTCGAAAATTTCAGCTTTTTTTTTGATATCTAGTCAATTTTAGCATTATTTTTTCATAGCTAGTCAACTATTTTTTTTTCAAAAAAAATCATGAAAAGAGTTAGGTAATAGTTTTTATGATTTAATTTTCTTATTTTTTATTTATTTTTTGTTTATTTATTTTCTTCTCTTATAATGTGATGCACATGTATTGTTAACTTCAACTTGCAATGAACTTTTCACTAACTTCCTCCTATTTTCCGAACCGATTTTTCTGAAATTTTGTATGCATGTGTAATTTTACTCAAAATCTAAATTCCATTCATTTAGTTTGTCGATAATGTAGTTTAAAAAAAGTTAGTTACGACGATACTGCGTTACCGATGACTTGCAGTTAATGGAATATTATATTGTCACCGAAAATAGGAGTCTGTACAAAATTTCAGCAAAATCGTTTCGCAGGAAAAGGCTCAAATGCCAGTTGCAAGATTTGATGTTAAACGTACAAACGCACAGAGTTTGGGTTTTAAATAAAATCGTGTAAAAAAGTAAATAAATAACAAATAAAAAGTACTTTTTTTTTTTAATTTAGAACATGATGACTACATTGGAACTGGATATTTTATATTGCAACATATTATTGATTTTAATTATTACATGTTAACAACAGAGAAACATCCTAATTTTGAAGTAAATTATTTTTAAATTAAATAGAATATTTGCCTTGAATTATTATCAAAAATTATTTTAGTTGGAAGTCGCTCCAGTGCCCCATCATGAGTCCATTGATCTAGATAGTTTTAGAGTTATATCATATGGAGTTTTGTTTGCTTTACTTTTTTACGTGATTTTATTGATCACTTTTGTTATACCGCTGGTTGAAGAGAAGCAAAACAAAACCAAAGTAAGTCATTTAATTTTGAGCTTAATTTCAAAATTCTGAAATTAAAAAAATGTAAAAGTCTGTGTACATATTTGTTAATTCAACCCTAAATCTTATATATACTACTATTAAAAGAGCAACGACTAGATAGATTTCGATGAAATTTACAATATAGAAAAAAACGCGAAAATTATAAATTAAAAATAAAATTCACTGCCTTTAAATCTGATTGTTTTTAATCTTCGAAAATTATTAATTAAAAACGAAATTCATCCCCGTTAAAATCTGTTACTCACTCCCGAAAATCGTGTCAAAATTCGCGAAAATTATAAATTAAGAACAAAATTCAGCTCGCCTGCGAAAATAACGACAAAATTCGAAAATTATAAATAAAAAATAGAATTCGCCCCCCTTCGTTATTCATCCGCGAAAATCGCGTTAGAACGCGAAAATTATAAATGAAAAATAAAACTCACCCCCTTCAAATCTTTACTAATTCGCTAAAATAACGATAAAATCCGCGAAAAAACGCGATAATTATAAATTAATAAAATCTGTAACTAACAAAATCCGTGAATAATGCAAAAAAAATCAAATTGGACTCCAGAGAGAAGATATTGAAAGAATTTAAAGAATATATAAGAGTAGCTACCAGCCATATCGTGAATATTATAAATCCATCAAAATTTAAATCTTTTTGAATATATATTATTTTTTATATCTTTTAGGAAATAATTTCTTTAGCCACACCATATCATTTCGAAGATGACATCTGCTTTTTGTTTTTGAGGCTTTTTATTTATTTAGCATATGCTGGCATTGCTATATTCATTGGAGAGTTTTTTAAAGCTTTAGGAACTTCGTGTATAGTTTTTGTTATTGTAATTGTCCTGCTTTTCATAAGTGCATCAATATGTTATTCAATATTAATTGCAAATTTATTTAAAAAAGGTAAATACGTTTTTTTTTTGTATTTTATAGTTTTGTACAAATCAAAATCTAATAAAAGTGAACCTAGACCACTTTTAAATATGACTGATTACAGTAAACACATCTTCATTACCCTAAAAAAAAATTAAAAGTGAGAAGGGCTGTGACTAGCTCTATAAGGTTCAGCATAGCTTATGTATGGAGCATCACTCAACATTTCTTGAATATGAAGTATTCAACATAAATCGAATTTAATTATTTGTTATTAAAATATAAATAGGCAACTATATAAATAATTAATACTAGGAATTTTTTGGATATTCTCGATGAAATCGGTATTATCTTATTTTCAATTAAAAAAATAAACATTGATCACAATCACTTTTTTCAGGATCCCTCAATCGACAACAACTCATCTACAATTACATCGAAATCCATTTTCTGTTCCCAGAATTCGAAGGGACATATTCGGGTCTAACCATTTTTTTAATCAATATCTACTTGGATATTTATAAAGAAATTAAAATTATTTAAATTTTATATCAAATAATTAAAAAAAAACGTATAAAATTATATTTTATATGAATATAATTTCCATCCTTGGCAGGTTGAGAGCTTCCTAAATTCAGAGTCCGGACTCAGAAAATCTCATACTTTATCACACATATTTTGGATCGAAACCGGTCAAGTAGTATAATAGTTATAAGCATTTTAATCTGGTTCGTGTCAAACAAAAAATGAAAACATAGGTAATTGTTTTTTTTTATGGTCAACGGGCTAAAATTACCAAACACTATGTCCTATGGTAACTATGTCATACGTGAGTAAATCTCTAATAAAATCAAGTAAACTGTTCTGGCTACATGTTAATTTAAGCAAAACTTAAGATATCGCAGACATTTTTTTTTTAATTGCTTTCTACCACGGATATATAAACCTTTGTACTTAGAATCTTGACGTAATAATAAATTATATTCATATAATTTTTTCAATATTTGTTTCTTTTATACGAAAGTAATCTTAAATGAGGGTAAAATCATTGTAACATTTTTCTATAACTTTAATTTTTCTAATTTCAGCTTTTACTTCAAAAATTGGAGGATTCTTGCTACTCCTTGGACCATGCTTTGCATTTTTCTTTGAATCAGAATCACCTATTCTTATACATTGTCTACATAGCAGTGCATTTTACGAAGGATTTAAGATTTTACAAATATTTACAAATAAACGTAAGACTAGCTTGAGCAATCTGTGAGGGGTTTTTAATGAATTAGGATTTGGTCGCAAAACCTACGAAAAACATTTTTTCATTCAAGTGAAAATTAAATTTTATATTGGTATTCTTTTTTATTGTTACGTTCGATTCTTAATACATAAAAGCCGCCAAACAAAATTCTTTGCTATTTTAATTATTATTATTTTATTTTTAATTTTTTAAAGTAATAACGAATCATCAAAAACTAATTCTAGATAACTAATTTTTTTTTATTCTAGATAAAGATTTGGATATGAATAGTCTTTTTGAAAGTGTTACAGAAACTAATTACAAACTTAGTAACATATATTTATTATTAATTCTTCAAAGTTTGGCTTATTTATTTGTTCATACAATATTGAGTAATACAATATTTCGCGGGGAGTTCAATTCATTTAATTTCATAGATTTCATTAAGGTTTGCACCACAAATGGCATTAAAAATGAAGATCCAATAAATGAAGAAAAAGAAGTCGCTTTAAGAATAACTAATTTAACGAAGCGTTATAAAAAACGTTGTCGTGGTGTCGATAACGTGGCTGTCAAAAATTTAAATATGGAAGTTAAAAATAAATGCATCACTGTATTATTGGGGCATAATGGTGCAGGAAAAACAACATTAATTAAAACTGTAGTTGGTTTGTTGAATTGAAATTTTATTTTCAACAAATTATTATCAAACAAATTATATTTAAGGTATTTTAAAACCAACTTCTGGTACAATTACAATATTTGATGAGGTCAATATTTCACAATCAAAATATAAAATTGGATTTTGTCCACAACAAGATGTTTACATGAAATATTTAACTTGTAAAGAACACATAGAATTCTTTTCTCAGGTAAATTAAAAACTATATTGTAATGCAAATATGTACTATTTTTTTTAGGTAAAAGCATATATTTGTATAATCTTTTTGAAATTAATCAATGAACTCACCAAAAATATTTACTTCCAATTTTAGTTAAGAGGTTCTGTTGAAAATGCAAAAGATACCGATAATCTATTGGAGAAGCTTCATTTAACTGACGAAGCAGACTATTACGGAGGTTGTTTGTCTGGCGGCATGAGAAGAAGATTATGCTTAGGTATTGCTGTTGTCGGTAATCCGAGGTAATATCCAATTAAACAATCTTTTTATAGGATTCAAGAGGTCAAACGATTAATTAATAAAATTAATTTTATTTTTTTGATTTTCTAGAATTATAATATTGGATGAGCCTAGTTCTGGCCTTGATCCAGAATCACGTCGTAAATTGTGGGATATTTTATTGAATTTGCGTAAAACAAAAGCAATTTTAGTAACAACGCATCACATGGAAGAAGCTGAAGTTCTTGGAGATTATGTATCAATTGTAGCACATGGTAAATTAATACGTTATGGCAAAGCGTTAGAGTTAAAAAAAAAACATGGATGTGGTTATATATTGAAATTGTTAATAACAAATAAATGTAATGTTTCTGATTTAATAAATAAAATTAAAGATATTATTCCGAATGCAACAAAAAAGGTGAGGAATAAAACATTGTGACATTGGGCTGAATTAAATTATGAGAAAATTTTGATTAAAAAACAAATTTGGTTTATTTTTATAGTCATTATCAATGCCAACATTATGTGTAACGCTTCCATATGCTCATAAAGGTAGTTATTCAAAATTGCTTAAAAAATTGGAAGAATCAGCTCTTGATTTGGAAATAGAAAACATATCAATTGCAGATACATCTTTAGAAGATGTTTTTTTTAAGTAAATATTTTTCTATATTAAAAGAAACATTAAAAACTGTTATATAAAATCTTGATTTATAATTTAATAGTTGTGAAGCCACCCTCGATGAAATCGATTCTAGAGTCGAAATTCCTTACGAAGAACTTAAAAATTTTGAGAGAAGTGTTGATTCACCTAACGCGCTCCTTTTACAACAAATTTCAGCAATTTTTTATAAAAAACGGATATTCGTTCAACGAGAATGGGTCTATGTGCTATTGATGGTAAGATTTTTTAAAATTATTTGATATTTTATACGTCGAAAATTATATTTTTCATTTGATGTTTACACATAACTCAAATCTCAATTTTTTTCTGCTCTCACAAACTTTTAAATTATTATATTATATATGTCTGTACTCAGGGCCTGTGAGAGAATCTTGGAGGCCCACGTCAGACAAAATATATGGCCTTCTATTTAATGAAAAAAATTTGCTGTGGTTTTAATGGAGTTCTAAAAACTAAGTTGGAGAGCTTAATTCAATTCTAGAAAAAAAAAACTAAAACAATTTCAGTTTAAACTTTTGAAAACGTTAAATACTACTAAGTACTAACCAAGTAGTAACTACTGCTTAATAAACTTTTATATAATTACTAGTCGAAATACCCGGCTTCGCACGGTAGTATCGAACTTATATTATTATCAAAACACTTTAATCCAGATTTTGTGCCCTAAAAAAACGGAATTTTAAAATTTGCTACATCGCCCCTTCCCAAAACCTCAGATGGATGCCCTAACACATCCAGTCTTCTAAATAGTCGACTCAGGTCCAACGCTATAACATTTTATCGGAATATAACTAAATTTCAAAACTGGCTTCTAAAGTAGCCCCGTCGGGACCTCGGATCAAATTTTTTAGTACCCTATAATTATCTCGGGTCCCAATGATACTTAAGTTCAAAATATCACCAAAATCAGTCCAGCGGTTTGGCGCGATTGAGGACAGAAAAACAGAAAAACAGAGAATTTTCATTTTTATTTATTAGATTTCAACTTAATAAATATTTCACTAAGAACCACAAGAATGAAATCATAATATTGAGCAGCTAGTTGTTTGTTGCGTACGTAAAAGTGCCAAGTAAATTTTTTGTTCGTTTTGTATAATGTTATTTGGAGGCCCCCTAAATTAAGAGGCCCATGCTAAAAGACCCTCCTGACCCCCCCCCTCTTCCTGGGCCTGTATGTACTTATATTATGTAACAAATATAATTTTACATTTATTTCTAATAAAATTTTAATTTTCAGTGTTTGCTACCGATTCTAGCATCATTTATGTCTTTTATAGTGTTGAGTTCGAGTCCATCAAATGCCAAAATTCCTACGTTAGACTTAAATTTGAATTTTTATGAAAAAAATGAAATATATTTGAAAATTGATAAAAATTTAGTTGATATGAGAAGTTGCTTAGAGGAGAAATTGTCTGAATTAAACATAACACCGATTTTTCTACATAATAATTTGAATATAACAAATGGTAACTAAATCAATTTAACAGTGACATGCACATTATCAATTACAAAGAGTTTGCAATCATTTCGGAAGTCTCAAATTGTCTAGGAGAGGCATATTTCCAATATATGACAATAATATTAATAAATTTCACCAAATAAAAAGAAAGCACAGAAGCTCCGCTTATTATTATAATATTTACCCTCAGTAACGTTTACCTTCAGTAACGTTTATATTATATTGGCTATAGAAAAATGCAATTTTAAAAATATTCATTTGACAGTGGCTCAAAACTGATTCTGCAATACCTAATAATAAAAGAAAATAAAATAAAATTAAAAAAAAATTGGAAATATACTTACCTAAAAATTAAAAAAAAAGGTCAGATTTGTATAAATCAAATGCACTCAATATTTTTATGGGGTCTTAAAAAGGATAGTTGTTTTCTCTGTTACAGTTTAATAAGATAAGGCGGGCTGATAATTGAATGTTACCTTCCTATTGATTTATTAAAACTTAATTATATGTGTATGTTCCTGTTGTTAACTTAGGATTTTTTTTACTAATTCATTTATTTTCTCAGAATTACTCTTAAGAGAACGAAAAGAATTGGACAAATTTCATGAAAAAGTTATTGGTGCTATTGAAATTTCGAAGAATATTGATAAAATTTCAATAACAATGCTTTACTCAAGGAATTTCATTCACAGCTCTGTTATGATTTTAAATTTTATTGATAACATAATATTGAATTGGAATAGCTGTAAAATGGGTGAAATTGATACCACTTTTAGTCCATTCGAAAGGTATAAAGCTGTGTGTTAGTATTTTATGAACATATTTTTATATTCTTTTTTTGTTTTAGAATTAACGAAAATTTTGAAATCAGTCCATTCCGTTTGGAATACTATAATCATATTATGCCAATTGGGTTCTTTTTGTATATTATGTTATATTTATGTTTACCATACCGAGAGGAAAAAAGTGGTTTTAAAAATTTACAACCAATAACGGGAAGGACTTATTGGCTTTCATTCACTTCAGTTGATTTTCTTCAACATTTTATAATTTGTTGTATTGTTTATGTTTTGCATTATCTATGTTTGCCAAATAATACATATGGTTCAAGTGAATTGGGTACGTATGCAATTCACATTATATTGTTAATTTTTTTGACAAGAGGTTCGCAGTTAAGCTTTTCATCACTTTTTTGTCCGAAATACTTAATCCTTTTCATTGTATTTACAACTTATAATCTCATATTATAAGTACAATATTATTAACAATAATTATAAAGGTAGAAACTTTTATATATTCCTTGTTTATAGATAATCTTGGTAAAAATCTTTTAAATTTCCTGCTTATAGAATCAGAGAGCTTAAAGTGCTACAGAATAAAGCTTTAAAAGCCGTAAACAATTTACCCATATTAACTCCCTCACACTCTTTATACAGTGAAAAAATTCTCCCTTTAGAAATGTTAAGAATTTTCGAGGTAGCTTTGCTGTGTTATAAATTAGTAAACAAAATAATAAAATCTGGTATAATATTATCCGAAGTTTCGCAAACACATTCGCATCACACTAGAAATACTCACAACCTCTCAACCCTAAATTTTCAACATTCGACTTCACTCTTTTTCGCAATAACTCAGTACAATCAAATACCTTCAGAAATAAGATCAATTGAGAACATTACGTCTTTCAAGTTTTCGCTGAAACGTTTTTTAATGAACAGTTCCTAACACAAATGGCGATTAATTAATTAAGTTTTATCCAGCTTTTTTTATGATATACATTCATATTACAATATATACAAAACTTACATAGTATTAATAAATTTAAATAATGTTAAATGAATTCATATATAATTTATATCCATAATATGTACAATATTTTTAGATTTAGATCCAATCATTGTAATTAAATTATAAACACATGTATTATAGTAAGATTCGGCACAAGTGCTTGCACTTTTTTGAATCTCATTCGAATAAATAAAATAAAAAAAAAATAAAAAATTTAGATTCGCAATATGATCAAAAATATTTTAAATTCATAATTATTTGATTTTTTTACTCTTGTTATTTTCAGTTTGGATAATGTTAGCATTTCTATTTTATGGATTATGTTATCTTCCAATTTTGTACAATTTATCAAGAATGTTTGGATCATTGTCATCACTTTCATCATTCTTGTTTATGATATTTATAATATCAAGTGAGTTCTATAATTATTTATTACTCTAATATAAAATGTATTAATAATTTTTTCTCATTTTTTTGTGTTTTTTTTTTTTCTAGCAATATCACCATTAATTACATCTGCAAATTTGGATTCAATTAAAAAGCATGATTCAATAATATCAATATTGAGTTTCATTTCACCAGATTTTCTTCTTAAACATCAATTAAGAATTATTAATGAAAATTATTTTATAAATCGTCATAATAGATTAACAAAAGAAGCATCGTCTAATTCAATTTCAATGCATAATAATGAGTTAAATTTATTCACATTTTTTGTATATGCAATATGTATATTCACAATTTGGGAAGTAAGTAGTAAAATTTACGATATATTTTCATTGATTTGTTTGATGGTTTATAGATAGAATAGAAATTAGGAATATTTTGAATATTTTGATGTCAGTCAGACTGGTATAAGAATGATGATTTAATTTGTAAATACTTATGTTAGCAAAAATGGAAATTGGTTTTAGTTGTGGATATTCTCAAATTGAGAATTTTAATCAACAGTTGCATGTCCCTTCTCTCTGAAAATTGAATATACAAATTGAGTAGAACCTCGGACTGGAATTTGTGTCAATAAAAAAAAGACACTTGAATTAAGTGTTTTTTTTATTAAAGAAGTTTCGAAAATAATTATTTTATTTCTATTTGCAGATTATTTTGATATTTATTTGGGAAAATATCAATAGAAGACAATTTATAGTCGATGGAATAAAAAAATTAACCAAATTTTGTTGCTGCTGTACAAAGAAAAAAATCGAAAATAACAACGAAACCCAAACATTTCATTCAAATGTCAATGATGAAAATAAAGAAAAAGTTAATAACTTATTTAAAGGTACTTGGGTTATGAATTTTAATTAATAACGAACCTTTTTGTCAGCTTAATTTCACGCTTTTAAAAATAATCTGCATTTTAAGAATGGAAAGTATTAATTTCTTTTATAAAAATTTGATTTGATGTGAACATGACTCATTTCAGTTCTATTCAGTTCTATTAAAAAATTGAAAAAGTCTTTATTCTCAGTTTTAGTAGATTTAAAGATACACCTATCTAGACGTTTAATCTGAAATGCATTATTTTTGGGTTATAGGGAATGCGTACCTAGAATATCCATTAGTTGTTAAAAATATAACAAAGATTTATAATACCGGTAAATGTGCTGTTAATGGCATGAATTTCTATGTTGACAAAGGAGAGTGCTTTGGTTTATTGGGTTTGAATGGCGCTGGTAAAACAACAATGTTTGAAATGCTAACAGAAAATCAAAAAATAACTGATGGAATTATAAAAATTTATGGCATTGACATTCTAAATCAAAGAAATTTGGTAAAAAAGAAGTTTTAATTTTTTTTAAAATTAAAATTTATACCAACTTTTTATTTTATTTTCTAGTACAAAATGATGTTTGGTTATTGTCCCCAAGGAGATGCTCTTGATGATTTTATGACATCGTATGAAACATTGAAATATATGGGAATGTTGAGAGGTGTTCATTGCGAAGATTTAAATAAAGTTGCACTAAAAATGTTGGAAGAATTTAGTTTATCCAAATATAAAAATATTCCGGTAAAAAATTATTCTGGTGGTACTAAGAGGAAATTAAGTGCGGCTATAGCTACGGTATTAATAAAATTTTTAATTATTCTATTCTAATATTATCAATGTTTAAAATTGTTTTGGTGTTGTACTATTAAAAAATAGTGCTTATTCATTCTTCTAATATGTGTTACATTCCAAAAATGTTTTTGCTGAATCATATCAAAGTTCTGTTTTTATGATATTCAAAATTCGCTAAAATTACGCCAAAAAAATATGATAATAATTGACTAATAATGACAATAATGATAATAATTGTTTGAATTATTGTTCAAAATTTTTGCTTTAGTTTTAGTTTAAATAAAGTCACATAAATTTCTATTATGACAAAATTAAGTAAGTTTTTGTCATGTTTTTGTTCATTTTCATGTTTTTTTTTTAATATTTACCATTTATGGGTGCCTACTTATGTTTTCTTTATATTTTTTTCAGATTGGAAATGCTAAATTAATATTATTGGATGAACCAACAACGGGTGTTGATCCTATATCTAAAAAATTTATTTGGAATAGTATTCGAAAATCCCAAAATAATGATAGAGCTATAGTTTTAACTTCTCATAGGTGACATATTTTTTGTTCAAATTTAAATTGTTATCAAAATAATATAATTTTCTTTAAATTCATTTTTAGTATGGATGAGTGTGAAAACTTATGTAATCGATTAGGTATTATGTCGAATGGCCAATTTAGATGTGTTGGTTATATACAGTCACTAAAAAAGGAATTTGGAAGTGGTTATACCCTTACAATTCACCTTAAGGACGATACTCTTGAAGATACAACAGCAAAACTTATAAATGAGTTGCCGAAACATTTGATGCGTTGTAAATTGAGAGAACGACATGCGGTATGCAATTACAAAAAAAAAACATTGCTTTTTAATTAATATTTTATTCAACTTTGGTTGAGAGTTGAAATACAGTTTTCGTTTATTTATTATTTGACTTTAAACCATGATCATAATGATTATCAAAATACATAGTTTCAAATAAGATAGTTCTTTCTAAGACTCCGACCATTAATTTTCAAAACATTGTAAAGTTTTCCGAGAATGTCAATTTAAATAGTTAATTATACTTTTACTTTTTTTTTCATTTAGCTAAACTACACTGTTTGTTAGGTTTTTATACTTCTGACTAATTAAAATGAAGTTTTTTTTCCTATATAATTTTTTCACCGATTTTTTTTTTCCAGGGTATCTTAACATTTTTCATTGAGGATAAAATAATGAATTGGTCAAATATATTTACCAAAGTCGATTTGTCTTTGAGTAAATTCAAAAGTGTAATAATTGATTATTCGTTGAATGAAGTGTCCTTGGAAGATGTTTTTCTGAATTTCGATAACTCCAAAAGTCATGAGAACGTTTAATTATAAAAAAACAACTTCGTCAGATCAGTTTAAAATCAATTATCAATTTAAAATGCTCTTTGGAAATAACAGAAATTATTATGGAACAAGATTGATTCAAATTGGTCGAATCAGATGGTATCAAGTCAACCGACTGTGTTTGGTGTTTATATTTTTGTTAGTATAATAGAAAATCAAAAATTATTTTCTTGTAATTACTTCGTATTCTTATTAAAGACGCGGGCAGAAAAATCTAAACATTTGTGAAAAGTTGTAATGTTTGAATTCCATTTTAAACCCTGAATTGTCCGGCATGTGCGTCTTGGAAATCTCAGAACATTCGGAAAATCATAAATTAACAAAATAACAATCTTCAAAAGAATAGCCATAGCAAAATGGTCATGGCATCTTAATGCTATTTCACTATCCTATTACAACACTAACAGTTCTAGACAAATAATTGCTTTAAAAAATTAGAATCTCTTTTTATTTAAGTTAGTTTGTAAGCATGGTCAAAAAGTACTTACAATTTGTATTATATTATTTGGTATTAATATAATTTTTTGTTAAATGTAACAGAAGAATTTCTTTTGTTGCATAATCTACAGGCCAAAAAAATCGTAAGTAGTATAATTTTGCTTTACGATTAAGGAAAATTAGATTATTTCGGCTTGTTTTCTGTTTCGTCTTGATTAAATTAAAATTTGATTTATCCGAATGGAATATGTGGTTTATAAGCTTAAACAAATATTGTGCTGGATATTGTATTATCTAAATCTAAATTATTTTTAGCAAGCACTTAGATTGTATAAAAGTTGTCGAATTATTTTTTCTTATCCTTTGCTTCATAATAGGCTTGTGAATAATTTTATTCAGATATATGTTATAAATAAGGAAATTTACAATGGTTCTAACATCATATTTATGTAATAGGAATTTTCTCTGAAATTAAATCAACTTCTCCTTAAATTATTAATATGTTTATTTATTATCAATGAACTAATCTTTTTAAATTCAGTAAATGTAAATTTCCCTAGTTAAATCCATTATACAATTATTTAGTAAACTGAAATAAATTAGACTCAAATAACATGTTAAAATTCTTCAAGAATGTGAACAATAACTCATATTTGGTTAAAAAAAATCACAGTTCTATTACAATTTATGCATATAATGTACCCAGTTATTTTGAGTGGTATTGAAAAAAATGTATAGAATAAAATTATTTTCATTGTCATGAATAAAAAAAAACTCTTGATTTATCTCTTCAAGTCCTTATATTATGTCTATAAAATAATGGAAGTGTTCTTAGTGAATGACACATAAAATATAAATTTGCATTCCAATTCTGAAATTTTAAATTTTAGGGGTCAAAATTCGCTTTTTCTGTACGAGTTTATTTATAATCCTTAACCTTTTTGAATAAAAACTGATGATAATCAATTTATCAAAATTAAAAACGCAGAAATCATTAACTGGGGTATTTTTTTTGTAAATTATGAAATAACTTCTAATTTTATAAAAATTCATTTAAAATAAGTCACGTATTTACAAATTAGAAATTAGAATGTGTAATATTAATGAAATTAATTATGTAGAAAAGAATAATAAATATTTTTTTGCAATTTTGGAATTTTTCACTCTGTATTTATTACTTATAAATGTTATTTGATATACGAAATGATATATAAAAATTATAATAGGCTTGTCTACAAAATAATTTTACTTTACTGACACGCAAATTGTTTTTCTTTTTTAAAGAGTGATTGTTAGTAATGCACCATTATTCTTGAGACAGGACTGTTAACGAATACATGACATATTTTTACATACCATATAGTAAGTACTGTGTTTTTTACAATTAAATTGAGTGTATATTATAAGTTGAAATTATATTTTAAGAAGTATTTAACCTAAATATATATTTAAAAAAAAAAAATTTGTTTTCATTTTATAAATTATTTTTATTATTAAAAAGAAATTAATTTTACAACTGTTTTACAATTATAAATTTATGTTCTAATAATTTACTTTGTTTTTTAATTTGAAATTAAATTTACTTTATTATTTTGAAAAAAAAAATTTTTTTGTTTTTATTGTTTTTTTTTTTTAATAATATGTTTACAAATAAAATACAAAAAATCCCGATATTTACCTAATGTTTACAGTAATGGAACTGAAATTATATCTTATAAATTAAAACATTAAATTGGACTTAGTTTCCTCAAAAACTGAAATTTAAAAAAATAAATAAACATAATTATATTGAAGTATTATGTCAATCCTATTTTTTATCCGGAACATACATAACACAGAATATTGGTAACTATGTAATAAAAAAATAATGGTGGCTTTTTGAAATAATACTTACATACTTACATGTACACCAAAAATTTAATACTAATGTCTAATGAAATGAATAATAAGTGTAACCAAAGGTTCTTATATGTAGATTTATTCTCAATGCGGATTTTTGAAATGAAGTTAAGACTTATTACGAAAAAATATATAGAAAGCTTAAACTTAAATTTCGGTGCATTTTCTTTTACAATATTTGTAATTTAACGCTTATTTTATTTTATTTTCAAAAAGTGCTCAAATTTTATTTTAATGTAAAATTTATGAAATCAATTTATTTTGAGAAATCAAAAATTCACATATATTTGTAATATAAGGACTGAATCATTTGACAAAAAGGTAGGTTCTGGTATTAAGAAATTAATTGACTTTTAATAATATTTGAAAATAAATATTTTCAATAAAAATATTTTTTAATACAATTATAAAAATCGTACATAAGGTCGCGTCCTCCTTTTATTTTTATAGGATATATATATATTTTTTTAATTTTCAGTCATTAAGAAAACTTTGTTTTTGGATTATTTAGCACAGATCACAAAAAAAACATAAAAATGAAAAAGGAACTATAAAATCTATAAATATGAACTTAGTTTTTTTTTATCTTTAAATAAGTAATTTAAAAATTTAATTTTTTGTTTATATAGATCTTTATACAGTTTCAATTTGAATTGATTCCTTTAATAATTTATCTTTTTCACCATCATTGTTATTAGAATTTTTTATGTTTAATTGTGACTGCGCTGCTAATTGTCAATTGGTAACAATTGGTTTATTCTGATAACGTGGTTTATTATAGGTAAATGGAAGGTATCTATATTTTATCATATGCTAAAAATAAAAATATTACATTAGTAAATTTATCAAATCATTATATTGTGGTAATAAATAAACATTTGATAAAACGCAAACATATCAATAAATTTAAATTGAACAGAATCTAGGAATAAATTAAAAAAAAATAAGAGTTGCGATCGTCCGAAAGTTTATGAAAAGTTGTCTAGTATCGAAAAAAAAAAAAAAAAAACGGATCAGACAATTATTTTCATTTAATCAAATAATACGTTACAGACATCACCAACAAAAGCTTTTGAATTGAATAATTACTGTCTTTGAGTTTTTATAGAAAAATAAAAATTAGAGCTCTTTTGCAAATTATAGATCTCTTTAAATTCTCTGAAAAGATTAAATATTATTTTCTAGATATTAATTGTTTGAATCTGATTTTTTAAAATACGACATTTACTTTTTAAAAAAGGTAGGGCGACTACAGTAATTATAATTTCAAGAATAATAAGGTTTCGTTCAAACTTTACATGTTCATCGCAAGCAATTAGTTGTTCACTTACCTTAATTTGCCTCTTCATTGTTATACAGAATAATGTTATAAAATACATAACCAATATTGGCCAAAAAACTGGAACGTTGAAGAAATCGAAGAATGTACACACAATACCAATCAATGTACTTTTAGAGATGGCATACCAAAATTTGAATTCTGGCAATCTTCGTATGAACGGTCGAAACTCTTCGTTTGATTTAGTTGGTAATTCTGGCCCTTGCTCGTCTGAATTAAAAAACAATGATCATTGAGAAGAAAATTTCAATTTGGTTAAATGACTATTAAAGTCATAGTTTACTTTTACTTTTGCTTTTAATTTAATCAAGAAAAATCAAAAAATCCTACTGAATTTATTTTTTTTTACAATTTACTTACTTCTACATTATAGTTTCATTATATCGTATTAACATCATAATCGAAAGTGGAATAAATTAACATATCTTAAATAAAATTCGTTCTAGCTTAATGTTTCATGAATAATACAAACATTTATTATTTATTATTGCCACGATTACATTTAATTTTTGTAAATAAAATAATAAAATTAAAATAAAAGTATTATTCTTGGGATTATTATGAGCTGTGGTCCATCCTGAAAATCTTTCAAAAAATAGTTTTCTCAAATTTTAATGAAATTGAGTGAATATGCATTTTTAGAAGAATACGATTTTCGTAAGATTTTTCAAATCCATCGTAACTCTCCGGATAAACTACTCTCAATCACCTACTTCTAATTTATTTTTTTTTAAAAAAAGTATAAAACTTTCTTTAATTTTCGGTAGTTTTAAAATCACTAGTAACAATTAATAATAAAAAATAGTTGATTTGTGACCACTAAAAAATAAATACTTAATAATTAGCAGAATATACTTATGATAACGTTCGTATTCGTGTTCGAAAATTTGAAAAAAAATATGTATAAATTTTTTTATTTAGATTTATTTACCTTCAAAATCTAACGCTGGATCTATTTTTGGTGTTAAAAATGCTATAAAAAGATTCAAATGGTAGATGAATAATGCATAACATACGATGTACCATCCTTGTTTAATTAGAATTCGAATTAAAAATAATCCTACAAATAATAATGCACAACACCAGCGAAATTTTGTATATAAATTCAGTTTATCCAGTAGGGTTTGATATTTCTGTAAAAAAAATTAATTTTTTTTAATGTTACATAAAAGATATTGATTCAAGTTTATATCTTATTTCAGAATTTTCTTGGATTTATCCTAATTATAAAAAAAAAAATAATATTAGTAAAATAAAACAGGTAGGTAGGCAAAATATAAAATAAGAAATTTAAATTTTTTATTAAAATTATTAGTTAAAAAAAATTTATCCTTAAATTAATTTCAATTGCAATTCCATTACAGATAATGTACCTACCTAGTGATTGACAAAAATCAAGCTTTATTAGCTTCCGTTATAAAAACCATTAGAACTATGATTCAAAATTAAAGTAAATATTCAGGTATACCTAGCTATAAGTAGTTCGTATAAAAAAAAATACACCTACCCAGATAATGTACCTACCTAAACAGTTTGGCTTATTACATAATTTCAAATTGTCTCTTAATACTAATCGAGGATCATCCAGTCATATGTTTAAGAAAATAAAATGCGGGGAATCAAGATTTATGTAATTAGGTAAAGGCTTTATAAAATTATTATAGATTTTATTTTCCTTTATTAAATAAATTTATTACCTTCTATATTATTTATTCTAGGTGGATAGGTAGGTATACAGATATGTAAATTCGGCTTTCATTGCACCTTTATTTTGTTTCAACTACTATTAATGTCTCTGTCTTAGCTAGGAATATCTACTAGATTTTGTTATATAAACAAAATAACTTTGCTTAACTTTTTAGTTAATTCCAATTCTCAAAAAAAAAAAAAAGAACAGTCGATGGTAATTAGAATTAGGTAGGTATAAGGAAATGTGGGTAACGATGAGATTCATTATTCATAACTTCATATTAATGATCGAATATTATTTTTTATAAATAAAAAATACTTCAAAACCAAATTAAAAAACTTAAAAGGCAAGCCTTTTCTTTTTAATTTTTTGGTCAGCAACTATCCGCCCAAACCACGTAACCGATTTCTGCACCTTAATTAAATTTGTCTTCCGTTTAGACAGATTTTTTTTCCAAAATTCTCGAAATAAAACGAAAAATTACCTACTTCCTTAAAGCTTAAATTACAAAGAGTAAAAAAAATTTATATTTTTTTATATTTTTTGAATAATGTAATTTTATTAATTAAATTTTAATTGCGATAAGACACTGGAGGGAAAAATTAAAAGAAAATTTTCATCCTGAAAACTTCTTACTTGTGACAGTCTGATAAAATGTTTCGATATCCCACTTTCACTGGAAACATTATCTTCGTCCATTATTATTTTTTGTTTTATTTTTTATATTAATTTTATTTTCGTATTAAATTAAAAAAAAATTTTTTATTTGAATAATTAATTAAAAAAAAAGAATGATTTTCTTAATATTATTTATAAATCATATAAAAAAAAAATGTTCTAAATTTCCATAATCTAATTTTGACAAAAATATGATGACAAATTGTCTTTTTTTTCTCCTATCCGCACACAACACAAAACACACATAAGAATTTTTTTTGACGTAGATATTTTGATTTGCTTCGCACGCTCCCTCTTCTCTGGAAAAACACTCACTCAAAAGAATGTATATTATATTTAAAGGGAGCGTCTACAGTTACGGCAAACGTAACTCTTTTTTTTTTTTTTGAGAGTTACGGCAACCGTAATCCTGTTCAAAATTGACTAAAGTTACGGCAAACGTAACTCTTTTTTTATTTTTAGAGTTACGGCAACCGTAATCCTGTTGAAAATTGACTAAAGTTACGGCAAACGTAACTCTTTTTTTATTTTTTGAGTTACGGCAACCGTAATCCTGTTGAAAATTGTTTAAAGTTACGGCAAACGTAACTCTTTTTTTTTTTTTGAGAGTTACGGCAACCGTAATCCTGTAGAAAATTGTCTAAAGTTACGGCGGACGTAACTTTTTTTTTTTTTTTTAGTGATTACGGCAAAGTTTTTTTTTAGCATTATGACTTTTTTTTTAAATAAAAAGTTGTTATGCTGAATGGGGGACGGCCGCCGCCTCCCCCAAACCCCCTAGGGCTTCTTTTTTTTTTTTTTATTTTGCCTTGGCGCTTCGCGCTTTTAATTCTTTTTTTTGTATTTTTGTATAACTATGTAAGGTTTTACTATTCTTGCATTTTTTGTATGACGATGTAAGGTTTTTACTTGTCAATAACTTTCACATGTACACATAATTTATATTTTCTATTTTGTACACGTTTATAATTTTAATACTGTAGCCGAGAGGTAGAGTGGTAGAATGAAATGCTAAAGAACGAGGTTCGAATCCCGAAGAAAGGGTTAAGACAAAAAAAAAAAGAAAAAAAGAAAAAAAAGAAAAAAAATAAAAAAAAAATAAAATTAAATAAATTTTTTTTTTTTTTTCGAAAAAAAAAAAAAAAAATTGCCGTAACTTTAAGCATTACCTAAAAGTTACGGTTGCCGTAACTTAAAAAAAAAAAAATGAGTTACGTTAACCGTAACTGTTAAAAAAAAAATAAGTTACGTTAACCGTAACTGTTAAAAAAAAAAACTAAGTTACGGTTGCCGTAACTGTAGCCACTCCCTTGTTTTAAACGCGTCACGATTTTTGCTTTTTTTCCAAAACAAAACGATAAAGAAAAAAAATAAATGATTAGGGATGTAAACTTAAATTTGAAAACTTTCAACTGAAGTTAAGTTGTGTAAAAAAAAAAGTTGTAAAATAATAAATTTTTTTCAAAAAAATAATTAAATATATGAAAATGTCAGGAAAAAAGTATATTTTGCCAGGTATAATGATCGAAATATAATTATTTTTGTTCCCATCATGTAAAAATCGATAAGGATATATTTTTTAGATTTTTTGAATATCTCCACCCGCCAGTTATATCAAGATTGTTAAGAAAAATATTTTGCAATAACTAGAAAGCAAGGTGGAAATAATGTTCATTAAAATGAATAAAATTATAATTTTATCCAGTTTAATTAATGTTGATTCCTACCACTGTTACAATTATTTTAATAAAGAATTTGGCTAAACTTCCGTTTCCTTGAACCTCTCGGAATGGGCTGAAACTTGGAGGGGGGGTAGAGGCGGTGCCCAAACTCCCAAAACTGAAATCAGTTCTTGGGGCAAAGGCCCCGTTTCGGAGATAGGGCCCCCCAAAGTTTTGATACATTTTTGTATGGAAAAATTTTTTTTGTGCCCCATTTGCCCTATTTTTGGGTAGGTAATAGAGGCGGTCCCTAAAATGTTAAATCCGAAACGGTTGTTGCAAGAAGGCCCCCATTTTGGAGTTATGGCCCTTCAAAATTTTCAAACGGCAGTATCGCCAAGAATTTTTAGTAAATCCTTTTATTCGCTGTCGAATTTTTATATTTTAAAGTGCTTTAATTAAAATTAAGAAAAATAGAAATAAAATTTTATCCGTGTTACACGTTTTAATTTAAGAATTTTTATTTAAAAAATATTTCATCGGGTCCATCCCTGATTTTGTCTATTGAACACCTATAATAAAATCATATAAAAACTAACCCCCAGGTTAGACTGGATTTTTTTACTATCTTCACGAAGATAGTAGTTGAATGTATTGGTGAAATTTTATTACTTTATTAATTGTCAATTTACTATCTTCTCTACTAGCAGGATTTAAATCAAGACAGTTGAGAAGATAGTTGACTGGATAGTCACAGTCAGAAAAAAAGAACAAATATTTTTTTTTTACTTTAACAATACAAAATTAAAAATTGTGTGTCTTGTTTTTTTTTTATCACTGTACTAAAAAAAAAACAAAAAAATTTAATACAAAAAAATGAAAACATGATAAAAATCTTGATAGAAATCAGGATAGTAAAAAGACACTCAATCAACTATCTTCTTACAAACACAGATAAAAAACACATACAATGATCAGTTTACTATCCAGTTTACTATCCAGTCTAATCTCTGCGTAGTGTAAATAAAAAAAAAAAAACAACCAATACAAAGAGAAGTTTTGGCGGGAGAAAACTACACTTATTCCTGTGCTTCTTATCTTTATAATATGTCATCTTTGCTCAAAGCAAGTACAGAGAATATGGAACAGCACATTTAATAATTTTTTAGTTGAATGTAATTTAAAACAATCACTTGCTGACAATTGTATCTATTATGGCAAAATTGATAATGAAGAAATTTACTTAGCACTGTATGTAGACGACGGTCTGATAATGGCAACTTCCAAACTGGCAATTGACAATGTATTAAATGCAATGAAAGAAAAATTTAAAGTAACAATCGGAAACAACAAATAATATGTAGGAATGCAAATTTCGAGATAGAAAGCTGAAAAAAATTAAAATTTTTCAAACAAATTATATTAAGAAAATAATCAACTTATTTAATCAAAATGATGTAAAAATAATTTCGACACCTGCTGATGCAAATTGCAGATTAAAACCAAAGATTTTTGTCCTAAAAATGAAAAAAAATCTGAACTAATGATTAATGTACCATACAGAGAGGTGGTTGGATCTTTAAAATACTCGGCTACAGTATCAAGACCTGTAAGTCAAGTTAGTAAATATTTGAAAAATCCTGGAATGTGTCATTGGAATGCAGTTAAAAGAATAATTATATATTTGAAGGGTTCAATAGATTATTCAATTGTTTATAAAGGTAACGAAAAAGAATTAGTTGGGTACCTATCCAGAAGCTGACTGTGCTGGAGATATCGATACTAGAAAATCAACTTCAGGATATCTATTTAAACTTGCTGATTGCCCAGTAACATGGAACTATCGAATCTGAATATGGCTCCGTTTCTAAAATTAGTAAAAAATTCATAAAAATTCAAATTTACTTAATATTATTTTTACCGTTATTTTTGAATAAGTAAATGTCTAAATTTTTTTTTTTTCACCGTTTATTAAATTTTTTTTTTGAACAAAATTCTTTGTTTTTTGCGAAATTTTACCATGGAATTGGCTTTGAAAAATTAGCCTTAATTAATATTTGTTTTAAACTTTTTTTTTATGAATTAAGAAAAGGTGAATTAGCAGCAGCAAGTCTGGTGAAATAAAAAAATAAAAAACCTTAAATCAAATTCATTTCGTTCATTTAGAGTCACGGAAAAAAAAGAAAAGTTTTGTTTGTAAGCGGAATTTTGAAAAAATTCAAGAAATTTTGTTTTATTTAGTTATTTGACTATAAAATTTAAAGGTAAGTTAAAAAACTTTTTTTTTTATTATTACTATTATTACAAAAAACTAAATTGTAAAATTCGTTACGAGTTACGATTTGTATTTCGTAGTATATTAAATTTAATATACTAGAAAAATGCAAAAATTGTAATCAGAAAGAAGTCGATAAAGCAAATAAACCACAATATAACCAAAAATACCAAGAAAATAAGAAAAAAGCTTTTAAAAAGTTTCCGGAAATCGAAACGACGAGCAAAGCTACAAAAAACTGTTAAACTTTTTAAAATAGAACGTCTATTTACTGACAAATCGGAGCAAACGTTAAAAAACATGGTATCGGCGAGTCACGACGAAACAGAGCCATAAAAATTTTGCAATTTATAAAAGTGCAATAATTTTAAAATTTTTAAATTTGAAAAAAAAAATAGTTGAATTTTATTTTGCAAAAAAAAAAAAATCTATATCATTATATAGTAATGGCAGGTAAGTAATTGAAGTAGTAATTGCATTGCGGAATTTTAATTAATGCAACTTAAATATTTTTCGTTAATTAATTTAAAAGAATATATATTAATTTATAAGTTTTTCCGGCGAAAATTAAAAATATGTAATATTTTCTCACTATAAATTAATTTTTTTGTCGCGTATCCATATTTCGATAAAATACAAAAATTATGATTTAAACCACTAAAATAATTTTTTTAATTCAAATTTTTTTCACAACACAAATAATATTTTACACTTTATTATATTTTCACATTTACAATTAAAATCTGTAAAAAAAATGATATTTTTTAGCGAAAAAATAAATCGCAAAGTTTTCTCAACGAAAAAAAAATTTCACTCCGACTGCAATAGAATCGCAGAAACACAAAATATTAAAAAACTTTTTTTTGTCTGTAATAGACACTATAATTATCTTTAAACTTTCCCCAAATGCCGTTCGAAAAATTAATTGTAGAATTTAAAAAAATTAAAAAACCCGCACAAAACAAGAAAAATTTTAAAGTTACCGTTTATTTTGAATTTAAATAAAAAAAAAATTGACATGAAAAACAGGGTCGAATGAGGGAAATATTTTGGAAGTATATAATTTCAATTCAATCCGTGATTACATGAATGAATTCAATACTTGATTTTATCAAGAAAAATTGTATAAGTAAATAATATTACACCCACATCCATATAATCAAATTTATATAACAAATTTCAATTATAGACAGAATTAAGGTTAAAGATTCCCTTGTAAATTTTATGTGTTTAACTTCAGGTAATCTTCGTTAGTATGACAGTTTTTAGGGAAGCATTAAATATTAGAAAAGAAGATATTTGAATAATTTAGTTAAAATGTTTTAAATATCTATTTTTTATTGAACATTAACTTTAAAAATATCCGATGAACTAAAAAAATAAATAATTCCAAAGATTACAAGTCACATTCAATTTATTTGGTTTTTTTTTTTTTTTTTTTTTATACTATAGTTACCAAATCACTAGGTGGGATACCTTTTATACTTAAAGAAGTATGGATTTGATAAGGAGGATAGGAAGTTTAGACGGGATTAAAAAGTGGGACAGTCAGAAGGTAATCATTTACACTCTTCTTAAAGCGGCGCAAGTCGTAAATCAAACGTCCGCCAGCAGTTGGAAACAATTTTGAAGGAAGAACATTCCACATTCTCGAGGTGCGAACTGAAAACGAATTTCCGAAGCTCGTTCTATCACATCTGCGAATTTTGACGAAATACGGGTGTGACGTTGAGGCGGAACGTGTTTGGCGTGTAAATACTTGAAGTTGAGGAAGTAGGGCTTTTACTTCCAGGAAACACGTATCCGTTCCAACAAAATGTTTATAAAAAATGGAAAGTGGACCTACATTGCGACGGTGATTGAGTGATGTTAAAGAGCTGGTGGTTTGGTGATTATTAATCAATCTAATAGCCCTTCTCTGAACTTTGTCCAGGTATTCAAGATGGGTTTTGGGAGCACCAGCCCATATATGCGAATTGTATTCTAATTTTGGTCGTATGTAGGATTTGTAAATGTTTAAGAGATCAGAGGGGGAAAAGTATTGTTTACATCTTTTTAAAAAACCAAGACATTTCGCTGCGTTTTTTGCAGTTTCAAAAATATGAACTTTCCAGGTTATTTTCGAACCTAAAATGTCAAGGTTTTCAGATTTACCAATAATTTCGCCTTGGAAAGAAAATTGGGGATCAAAAGTTGACAGCTTTCTAGAAATTAGGCAGCATTGTGTTTTGGATGCATTAAATTCAACTCTGTTGGGAAGACCCCATTGTGAAATTTTGAAAAGGTCGTGATTTATGCTACTTTGAAGAAAATTACGTTTCGTAGTAATAGCATTTAAGATGCTGATTTCCTATTAATAAAATCGTAGCATGCTACCAAGTTACTGTCATCGGCGAAGCTGTGGATGGGGTTTAAAGTTGATTTTAGAAGATCATTAATAAAAATTAAAAAGAGGGTTGGTGAGAGAACACACCCTTGGCGTACACCGGAGTTGATATTATAAAGATGTGACTGGTACCCATCCACAACAGCACGAATAGAACGGCCAGACAAAAAGTTGCTGGTCCAATTGACAAAAGCTGATCCAAGACCCATTGATTTAACTTTAGAAATCAGGGCCGAGTGCCACACTCGATCAAAAGCCTTAGCTATATCTAAAGCAACAACACAAGTCTCACCGGAGTTGTGAAGACTGGCGTTGAGCTTGTCGGATAAACATGTCAACAGATCACCAGTCGATCTATTCGTACGAAAACCATATTGCTGGTCACTTAGCAATTTGTTGTCTTCTAAGTATTTTTTAACTTTTATGTTGATAAGGGATTCCATTACTTTGGAAAGAATAGAAGTAAGCGCAATAGGCCTGTAGTTAGAGGGATCGCATTTATCGCCTTTTTTTGGAATAGGCTGAACATGCACAACTTTCCACTTGGTGGGGTAGATGCCAAGTGAATATGAAAGATGGAAAAGGTTGCGCAGAGGTTTAGCTAGAACAGAGGCAGTATGTTTTAGGACCACAGCCATCAGGGCCAGTTGACTTTTTCACATTCAGATTTATGAGAGCTTTTAAAACAGCACGTTGCCTAAAGTAAACTCTTCCAAAAGAAGAGTTTACTGGTGGCAAGACTGGTGGATCTTGAGCTGAAGCTGCAAGTGTTGAGTTTTGACTAAAGAGTTTTGCAAACAAATTAGCCTTCCCAACGGAATCTGATATGATCCGGTCACCATCTACAAGGGGAGGAAAAGATGAAGGCGAACAGAAGTTCTGTTGTACACTTTCAGCGAAGCTCCAAAAGCTTCTGCTATTTTTAGGAAGGTTTAATATTTCTTGACGCTTCCTCTGGGTAAACAAAGCCTTCTGCTGACAACAAATCTTACTGCATCTGTTAGTGACTTCTCGCCAGAGCTTTAGTGAACTTAAAGAATTATTTTGTTTATACTCACGAAAAGCATTATCTCTATCGGCTATGGCCTTTGCACAGGTGTCATTCAACCACCGATTTTTAGTATTCGTTTTATTTTGTACTTTTTTATGGGGTATGAATAGTTTCATCCCTAACAGAATACTTTCAGTAATGACAGCCGTACAAAGGTCAACATCCCTCTCCAAGAAGCAGCGAGACAAATCCATCCTTCGAAAAAAACCGGAGAGTCCATCTCAATCAGCTTGGGAATAGATCCATACCAGTCTTCCAGGAGCTCTAGATAAGCCCGCTCCACAATCAAGAGAGAAGGACGTGCTAATGAGACAATGATCGGAGTTTCCAAGGGGGGAACTAATTGAAGCGTTATAATTATCTGGGTTCGATGTCAGAAACAGATCCAAGAGATGATGACCCTGATGGTTTACATCTGGAATGTGGGTGGGTTCAGAAATGATTTGGTTCAGATTATTGAGACTTGAAAAAAACTCTACATATCTGCCTTCAGGACTGTTGCGATTAGAATGACTAAGCCATGATACGTTGTGTACGTTAAAATCACCGAAAACCAAAATTTCAGACTCAGGGTTTTTCGCCAGAATCTGATTAATTTGGTCCGACAGCAAGTCAAACTCCACAACGTGATCAGTGCCTGTCAGTTGCGGGCTTCTGTAAAGGAAGCAAAAATGGATGACGTGTTTATTGGTTCTTATTTTGAACCAAAGAAAATTTAATAACGGACTTGATGGTTTTAAATCTTTAATAGGATAACAAGCAACGTCATTCCTTATGTAAACAGCGACTCCTATGTGGGCAACTTATAAGGAGTGAAGATCGTAACCCGGGACTGAAAAACGGTTGGGGTCTCCGTTTTCCAATACTTGAGTTTCACTTAGGGCCAGAATATTTGGCATAGCAGAGGCCAAATGGATTTGAACGGCATGGAAATTCGCTTCCAAACCTCGGATGTTACAAAAATTTATACAAAATTTTTTGTTCATCTCAACCTAAAAAGTGTAAATTTGAGTAAACTAGTTGTTTCCAAAAACAAGCTGTCGAACTACGGACCGTCGGTCAACAGTTTTTATAGCCTTATTGACCTCCAGTACGGCAACGACAAGCGAGTGAAGAAGAGTGCACGGGAATAAAGGATAGGAAAAAAAGGAAGACCTGGTAACCGCGTCAGGATTATTTATTTGTTTTATTTTATTTCAAATAAAATTATCAATATTTAATTAAGTCAATTAAGTAACGAATTTGTCCGAACTTTATTTAAATTTTTTTTATTTTATTATTTTATCTTTAACGTCGTTTATATTTAAAATTTTTTATTATTATTAATATTATTATTTTCTTCTTATTATTTTTCATTTATTAACACAAAAAAGAAAAAAAAAAAAAGGTCAACAACAAACAATAGAACCGAATAATTTAAAATTTAAACCAAAAAAAAAACAAATATAAAAACTTTGTAAATTAAAACTATACAAAGACAGTGCACGCTTCTTAACAGACAGAACACAACTGTTTTGTTAATTCGTTTATTCGGGTGAGTGCCACTTGTACAATTACCAGTTGTACAATTTTTCAATTTGTATGGCGAAAAAAAATTGTACAACTGGTATTTTTCTCTGTACAACTGGTAAAAAATAATCCAGTTGCACAATTGACCAGTTGTACAATTTACCAGTTGTACAGACAAATTTACCATTTGTACAATTCAGTTATCACCACTTTTACATTTTAGACCAGTTGTACAATCCTTTTTTTCTCAAATTAACCACTTGTACAATGTTTGACCAGATGTACAATATTTATTTTTATAAAATTAACCACTTGTACAATTTTTGACCAGTTGTACAATTTATCTTTTATCAAATTAACCACTTGTACAATTTTTAACCAGTTGTACAATCTCTATGGTAAAGTTATAACCGTGAAAAACTAAGCAAAATGTATGGAAAAGCTGTTGTGCATAATGGGTGACCGTGCCCTAGCGGGGGATGGATTTTTTGTTGCGGTCTTATTTCATTTTGAAAAATGAAATTAGACCGCAAAAAAGTCCTCGCGGCCTTATTTCATTTTGATAAATGAAATAAGACCGCGACCAAAATCATCGCTGCCTTATTTCATTTTGAAAAATGAAATAAGACCGCGACAAAAAAAAAATTTTTGGAGGGCTAATTCCATTTATATAAATGAAATTAGACCTCCACGCGGCCCTAGCGCCTTTTCCAAAAATTGTACAAGTGGTAAATTACAAAAAAAAAAAAAGATTGTACAACTGTCAAAAATTGTACAAGTGGTTAATTCGAAAAAATCGAGATTGTACAACTGGTCTAAAATGTACAACTGGATTGTACAACTGGCACTAGTCTGTACAAGTGGTCAATTGTACAAGTGGAATCTTTTTACCACTTGTACAATCCAAAAAATCAGATGTACAATTAAATTTTAAATTGTATAAGTGGTATTTTGGATTGTACAACTGGTACAAAAAAATTGTACAACTGGTAATTGTACAACTGACATGCATCCGTTTATTCGGTAATATTTTTATACAAAGCTAAATTTTTCGTGGTTTTAAATTTAAGTCGTGGAATTGATTCGAGTTCATTTTTTTTGGTCCTTCACGAACGTGAAAATCAATATTTTATACCTCGGTCAGTGAAAAAGAACAAAAAATACAATTCAAAAAAAAAGATTTCCCATCACTGCTCTTAAAAATAAATAAAATAATAGTTTTCCTCTCCTGAAGTTTTTTAATAAATCGCAAATGTATTTTGTTGGTTTAATTAAACCACTAATTTTTTTCAATATTGAAGAAAAAAAAAACCAAAAAAAATATGAAAAATTGTTGTCCTGAAAATTTGTACGATCGAAATATTTTTATCCTAGAATATTTTTATTCAAGAAAAACAAAGATTTTCAGGAGAAGCACTAATATGCAAAAATTATTTAATTTTTTTTTTAATTGTACTTAAAAAATAATTTTCTTCATGGCCCGAATTGAACATAAAATGCGAATCTTAATACACAAACTTTGTTTAAAAAAAAAAATTTTATATCATATGTTTTTTGAGAGTTTTAATAGAACGGAATATTTCAAAATTTATCCATCTGTACTATATAATTAATCTGAGCTAAATATAAATGAACTTTGATATTGAATATTGATAACACAATAAAACATTTTTTTGAGCGATTTGTACCTCTCAAAACAATACAAATTAAGAACAGTAAACTCTTTTTTGAAACCAATGTGATTAAGGAGGCTAAAAATCTTAGGGATCTATCCTTCAAAGCATATATAGATAATAAAAATGATGACAGGTGGAAAATTTTCTGTAAATATAGGAATAGAGTAACGAAACTAATAAGGAAGGAAAAATATAAAGAGGGTTTAAAGAAATTTACGGGGAAGGAAACAACAAAAGAGCTCTGGAATAAAATTAGTTCAATTGGAGTATGTAAGGAAAATGGTAATATGGACAGCTTTATGAATGGCTGCATTTTGAATAAATTTTTTGCTTCTGCGCAGTCGGGCAGTGTAACTGCCAGGACTGATACTAATCTTGAGGAGAATTCTGATGCGTTATCTTTCAGGAGTATTGATACAGATGAGTTGGGCTGTGCTTTGAAATCTATTAAGTCCAATGCTACGGGTGTTGATGGAATCTCCATAAAGTTTTTAAGGATTATTTACCCAATTTTCGATCAGTATTTTTTAAAATTATTTAACACAATTATAATGACGTCGACTTTTCCATGTGTCTGGAAAGTGGCAAGAGTGATACCTATTCCAAAAGTGAAGAATGCAGTAAGCCCTTCTGATTTTAGACCAATTAGTATTTCTCCTACTTTATCTAAGGTCTTTGAAAAAATCTTAAAATTGCAAATTTGTAAAATGCCGAAAGTTATTAATGGGATTATTTCCACTCAATCTGCTTATAGGGAAGGATATAGTACAACTACTGCGGTTTTGGATCTGACGGAAGCTATTAGGTTAAATATGGATAAAAGATCTGTTTTAATTTTGCTATTGCTTGACTTCAGTAAAGCATTTGACAGTATAAATCATTCTAAGCTTTGTTTCAAATTAAAAAAAAAATTTTCTTTTTCTAACTCTTGTAAGTTAATTTATTCATATCTTACTCATAGGTATCAATATGTGTCTGTGGATACTGTTGTTTCTGACTTACTTCCTTTATGCAGAGGTATACCTCAAGGATCGATTTTGGGGCCGTGGCTTTTTATTTTATTTATTAATGACTTGCCTACTTAGTATTTTGAGTCATCCGCTGACTCATATTTTTGCTGATGATGTTCAGCTTTTATACTCTACTCCTTTAAAGTCACAAGCAGAATGTGTACATCAAATTAATGAGGATCTTAAAAATATTTCTGTGTGGGCGACTGAAAATGAATTAAGACTGAATCCGGACAAAACTCAGGTGATATCATTTTTCAATAGAAAGGTGTCTGATAAATTGGATATTGTGTACTTACAGGGTAAACGGCTAAAGTGAAAAGCTTGGGTTTTGTGTTGGATGAATGTCTCACGTGGGAGGATCACATAAATACAGTTATATCTAAAGTAATTCTTACACTGAGAAAACTTTATGGTTTGAACCATTACTTACCTTGATCGATAAAAAAATTGCTTATAAATGTTCTTATTAAACCGTTCTTTTTGTATGGTTGTGAACTTTATTGTGGTACTGCTGCATATAGAATTGAGACTGAAAGTGTGTTTTAATTCTTCGTTAAGATTTTGCTACGGTCTGAATGGGTTCGCTAGAAATCTGAATGAGATGGCATGTTTATTATTGGGGACTAATTTTTAGGATTATATAAAAATAAGAAACCTATTGCTTTTATATAAAATAGTAGCAAATAGGTCTCCTCATTATCTTTTTAATACTTATTTTTTCGTCGCAGCCTAGATATCCCTTGAATTTGAATATGTTGCAGCATTCACATAGAATAATGGATTTTTCATTCTTTAATAGGAATATACGAAATTGGAATATGCTGAATTTTAAGGAGGAGGTGTCAGTAAAAATATTTTTGAATAAACTAAAGGTTTTTTTTTCCGGACGGGCCTTAGGGGGTGGGGTTGGTTGATCCAAAAACTTAAAATCTTATTACAAGAGATAAAGTAAGGGGTTCATTTGGGAGGGGGTTGAGCTGTGAATTTGTGTCAATTAAATTGCTTTACCTGCAATGACTGTAAACATTGAAAATATTAAAAATTATTATTATATTATTGGTTATATTATTTTAATTTGTTATTTATGATCTGATTTGAAAAGTTTTGAGTTTGATTAATTTAATTTAGTTTAATTTCATTTGATTTAATTTTTTGGACCCATATACAGGGGAAACAAACATGAACATAAACATAAAAACAAAATTATAGAAAAATAATATGTTTGTTAAATTGAAAAATTAAAATTAAAATTAAAAATTAAAAATTAAAGGTCGGTATTCAACTGGAGATAAAATCAACTTTTTCATATAAAATTTTATCTGAGATAAATTTTAGTTGAGTGAATTTAATTTATCGGTACCCAACTGAAGATAAATGGAAATTTATCTGAGTAAAAATTGTATGAAAATATTTTCACTCAAATAAATTTTATTTCAAAAATTTATCTTGCAAAGAATGTTTTGAACATTCTTTTCAAGATAAATTTTGACATTAGGTCGTGTAAAAAGAATTTGACGTTTGTTGTTTGACGAAAACAAACAAAAATCAGAAACTAAAATAATTTCTAAACTGAAATTGGTAAAAAATATTAAAATTAAAATAATTATTTAATTTAATAAAATAAAATAATATTGGTAAAATTAATTAAATAAAATAGATGAAAGTTGGGGGTAAGTAAATTAAAAATAAAATTGTTTAGGTAGTTTTTATCAAAATATATTTAGTGTCAATTTTTATCTCACTCAATAATGTTCCTTTTCAAGATAAAATTTATCTTGTACTTTATCTTCAGTTGAATACCGGCCTTAAGATTTAAGATTTATAATTTGAAAACTTTAATTAAGTTATAATGAATAATTTTATAATTTTATTTTAAGTTCTTGTCTTGTACTCTAACAATAATTTGTATAAGCCTTGAATGGCTTTTTTATTGTCATATGAATAAATAAATAAATAAATAAATAAATAAATAAACCGAAGTTTGTACAGTTATTAGTCATAATTTATTTCTGATCCCGGATATTCGACCTTATTTTGGAAATGGCACCCTTACTCCGCCCAAAAATTTCACTCCTTTTTCCAAATTTTTTTTCGACCAAATTTATCCTAACTCCAGCCCAAAATGTTCAGACATTTCACAATAGGGAGCTTTCCCAATAAAAAAAAACTTTGTATAATGCATAGTTAGTGAACAACAATTTGAAGGAAGTACTACAGATCGGGATTTTACTACCTTTAAATTTCGCTTAAAGAAAAAAAATTATAATTTTAGGTCAGGACACCGTTATACAATCTACACAGTTCAACTTCTTTTCACCACAATAAGCTTTTCGAAAAAAGAATTATTTTGGACCGGAGACCATTTACACCATCACTCCGACCAGAAATTTTCATAGAGATCACATTTGCTTCATCTGATCAAAAACTCTTGTATTTTGAGCTTTGACATCCTTACCCATCATACCAAATTATTTCTGCTCAAAATTATCACACACAGGTCACCTTCATTTCACCAAAGTAGACGATGTTTTTAACCTATTTCCTTTCTCCGTGCAAAAACTTTTCTTTATTATTTGAAAATTATTAGATTAATTGAATTAATTTAATTTCTTTTCTCTTGCACCTAAAAATATTGCATACTTTCGGGCAAAAATATTTGGTTTATAAATATATTTTCAAATTCATTGTTAATACATGTTGTATTATGGGGTGTTAAATTTGTTGCTGTTGTCTCGAAATTAAATTGTTGTTTGAAAGCGGTGGCAGACAACGGAGAATTATAACATATAAAGGAACGTAATGTAATGTTAATAGATCTGCAATTTAATAAATTAAAATAATTCTTTTTTTTACCCCAAATATTTATTATTTATAAAACTTATGATAGACATGCATAATATATTGAATAGGAAATACACTTAAAAATCTATTACTAATTTTTTCATAATTCAATAAAGAAAAAACTTACTGCGAATTTATTGCAAACAATTAAATAATAAATCTATTTTATTGTAACTGCTACTTTAATCAAAATGTGTAGTTATTTTATTAATTCCTATAAATCTGTACGCCTCAATAAAAATCCACGGCACTTTAAGAGATGACTTATTTTAGTAATCTCTACAATCAATTTTACGTATTATTTCCCTTCCGTATTTTGTATTCTTCAATTTTTCCAATCCAAATGGTAACTTACGACTTGTATGAAATTAATCCAAGCAAAAATAAAATGTTATTATTTAATTGTTTGAAATCCTTCGCTTGTCTCCTTATGACTCCCACTCTGCTAAATCAAAATAATAATAGTAATATTTAATTTTTTTTTAATAATTAAATATGGATTGGAGATTTTTTAAATATCCTACAAAATCAATGTTTTTTGTCCAAATTATTCCTTTCCTTATTATCCAACTTCAAATCCCGAAGTAATCCAATTTTTCCCTTAAAATTATTCTGTTTTATGATATATTATTTCATTAAAATTGTTCCTTTCCGATATCAAATAAATGTTTCACAGAACGTATCAAATTTCGTATATTCCGGTTTGAAATTTTCATATTAAAATCCGATTTATCAAGTTTAAATTGTATTTTCTTATTTCCTTCTTGTTGTTTGCTTCAAAAGGAGTTGGTAAACAAAGTTTATAGACCAGATTGTTCCAGAACTTCTTGCAGCCCATAAATTGGGCTTAATGTTCCGACTCATTTTTTATTTTAACACCTACTTTTCCACAAGTACTGTTTTTTTTAACTTTTAAACAAAAAAAATATGCTTAATAACTGTAATATTATTTGGTTGAGAGTAAAGTATTACTTAATTGACATAAAATTGTTTAAAAAAATTTATGAATGATTAAAAAATTGAGAGAAGTGTATAAAAATAACTTGAAATACCTAATTCTGGATCTGGATAATTTTTTCAAACGTCTGGGGTGATTAAAAAACAATACCAACATTTACATTTTTTTTATCACCATTATGAAAATATTATAGAAAATGTACTAAAAAATTTATTATTTTAATAGGATTTCAAAAAGTTTTTAGCAAAATTAAATGTGTTTTATGTAAAATTCTTTTGATGTCAATTATGTAAATGTTGCTAAACAACATTTACGCTTGAATGTTTGAAAGTTGTAATAATCTGGATTTTCTTTTCCATAAATATACGTTATTCATTTTTGTTTTGCCATTTCATTTCTGTTTATATACTTTAAGTAAGTCAATAAGTTTTCTTTCAAAGAACTAAAAATAATTGGTACCCAATCAAACAGAATTAAAAAAAGAATCTTTCTTACGTTAAGCAAATGCGTTTGTTCTTAAATAGTGAGAGAAGATTGTAAAAGAAAGTAAATGTTTTTGTTCACCCCAGTTAACTGTGCTCAGATGTTAGCACTCGAACTGACTTACATAAAAAAATCCACCGATTACTTCATCAACTTCCGAATTTTCTTAAGTCCATTCAATATAAAATTTGGAATGATATTTACGTATTTCCTTTGGAGAGTTATAAAAAATAATTGATTGGATATCGCAAAGAGAATGTTTACATCTTGCCTCTAAAAATCCAAATTTCTATCCAAAATTCTAATTCAACTTCGACATTCTATTTAATTCTCCTATTTGGAATATTTACAATTCCTTTAACATAATGTATATATTTCCTATTCGTATTGTCACCTAAATTCCTTTGCTATGAAAAAAATGATCCAGAAAAAGTAATCCAAAATGATTCCTTCTTTGCGATCATCCAAAACATTTAAAATTGGTAAAATATAAATTTGAAATCCAATATGTAATTTATTCGGCTTTATTTATCCTAATCCTTTTGTCCCTGAAATCCAACGCTAATCGAATTAAGAATTTAAAAATTTCCAAAGTCCAAAACGGTGTTCCGGATTTCCTTCCTTTAAATAAATTTTTATATTTTATGCTAATTTTTCTAATAATTTTATCCATAAGACATACATTCATCCGGCAAATATAGATTTTTTCCAAAATTAAACTCCGTTAAAAATTATAAATGAGAATAACATAAAAATCCAAAATTCCTATGTTTCTCTCCAATCTCGATTTACATGAGGCGTTTCGAAATCCAATCCATTAAAAAAAAAATAGAGCAAAAAAATATTTCATTAGTATTTTGTTTATAAATTGAAAATACTATTAGTTAACTATCTGAAAATTTTATTTGAGCGAGAATTATTTATATATTCTAATTAAATAAAAATAAACAAAAAAAAAACGTACAATCATAAAAACTGATTGCGTTATCATACATTAATAAACAGAAAATGCCTTTGTTTATACATTATATCAACCAAGAGAATCTTCGGTAACAATATTTTTCTTTATTTAATTATTAATTCTATATAAAAATTTGTGATGTTTTTGATAAATCTTAAATAGAGTTCTTGAAATTTTTTTTTGTTTCATACAATAAAAATTAAACTTAAGTTCAAATTATCCACATAAATCCATTTAGTAGATCTTAAAGAAAATTTTTAATTTAATAATTATCGCTCAAAATAAAAATTACGACTATTTTTTTTTACTATAATTAATGCTTAATGCCTTCTAAATTTTGAAAATTGAGTTTGGTTTGAAAATTCGTTAGCTTTTGCTTAGCGAGAATAATTTTTTTTTTTCTCAAGAAATAATAGGATTTAAAAATATTGCCCTAATTAATTTCATTAAATATATAAAATGCAAAAACCAAAAAATAATAAGAAGTTCAAATAAAAAGTTATTATAAAAAATTGCTTTAGTTTTAGTCGAAAGTAAATTAATATTTTTGGTTCATTATACTTTATCCAAGGAATGTAATTTAATTTTTATTTTATTTTTTCAAACTTCTAATCCTATTTTTCCTTGACTTTTTCATTTTAAATCAATTTTTAAGTTACAATGTTAGTTATGTTTTATAAAATATGATAAAAATCAAAGTTATATGCAATTTTATGTAAATTAGTTTAATAATTTGACCTTGAATCCGAACGTGATCTTGAAAATGATCTTCTAACCACAGGCGAATATCTGAAAAAAAAGAATTACATTATAATTCTGTTATTGAATTGACTTTAAATTGGGCATAGGATATAAAGATGTTTCGTTTTTGTGGAATTTTTGCTGACGATCATATTTTGCGAATTTTTTCAATAATAAAGTAATCGTTATAATTATTAACATGTTTTAGAATTGAAGTAGTTGGCGAAAATTGTATACAATTATTTTTTTATTCTTTGCTTAGTAATAGTCAAGAGAATCGTTAATTAAAGGATGGTAAAGATAAAGAAAACTGGATATTATTCAATCATCTATTTTTGATGTTATACTTTTTTTAATGAGTTTTTGTTTTAAAATTATGTGATAAAGGAGGAATAATTCAGATGCAAGCAAATAGCAAAAGCGAGGAAATATGAGGCAGTATGGCATGTAGATTAGCTATTAACGAAAATATTAGCTTACACATCATAATATTTGCGATGCATGGAAGTAGAAAAACAGTGCAAAAAAAAATGATGAAATTTAAAAAACATAAAAGAAAACATTAGTGAAAAAAAAGGAAATTTAATATAAATTGTTTTTTGTTTTTTCAAAGTATTTTTCAAAAAATATCTCAGAAACTAGACGGAGTTGAAAGGAACAGAAAAAATATTTTGGGATTATTTTATTTTAAATAAAAGTCCTAAATTCAAAAAATCTAACATCATTTAGGATTTTTTATCAGATAAATACTTGTGTAATTGTTGTAAATAACTAAGAAGTTTAACTTCTACCGTGAGTTTATTATATGGATGAGGTTCACAAATTTTTTTGAAAACTTACGTCGGAGTGCCCCGTCGTCTTGGGAAACTTGATGATCGGGAACGAGATCTATCACGGTATCCTCTACCTCTGTCTTCACCTGTATCTTCTCGAACTCGAATATATGCCACTTCACCCTAAATAAAAAAAAAAACCATTGAAAAATTTTAATAGTTTAGTATTTTATTTTCTATTGAAAATATTAAATTTTGTTTTAGTTTAATATGGCTATATGTACAACAAAGTTTCTTAAATTTTGGGCATATTAAATACAGTCAAAACATTTAATATTTTTCTACTACTCAACTGTATATTTACATAGAAGAATTAGCTACATTTGAAATAAAAAAATTATTCTAACAAATGTTCTACTATATATTTAACTTCAATTATCGATCTTTAATTAGAATATCTAGATAACTATAAACTTATTTTAATAGCCTTAATATTTTCAAAGTTTTCAGTATACTAACCTCGTGCGAACGAAATCTTGAGTCATCAAGCTTTTTGATGGCATATTTCATATCTTCATGCCGTAAAAATTCTACAACGCCGGTTCCATCTTTATAACTATCAGCGAAACATACATCACCAGCCTCCCGCATATGATCTTTTAGATCTTGCCATGATCCCGAAGGTGGTAATCCTGAAACTAAAACACGGAATTGAGATCTTTTAGTTGGCGGTCTGCCACGATTTCCACCTCCTCCGGACGCATCACTACGACCACCACGATCATTTCGCGAATTTCCACGATATGATCCGGGTCCATTGCCTCTAGGAAATTCAACTCTTAGCCGGTATCCATCATAATCATAACCATCGCGGGCCTTAACAGCATCTTCGGCATCCCTAGAAAAATAATATAAGTAGGTATCCGCAAAATTGTTTTGTAATTGCATACATACATTCACAAAAACAAAATTAGTTTATTACTCACCTTGAGTCTTCAAATTCCACAAAGGCAAATGGTGGTCCCCTACGATTTTTTAAATCAACAAATGTCACTTTTCCAAATTTATGAAATAGATCTTGAATATCCTTGGTTCGTATATCTGGTGGCAAATTCCCAACATAAATTCTACCTGAAATAAAAAAAAAAATATTTAAGATTTAGATATACCTACCTATTGATTATTGCTCTGTATAAATTTTGCGATGAAAATGTTACCATTAAATGAGTTAAATCAGTTTAATGTAACTTCGGATTGACTTGAAATAGAAAATTTTATACCTATCTAGGTACCTACGTAGATACCTATAAATATGTGATTGACTGACGAATTTACAGAAAAAACAAATTGAAGCTTTTATTTATAAATAAAAGTACATCCTTCAATAATCGAGTTTATTCAGTTCAGTATCTCTTTTTTGTCGTCAATATTGTTTGTTTTTTTTTTTTTTTAATTTCAGACTTCATCCATCATTGTTATCGTAACATAACTTAATTATCGATCGATTTTTTTCTTACATTAAGGGCGAGGAGACATTATTTTTGATGCAAAAAATATACACTTATATATTTTTTTAAATAAAAAACATACCTGCCTATCTAGGAATAGGTTTTGGGGAAAATAAATAAATATAAAGCAATTAAGAATTACTAATTAATAAAATAAATAAAAAGAAATTGTTAATATCATTGTACCTAACAATAAAAATTAGATTTCAATGAAAATTAAAAAATAAAACTTACATTCGTTGCGTGACATTTCCCTTTTGTTGCAAAAGTACAAAATGTAATTTGTATTTAAAAGTTAGAATTAAATGAAGTTAAAAAAATAAAATTTTTGGACACAAAAATTATAAATTTAATTATTTTTTATTCTTTATAAAAATTTATTGCAAATAGACGCGAAGAGAACAAACGCGTAAAATGCGCACTTATTTTATCAGAGCTAACTTATTATAGCTGTCTATTATTAAATGTCATTAAGCATACTTGATAATGATATGTAGTTCACAAAAAATGAATTAGAGCCCGTTCCCAAACTGAGACTATTTTAAATCGTAAAATATACCTTTTCTGCTAAAGAAAATTCCTTTTTTTCAGAAATTGAAATAGGCTTGACATTTAATCTGTATCATCTGCAACGTCTGCTTAAATTTTCAATTTTTTTTTTTTTTTTTTAGAAATGAGGTGCACTAAAAAGTACACCTATAAACTGAGTTTGTTATGGGAAATTTAAAATTTCCCTTTGCAGATTTTTAAAATATAAAATATCATTTCGGAACGATTTTTACGTCAAAAAATCTTGATTTGTAAAATAATTGTAAAATAACAGCTGTAAAATCGTGTCGTTCCAAAACTAGAAATTCTAGAAATTAAAAAAAAATTTTAGTTTCTAAAATAGTCTCAGTTTGGGAACGGGCTCTTATTTTAAAAATGAAATTCGGAAAATTCACTTATTTAAATGTCCAAATAGCGCCGCCAATGGCCATAAATGGAACGTAGGAGAACATATAAAATATTTATTTTCTTGAAATTTGTATGAAAATTTACGAATTGAAATTTTGGTTAAGTTATAATTAATTAGTTAATTAATAAAAATGAATAGAAAAAATTTTAGCGTCTGCGGAATATCATTGGCAAACAATTCTATAGGTAGAAATATTTCCATGCATTACTTTTTCATCCAAAATAATTCAAAATCAAAAAGTCTATAAAAAAAAAGAACTATTTTTAATTTAAATTTAAAAAACTTACCAATATTATTTTTTTTTTTACATTTTTATATTTGTTATGAACTGAAAATTGTACTGAATTTTTTTTTTTGTTAGGTGTAAAAATAATAAATTCTCCCGAAGAATTTATTATTTTTATATTTTTCAAAATTCAGTAGCTAAGTAACCCTTTGATAGTTTTTCAAGTTCTAGGGCTTTTTGAATAGGTAATTAAAAGTTGGATTTATGGACACCAAAGGTTGGACAGCCTCAAAAATGCTGTAAAACGCACCGTTTTCGAGATATTTGCCAAAAACTAAAAATGTCCTCTTTTTTGGTCTCTTTTAAAGAGAACAAATATGGAATCCCTATTCATAACTAAGATGTTTTTTGAATGTAGTGTGGGAAACCACATAAAAAAAATTATATAATTTCTCACACATAAATTCAAAAAACATCTTACAGTTATTACTACTTTTTAGTCTCGTCTAGCCCTTGAGGAAGCTACTAATTTTCAAAATCGTGTTGAAATGTTTCATAAAAATGACACATATCCCGCCGTTGATATTGTTGGTCATCATCATCATCATCTTCCTCGTTTGAATTATATTCTATAATTTCATCCACTGGTGTTGATGTTGATGGACATGAAAATGAAAATGAAGCCCCGGAAGTCAACGAAGATGTATTTTTGGCAGTGTTAGCAGGGGACTTGATTGCTGAATTTTTTTGTTTTGATAGTACTATTGTGTCGATTTCAAGCATTAAATTTCCCGCTTCATAAGGTTGAAATCTGCGTAGTTTTTTGGCCAAAAGTTCTCCGTACAGATCAAATTCATCCTTATCTTTTTCTTTACCACCCGCGACGTCTTTGAGAATTTCAAAAGCTTCTTCATCCGTTGTTCAGCGTTTATCATTTGACCAATTGCATTTTTTTTCACTCCCTTCTTCTGTGTTGTTTTAAAGCGCTTCGTTCTACTATGCGTGCGTTCATAATTATCAAATGCACTAATTGCATCTTCACCAACTATATCTTCGCCAATTGAATCCTCAATAACATCATCTCCACCAATTAGCTTTCCACTCTCTGACTCAATTGAAATTGACTGAAAATAGAACACTGCCATTATTTTGAGTTATATTGTATCTTTTATAAAGTTGTATTTATTACTATCTATTATAAATTTATATTTTAATACTTAATAAATACCTTGTGCTAAAGTTTATGTGTTTTTTTTGCAGGTCCTGGGAACTATTCAAGGATGGCTGGATATAGCAACTAAATTTGAAATTAAATGGCAGTTCCCTTATTGTCTCGGAGCAATGGATGGAAAACATATAACATTTCAAAGCCCTTTTAAAAGCGGATCAAAATTTTACAATTACAAAGGAACATTCAGCATAGTCCTTTTAGGACTCGCGGACAGTGAATATTGCTTTACATATGCAGATGTTGGGTGTCAGGGAAGAATTAGCGATGGAGGGGTGTTTCTAAATAGTACACTCTATAATAAACTCTATGCCGAACAGCGGCGGCTCGTACATAGGTGCTGCGACACTGCAGCACCCTCAAGAAATTTCAAAAAATTTAACTCATAAAAAAAATTTTTGTTAGCTCTGAATTTTTCTTAGTTGAAAATTATTTTTAAATGAAATTGCTATGCTATGAAATTGTCTCTAAAATTTTAATAAACAACAGTAGCCTATTTCAGGCTTTTGAAATTTTTAGAAAATACTTTTCAAAAATAGGTGCAGAAATCAATTTAACAGAATTTTTGGAACTGCGAATTTCGCAGTGCAGGGATTTTTATTTTCATGAATAATTTAATACATTTTTATTGTTGTTAAGTTTTTTTCTATGAGTTGAATATAAGGAAAAATGCACTGCCACAGAAGCAGTGCGGCTGTATTATACTTTCTGAAAAATTTAAAAACAAATATGGAAAATTTTTTTTGTTATGGGATTTTTGAATGTATAGAAAAATGCACTGCTTCAGAAGCAGCACAATTTTCATATGGGATGTTTTTTGTTTGTTTTGAATTTTCAAAACCGCAGTTTTCAAAGTATTAAAAAAACCTATGTTACTACAACCAGAAAAGGCAAAATTAATAACATTAACTTGTGTGTATCTTCATAACTTTTTACGTAAAAGCAAATCTTCATGCAAAACATACACTCCACCAGGTACATTTGATAGTTTTACCGATAAAGGAGAATTTCGAAGTGGCTCTTGGAGAAAAAACCCAGAAAGTTCCACCTCAATGCTACCGCTGAAAAAAGTTGCAAGAAAGGCCCCTGCAGATGCAAAAAGGTTGAGAGATGAATATGCACATTATTTTTCAACTACTGGCGCAGTAGATTGGCAAGGAAACTACTGCTAAATATATAAATAAAATAATGTCTAATAATATAAATAAAAATATGATATATAATATATAATAATATAAAATAATATATACCTATTAAAAATAATATATGTATATTAAAAATAGTTTTTGTTTTGATAGCTTACCTCTGTGTTAATCGTATCATTGCAGTGATAGACAGGTGCTAGAAGTTTGTGCATATTTTCAAAAGCAAACCAATTGGGTTTAAACAGTTCATCAGTGGCCCTTCCCGGTTTTAAAATTTTTTTTTTTTTGCTTGATAAAGCTCTGTACGTTGCCATAAGCGAAGCTTTTTTTTTCTTCATTTCCTCTATTTCGCAATCCAAACTTAGACAAACTTTCAGTCTCTGCCATGCATCGGCCACTTTGTTTCTGTTCCGATGATTTTCGTCTACGGGGTTCCAAATACAAATAATTCCAAAAACTCCAAGACGAATTTATTGGTCCACTTCGATTCCATTAATTTCCCTTTCTCCATGTTTGCGTATATATATATATATATATATATATATATATATATATATATTTTTTTTTCAAATTAAAACGTTTCCCGGCACAATTTGAATTCAAAAATTTTAACAGAATTTTAATTTTTGAATTTATGACAACAACAATTTTCAGTTGCGATGTTTATACGATTCTTTTACCTTTTTTGTTTCACACAAATTAATATTTATCATTTCTACTTATTCAACACTTAAATTGTATGAATTCGAATGATATCCTTTCCAAACCAAACCAAATTTGTGTTTTTGCCATTTCCGCTTTTTATGAATAAAATTTGAATGAAATCGGAAGAACTTTTGCAGTCCTCCCCGGGAGGGGTTTCTGGGTAAGAGGTCCCTGGGTAGGAGGTCCCTGGGTAGGAGGTCCCTGGGTAGTAGGTCAACAAATTTTTTGTTACGAAATTTGTGTGTAATCAGTTCCTCTATTTACGTACCAAATTTGAATGAAATCGGACGAACTTTTGAAGTCGGCCTCCGGGGGAGGTCCCTGGGTTGGAGGCCATTTAAATTTTAAAATAGCCTATAACGACCCCCGACCTGACACAAAGACATGGTGTAAGTTTGAAAACGATCGGTTGAGAGGTTTAGGAGCCTATTCGGAACATACAAACATACAAACAGACAACTTCGATTTTATATATATAGATAGATAGATAGATAAATACCATTTCTGTTAAAAATTTCTAGATTTTAAAAATAAAATTAAAATTTTTTGGAATTGGACACCAGAATTATGTTTTTGGAATTGGACACCAGTATTATTTTAAATTTTAATTATTAAAAAAAATTATTTTCTTATCGATTTTAGGGTACCTATCAATTTTTTTTGAATACGATTTAAATTACAGAAAAGTAGTCAGTAAAATTGACATTCATGAAATTGGACACTAGAAATACTTTTAATTGATTTTAATTATTGAAAAAAAGAAATACGCAAAAATTAATAAAAAATTTTTTTTTTTGAAATTTAATCTTAAAATTATAAATAACTATGTTATTAAACCCGTGAAAAACCCAAAATTTATATAAATATTCATATACATGGCGAACATTTCCGCTCATGTAGCGGAAATATTCATGTTCGTTTAGGGATGACGAATAATCATTTTTTTACACGAATATTGTTTCCACACATTCGTCATGTCTAACGTGCGGGTTATACTTGCTGAAAAAAAAATCATGATTATGATTTTTTTTGAATGTTGTGAGAAATTTTTATGAGTCAAAAATCATACTGGCTTTGATTTTAATCTTGATTTTTTTCTGTCACTGTACCAATAAAATACAATTGTTTACAATATTCTCATTCAAATTCAAATCCCGTAATAAAGGAGTAAACACAATTGGGGCGACAACGACGACTACAACGACAACGACAGCGATATCACTCGAGTGAACACAATTACGGCGACGGCGACGAAATAAATATACAGGAAAAAAGTAAACAAATAGAAAAATAAATAAAAAAATATATGGTTGTCGTTGTCGCCTGGCGACAAAATAGAAAAATTTCTAATTTGTCGCCAGGCGACAATGTCGTTTGTCGCCAGTCGTCTCAATTGTGTTCATTCTCATACAAATATATGGTTTCTATTTTTTTTTGATAGTCGCTATCGCTGTCGTTGTCGCTGTCGCCCCAATTGTGTTTAGTACTTAACAAACCGCTTTTATTATTGTTGTTTGCGCTTTCAAGAGTTTACTTTTTTCTTTGGCAGCCAAAAAATTTTCTTTTGACAGAAAAAAATCAACCCTCTGATTTTTTTTTAAGCATGATTTTTCATCATGATTATTTCTTGATTTTTTTTTTTTACACAAAATTTCACACATACATTCAAAAAAAATCATGATTATGATTTTTTTTTCAGCAAGTGTAACCCGCAAGTAAGCGAATAACGAAATTTCATGTTCGTTCACGTATGTGTGGACGCTTATTATAGATATCGGACAAGTAGTAGCACGCCACATTTCTTGGGCATTATAAACTGTGGCGTGACCTAAATCAAAAATAAAAGAATTTTGGAAAAAATAAAATAAACACACGCACGGGAAAGAAGTAATAATTTTTGATGAATGAACAATGAAGGCTTGCTTGCTTATTAATTTTTTTTTTCTCAAAATTTATGTTAAGATTTAAGAAAAAATAAAATAAAAATGATTAAAAATTTATTAATTAATTTTTTGAATATTAATTTTTTTTTTAATAAAAAGAAACTTATTAAGCAATAAAAATTTAAATAAATTAAAATCTATATATAAATCCTGTGATAAGAATTTCATATTGTGAAAATAAAAAATAAAGAAATTTACAAAGGTTTGGAAGTTTCTCTGCCGCCATCTTCTTTGAAAATAAAAACAGATTTTTTGAAACTTTTGGATTTGGAAAAAAAAAAATACAAAAATATTCATTAAAACTTAGAAACTTAGAAATCATTTTATGAAAACTTAACAAAATATTTAAACTTTAAAATCTTAAAGCTAATAATTTAAAAACATTATTTTTAATTAAAAGAAAATTAATATTAAAAAACAATTTTTTTTTTTTAATGTAAAAGTAAATTTGTAAATTGTAAATAATCGAATTTTTATTTCTTTCCTCAAAAAAAAAAAAAAAATGAATTCCAAAAATGGGGATTAAGAAAATATGTAGAAATAGAAATTGATTTTCAAAATATATATAAAAATAATAATAATAAAAACAATAAGCTTTCTCTTTTAATTTTTTTTCTACTTTGCTGCTCTGTGCTGTCTCTAGAAAATGCTTTAAAATTTTGGATAACAAAAAATAATAAAAAAAAAAAAAAAAATGGAATTCAAAAAGTAAATTTTGTTCTATGAAAATTTTTATTATTTTTTTTTTTTTTTATTTTAATTTATTTTATATTTATAGGTAGTCAGTCTATTTTATTTTTAACCCTTTACTAATGAGATAATGTATTTTCGTCCCCGAAGTTCTTTTTTGATCAGTTCTATGGGTATTTCAAACAAAATTGTTGAGACTCGGCTTGTCGGCAAAAATAATTAAAGGTTGAATCAATCTTTCGGTCGTCCTCATAGACTCATGTAAAACAGGAAGAATCAGCATACAATATCGTAGGATATCTACTGTAATGGTTAAATACCTAAGACCTACTCACTCGAGGTACCTACCTATAATGATATTTTTGACTTTCCAAATTGAATAAATGATTATTTGCAATGGTACATACTAAAGGGTTATGGCTTGTATAAAGCCAGTTAAAATATTTATTCTTTTTATGCTTAACCTACCTATCGTATCCAGTTAGTACATTAAATTTCAAAGATCCAAGGATTCGTAGATGAAAATAAAATACTTACTGCTTATATATAGGTAGGTACCTACCTGATTTATTAGCAAATGGTTAATAACCAGTTTTTTAATCATTTCATAACCAGCTGCCTGACACAAAAAAACCAAATAAAAATAAAGTGGTTCGAGAAAATTTATCCATTTTATATTTCTTATTTTTTTATACATTCCTAATCATTTAGGTACTTAATTGAAGTTTTATCAACTATCCATTCGCAAATCAACCTAGATACCAGCTAGGTATTCGCTTAAAGTTTTCTTATCCGCATTGATTGAGAAAAATAAATTTTGTTAAAATTTTTAATAAAAGCTTTAAAATTATATAGGTAGTACTTAAAAACAGTATATTGTGTTAACTGCTCTAGTTTCGAATTGAAATAGGTACCTACCTACTACTTTTAAGAAAATAATAATTTCATAGTTTTTTTTTTCCATGGATGTGGTAAAAGCATCGTACAATGTATGAAAAAAGGGGAACAAATCAACCAACAATTTTTTTTTGCTAAACCGAAAAATGCAAATAAATGCATTTTTTTCGTTAAACTTAAAAAAGGTAAAAAAATAAAATAAAAAAATAGGTGTTTTTGATTTCAAGAAATTTTATGGGGGTCAAATATTTTCTAAATAATAATTATAAGTCTTGACTGAGCTAGATTTAAATAAATTTTTTAATAATCTTACAAATTTTAACACAATGTTACATACGCATATACAGGTAGGTATATGGTGTGCATGTGTCAAAACAAAACGTGAGCAAAACAAAATAAAATAAAAAATTATTTTATTCCAAGCTTAATACAATAATTATTTCGTAATGAAAACTACTGATCTATTCTAATGAATTATTTTGAATGATCTAAAAATTACATACTTATTTATCGAAACAAATTCGAAAAACTACAGGCTTGTCAGGTCAGGTATCAACTTTATTTTCGTAATATCTCTAATTGGGTTAAGTAATAAGCCGATTAAAAAAAAATTTGTCAAAAATTGAAATTCAGAAATTTAAATCTTAAGTATCTATTTTGCGATTTTCAAACTTTATAAATTTTAGGTTAATCTATAATACGAAGAAGACATATTTCTCTACTTTTTCAAATATCCTATTTTCCATCTCATTGAACAGAAAATACAAGTGCATGTCATTAAATTGCATCGAGATATAGAATGTGACAATAAGATTTTCAGAAAAATATAATTTTTTTTTATTTTTTGGAAACCTTATGTAAATAAATAAGTACTAATACCTAGTTAAAGAATAATTTGTAGCTCGTGTTTGTAGTCAATATTTCGATAGCCTTAGTTAGAACTAAAATCAATATTCAATTTAAAAAATAATACCTACCTACTAATTTTCTTTTTTAATTTTTTTTTAGAGTGAAAGTAGACGTAAAATATTAACGTTTTAATTATCTACAACAGATGACGGAATAATTTTCAATTTTAAAATTTGATATAATCTTCCATATTGAATAATTTGGCATTGGCATTGTGAAATTTTAGATTTATTAAATACAAAAAAAAAAAAAGTTTTTCTAAAGTTTGGAATTTTCAAGCTATTTTATAAACCTGTTTATTATTAATTAAATTCGAAAAATAGTTCGTATCCAAAAAATTATATTTTGTTAATTTTTTTTTCTTAATTAAATATTGAAAATTGTATAAAAATAATAAATCTACCGTTCCTTGTCTTCCTGGAGAGAGTAACAAATTTTAATTTTTATATTTTTCGATTATTGGGATTGAGCCACAAATTATCGCAAATTATATTATTTTGTATTTTCGACAAAAAAGTTGAATGTGTTTCGGGTGTGGGTATGTATGTCTATTTCTTTAGCACGCTCTGAAGTTGGGGTGGGGAACCTTTTTAGATATAAAGGCCGCATTGACTATGCCCATTTCCCAAGAATGCCGCACATAGTAGTTTTAATGGTGAATATAAGTAGGTATGATTAGATTCTTAGCTATACTTTTTATTTTAATATGTATATATTTGCATAATACAAGCACAATAAAAAGTATTTTGTGAAAAAAAGATAAATAAGAAGTATATTGTTTAACTTTAATGAAGTTTAATGCCAAGAAAGCTGCATTTTACCCTTTTTTCAACCGGAGCATAAGGCCGCCTTTTATCCTCCAAAAGGCCGCATGCCGCCTTAAGGCCGCAGGTTCCCCACCCCTGAGTTAGACGGTTTGATTTTAAAATTTCAGGTGTCAATATTTTCGTCTTAAATTTCGGGAAAAAATAAATTAATCAAAATATGCTACAGTGAAATGATGATTATCTGACCACAAATTAAAAAGTGTGAAACAAAATAAATTATTTAAAAAAAAAATAGGAATTTTGTAAGAACAATATATAATGGACCATGCAAATTCGGTACCTCTTAAACAAATAATAAATTATATATATTTAAATGTTGGAAAAGATATTGCAGGCGGGGCCAAACAAAGAATTAGAAAACATGTTCGTTGTAAAAATTTAAATATTTTCACTTAAAGTTGTGAGGACAAGCTACAGTCCATTAAAAGTGATGGCTTTAAGTGAAAATAAAGAAAAATAAAATTTGGCTTTTAGTTAATATTTTTATTTTAATTTTTTTTTTTTTTTGTTAATTAATTTTGTAGATTTTCAATTTCCAATTAATATTAAATATTGTTTTTTTAATTAGAAAAATAAATTTATCAACATTTTTTTTAAATAATTCCGTCAAATTTTTATATTATTTTATTTTTATATTTTGTATTTTCAGTATATTTTTTCAATACATTTTCAATAGGATTTGTACAAATTATTAAAAATGAAAAAAAATTCTAAAATTACTACAAAAGAAGAGAAAAATTGTACATCGAATGTTAATGATGTAAGTTAAAAATTTTGCAAAATAAATTATCTTAAATGAATTGAAATTTATTTGATAGGCCAAAATTTAAAAAAAAAATAAGAAATTTTGTTCCAAAAAAAAAAAAAAAAAGGAAAATTTTTTATTAGGCAATTGAATTTAGTTACTTGTAGTAAAGAACTACTTATAGGTATAATAAAAATTATAATTATTTGATTAATAAAAAATGTTGGAAGAAAGAGAATTTTTTAAGTATAATTATGTTGAATATTTTTTCACTTTTAATAAAAAATTATTAAGGAATGCTTAAATATAATTTATTATTATTTTTTTTTTTTTTAGAAGTATCCAACCGCCTCAACAAGTAGTTTTGATGAAAAAATTTATTGTATATCAAATGTAGATAATGAACCATTCAGTGTCTCAAGGTAAATTTATTTTACCCAATGTTAACACTGTACTTTTATTAATTTAAATTTATTTACACACTCACTCAGGTTATAAGTTTGCATTCGAATTATTATTCACTTTTTTTTTTGTATATATAATATATGTATGTACAAGTACATCCTGTAAGCAAACTACCTTTGATGCACATTATTTACACTACTTAATCTACGATTCAGGAATAAAATTTTCAGTCAATTTATAATATTTTAATTTTGCAATAGAAAGTAGAGATTTTAAATCTTTATTTTCGGTTCTTATATTCTGGCAAATGTTTTTTTTTTTTTAATTCTTTTATTAGTAGATCAAATTTAAGTTTTTTTAGCTACAAATATTCTAATAAATTGGACATTGAATTAGAATGTTACATTGATTATAATTAGTTAGAAAATTGTGAGTTAGATTAAAATATTTTCATTACAAAAAAGATTAACCAATTATTTTAACATTTTGACAGTTCAAATACAAGCGGTTTGAAGATGAAAATTTCAGCTGTTCGTCCTAAAATAGTTAATGATTTATCGAATACCAACGATAATAATAACGTTGCAAACTCAAATAAAGTAATGGATATGAATAGCAAAAAAGAAAAGAAACCAAGAAGCGGATCAACTAGCTCTTGTTGTTCAGTTTGTAGCGTAAGTGGAGATGATTTAAGGGAACAAAAACTTCAGAAAATATCAAAAATTAGACCAAAAAAGGTAATTTAGTTAATTTGTGCTTTTCTGGAATGAAATAAAAAAATTAAGTATGTTTGGTTTAGACTTTCATTTTTGATCTAGACTTTCAGCTAAACTCAATTTTCCGCTTGTTGTTGATCGAAAAGTACATTTGTCCTTATATAAATAATAAATATATGAAGTTACTAAATTTGTGAAATTGAAAACATTAGTTAATTGTTAATGCAGATTATTATTATTATTTTTATTTTATTTTTTTCAGAAATCAAGGAATTTGGATCATAGAAAATCACATAAATCGGTTAAACAAACTCTGTCATCATTAAATTCATTGACTGACAACTTAAATGAATCACTTCATGGTAGTTGCTTATCTTCAAGTGATAATGAGTTACCAGGACTATTGAATGCTGTTAATGCTGCAATACGACGAGCAGACGAAAGCGACGAAACGGAAAACGATGAAGTGCCTTTTGGATTGAAAGGGCAATATACTTCGTCATTATTGCAAGATTTTATGGCAAAAACTGAAATGTTGGGTACTTCTTTTTCATCATCGTCTCACCAAGCCCAGTCGACGTTACATCCATCATCAACGCCCTCAGGTTTAGATTCCGATATTGAAAAATCATCCAAAAAACATGATAGACTTGATGATCTGAAATATAATAAATTTAGTAAGAAAAGGACAAAAAAGAAAAAACATGAAAAATCAGCACATTCAACCCATAAAAATAATGAAGTTCAAGGAGATTTTATATCGAATAAAGATGAAATGCTTCCACAAGCAAAAAAAGTACAAAAAGATTTAAACCTAAAGAAAAAATTAGATTATGAAACTTTAGACAGAGAAATGTATGCCACTGAGCGCACATTATATCCACCAAAAGATAAGGATAAATTGACATCGTCGCAAGTGTTGTTTTCTTCAAAACAGAATAAGCAAACTGAGCTTAGAAAAGACTCGTTAGATCCTTTATGGAAAAAAATTGACTTCAATAAAAAATTTAGACGGCCTAGTTTAAGTGGATATAAAAGTGATGGTGGTAATTCTACCATATGTAGTAAAATTTTAGCTGCTAAAAGTGGTTATGTTAGTGATTATGGTTATAACAATCGTTCGTATTCTGGTTACAAAAGTGACGTTAGTGAAAAAAGTCGCATTAGTGTTAAAAGTTGCGTAAGCCGTGCAAGAAGTAGTTGCGATTTCAAACACTATTCAAAATCACGAAAAAAACGAAAAATTCAACGAAAACGTAAATCATTTATTGAAGCTAAATCTGGCGGTAACATACATGAACAAGATATACTTCAGTTGGCTGGATTAAGCTTGGGCCATAGTAGCGAAGAAAGTAGCCGAGAATCTGTTTTCAAAGAATACAAAAATAAGAAATATGGGGAAATTAATCGTTTTATCACAACTGGCGAATATTTTGGTGGAAGCAACAATAATACACGTGGAGCTGGTGGAAGTACAAATAATGTAGAATATACGCAATCAAATAATTTATCCGTTGGGAGTAGTAATAAAGTTTCAAATTTTTTTAGTAAAAGTAATTTAGAATTATTTAATTATGATGAATTTAACAAAATAAACCACAAAATGGAAAAAATATGTCGAATACCAGGTAGTATTAGATCACGTCGATCATCGGCTGTCAGTCGAGCCAGTAGTTGTTATTCAAATATTTCACGATGTAAAAAATTTCGAAAAAAACGTTTTCGTCCTCATAAATCTTCTAACTCAACTCACATTGACTCTAAATTAACAGCTGAAATAGAAATATTAACAAATAGTTTCAAACAATTGTGTCAGGTGAAATCAGAAAAAAATTCTGCATCTTCAAGTAAATTATCAAAAAATAAACATCTGTCAGAACATAAGACAAACCAGAATAAAAAATCTCTCAGAAAGCAGCAGCAGCGCAAATTGAGTGAAGAATTAAATGCACCAACTACCACCAAGAAAAGACATCATAAAAAATCGGCCTCAACATCAGATGAACACAAGCTACCATTGAAAAAACGTCATTATCTATTAGGGAACAAAAGTGATGGAAAAATAGTTAATTTGGTGGACGGAAAGCTTAGTGGTAAACAACTTCTTGAGGTTGCCGCCGAATTGAAACTAGCATCAGCAAAAGTAATTAATTCATTAGGAAAATTAAGTTCTGCCGCCGCTGCTAAGTTGCAACAACAAATAACTAATCCAAAAAAAAGGCATTTAATGCAAACCACATCTAAGGATGAAAAAATGAATGAAAATGATTCAAAAATAAAAGATGAAACGAAAAATATTTCTTCTGGTGTTAAATCACATGAAACAAACTGCAAAACCGATTCAATTAGCAAAAAGAAAAGTCGATTAGAAAATTTGGTTACAAAAATTCAAAATTCAACCAGTTTTGCTGGAAAAGATATAATGATGACATCGTCGTCTTCATCGGCAGACAGTAATACACCACCGCCTGGTGTTTTTGAACCTTCAGTTGAAATCGAAGTACCTTTGACAACAGATTTAAAAATGATTACTAAGTCAGAATTAGATTCTTCTTTGAACAAATTTGATGTGGTCAAGTCAGCAAAAAATGGGCGCGGTGTTGTTGAAAAATTATTAAACAAAACTGGAAGCGCGAGCTTGGTTGGCATTAAAAAGAAACGAAAAAAAATTAATCGAACAGGTTTCCCAACAGTTCGTAGGAAGAAAAAAACTGCACTAGAAAAAATTGAATTGAATACAAAAAATAATAATGATATTAGACAAAATGTACAAACTTCTGCTACACATTCAAAAATAGGATTATTGCAGCAAAATAATTCTAAATGTGATAGGGTCCCTCTAACAGGAGAAACTAGTGATGTATACCTACGTCGAAATAAGTACAATAATAACGATTTAGATAAAAAACGAGAATTTAAAATAAGAAATTCACAGAAAGATAATTCAAACAAATCAATTTTAAATGAAATTGCTACATCTAAATCAGTTTGTAGTCGCAATAAAAACATTGCAAATGTTAATAAAGACATACAAACAAATGTTATTTCAGACAAGAAAAAACTTTGTAAAGTAGCACTAAAAAGAAGTAAAAAAATTGTAGAAGTTGGAAACAATTCTTCAGAAATTATTGTAGAATTAGAGGCTCCCAAAACATGTGATGATTTTCGAAAAAACAATAATCGAAATAACAATACAAATAATGTGAAAACATTAAGAAAATCAAGATTTTCAGAATTACTTAATTTGGCAGTGGAATCAAAAAAGCGTAAAGCAGAAAACAATCTCGAAATTGTGATTGGTAAAAAAGTATCTGGAATTTCTACTGGCACAAAAAGGTTTAAAAGCAATGAAAAATATTTTGAAGACTCAAAAAGATCTAAAATTCATTCTGAAACTAGAAGAAAACGTAAACAAAATAGTGTGGAAACAGATAAAAACTTGAAAAATTTAAAACAAGACCCAATAATCGAATACGAAAAACAAAATATTTTTTCTGAATCAAAAACATTAATCAAGAGACCAAAAATAAGAATAGATAAAAACGAAATGAGTAGTGAATTGATGGAAACTTCGAATGATGATGAACAACTATTGTTAGCGCCAATTAAAACGAGAGCGAAAAAATCATTAAATAATGATGATTCAAATAATGCGAACAAAATAAGAGATAAATTAACTAAGTCAAATAGGCGGCAACATAAATGTTTAAATAAAAGAATGATGGAAAAAGAAAAATCATTAAAAAAATTAAGTAAATCTACACAAAATTCTGAAGAAGAAGATATATTCAATTTTGTTGAACCTGAAGAAATTAATTTAAATTTTATTAATGATGATATTCCTTTGTCAAAAATTTTAAAAGCTGTCAAATCTGCAAAAAATTCGCAAATTCAATCAAGAAATAATTTAAGCATCGAAACGCATCCAACAACAAATACATCTATTGAAAATAAAACAAAAATTAAACGAAATTTAAAAGAAGTTCCAAATCAAGAGTCACAAACTAACACACCATTAAAATTAAAAGCCACAATGAATGTATCGATGAATTCTGATAAAGTTAAATTACCAATAGAATTAGATAATGATGAAAATAAACCGGATGTCAATAAGGATTTGAAAGTTCTAAGAAGAAGAAATATGACAGTAGATAAAACAGAAACAAACCCGGAAAAAGAAAAAAAAATTGAAAACAGAAAGAAAAATTCAGAGAATGAGAATATTGACGTTGTAGATTCTATTTCTTCAGAAAAACAATTACCAACAATGGAAAGAAATATTGGAACTTTAAATGCTTTTTCTTTTTCAGAAGAAGTTGACATTGAAGCAGATATACCGTTATCAAAAATTTCGAAAAAAACAAAAGTTATAGTTACTGAAATAGGTGGAGTTGAACAGCCCGAACGACATCAACAGAAAAAATCTAAAATTACCAATGAGTCAGAATGTATTCCGAAAACCCTTGGAAAAACTAAGTCCAATAACAATAACAACAAAAAAGAATCACAGGATGATAAAGCATTGACCACACGAATCGTTTCTGAACGACTCCAGAAAAAATTTTTCAAAAAACGAAAAGATTCGGTTGAAAAGAATTTATTATATATTAAGGAAAATTGTGATGAAAATATTGATAATTTGGAACATGATCCTTTACCGTTAAATAAAAAAAGTGGTGTAATTTCTTTGGCTGATCAAGAGAATGATGATTATGATGAAACAAGTGATTTAGAACAAATAACAAAAAAGCGTGGCAAATTTGTCATAAAAAAAAGCTATCTTCAAGCTGGCCTATTCTCGTCAACATTTAAAAATGAAACAGGGAGATTAAAAAAATCTCTTGGACAAAAAAATAGTACAGAGAAAAATGATGATTCGCTGCTAGAAGGTGGAGCTCATCAGGGTGTTATTTTAGCACCGCCTCCGTATTGTGAAAAATTTTTCAGGCGTTCAATTCAAGATTTCTTGTTGCCTTATGATGTTTGGTGGGAATATAAAAATTCAAAACTATCTGAACGCGTTAATGTACCTAGTTGGCATTATAAAAAAATACGAACAAATATTTATGGTGATGTTGTTAAATCAAATTTTTCGGTGGATGACCATCAATCATGTAATTGCTCATACGAAAGTGAATGTGGCGATGATTGTTTAAATAGAATGGTATATACTGAATGTTATCCGTCTAATTGCCCATGCAAAGATAAATGTCAAAATCAAAAAATTCAACGACATGAAGTTGCACCAGGCGTTGAACGTTTTATGACAGATAATAAAGGATGGGGTGTTCGAACTACATTGACAATAAAAAAAGGCACTTACATATTAGAATATGTTGGAGAGGTTGTTACTGAACGAGAGTTCAAGGATAGAATGGCCAGTTTATATGTAAACGATACTCATCATTATTGTTTGAATTTAGACGGTGGTTTGGTAATCGATGGACACAGAATGGGTAGTGATGGCAGATTTGTGAATCATTCATGTTCACCAAATTGTGATATGCAGAAATGGTCGGTAAATGGACTACCACGAATGGCTCTATTTGCATCAAGGAATATCGAACCTGGAGAAGAATTAACTTATGATTACAATTTTTCCTTATTTAATCCATCTGAAGGCCAACCATGTAGATGTGAAACTCCACAATGTAGAGGTGTAATAGGGGGAAAATCACAACGTATAAAAACAGTAGATGCAAAAGTAAGATTTAAATACATATGTGTTAATAATAATATAATTTGTTTTTTTTTTTTGTCTCAGAACCAAATATCGAATAGATTTTTTTTTAACTTTTGATACTTTATTAATCGCTTCTCATTATTTTAAAAAAATCGTTTTTTTTTCTATATGCCTTTAAAAAATAGCATCGAAGACCATGATTTTGGTACGTTTCAAAGGATTTTGAAAAAAGTAGACGGTAGACCTATAGACTTTTACCTTTAAACCGACGAGATGATATTCTTATGACATTCAATATTTTCATTGCTGTTTTCATGCTTGATTGTTGGGCTTTTTTTTTTAATTTTAGATATGTGATTCTGGTTCTCCATCAAAACACAGCCGACAAAGAAAAAGAAGAGCAATTAAAAATAGGAAGAATTTTTTTAAGGATGTTGTCATTCCACAATTCCAACCATTGTCAGAAAAAGAAAAGAAAATTGTAAAATTTACTCACATAATGTTGTTAAGAAATATTGAAAAGGTTTGTTTTCAAAATAATTTTCCAAGTTTTCGCTTGTAAATTATTTTAAAATGAATATTGTTTTAGGCTAAAAAGGGCAAGAAAGAGATGTTTAAAGTTGATTCATCACGCTCATTAACTCCGATATCATTAGCTGCACAAATTTCAGCTTTAAAAGCACCAAGAAATATCCAAACAAGAGGCTTAACTCAGGCGACATCAGATCCGGAAATAGAAAAAGTGGCTAAAATAGCTGTTATATTGAAAGAAATTTGTGAATTTATAGAGAGCATTAAAAGTAAAAATAAACCAATTTACTCGAATATTAAATTAAAAATTATATTTTATTTTTTAGGAGAAGATGGTAAATCAAGTATATCAAAATTATTTATTAACGCGAAAAGAAAACGTATTAATCAAAACAAAACTTCAAAAAATGTTATCGATTTTTCTTCAATAAAATCTAACATTGAGAATGGTCTTTACAAGGACCCAACTGATTTCGATAAAGATGTTATGAAAATGTTTGAAATCGCCGCCAGTAATAATAAGACAAGTATCGAGTTATCAAAAATTTGTAATGATCTGCGCCAAAATTACGCCGAAAAGAAAGCAGAATTCTATCAAAAGTTACAATTTTTAGATCCAAAATTTTTGCAAGAACTATGTCCTGAAGTAGCAGATGGTGCAGAAAATTCTAAAGCTACCATTGAAGAAGATGTTATTCGATGTATTTGTGGTCTATTTCGAGATGAAGGCGTAATGATACAATGTTCAAATTGTTTGGTATGGCAACACGCTCATTGTACCAAAGCTGATGTTAATGTTGAAAATTATTTATGTGAAGAATGTGAACCTCGAGAAACTAATCTTGAAATAGCCATGGATGATTTCACTGAAGAAGGATATCGTTATTATCTATCTTTGCTGAGAGGAAGTTTGCAAATACGACAAGGTGATGCAGTTTATGTTTTGCGAGATATTCCTATAGATGGCAATATTGATAATAAAAAACACACATATGAAACAATTGGTAAAGTTGAATATTCAGAATGTGATATATTTCGGGTTGAGTGTTTGTGGAAAGATTCAGATGGAAAGCGATTCATATTTGGTCACCATTATTTACGACCCCATGAGACATTCCATGAACCATCCAGGAAGTTTTATGTTAATGAAGTTATAAGAGTTCCACTTTATGAAAAAGTTCCAATTGAATTGGTTATGGATCGTTGCTGGGTTCTGGATCGTAATATATATTGTAAAGGACGTCCAAATCATTGCAGCTCAGAAGAACATGTATATATTTGTGAATTAAAAGTTGACAAAACGGCAAGATTTTTCTCAAGAGCTAAAATCAGTTTTCCTGTTTGCACCAAAAATTATGCTTTCAAACATTTTAAGGAGAAACTAAAAATTTGCAGAAATTACGCAGTAAGTTCATAATAAATACAATACGGTCCAAAACATAATAAGCAATACTTAGAATGACATGATTTCTGGGAATTTTATTTTGGAAACTGGAGCTATACCTCACCAATTTAAACTATCCATCATAGCAAAGTTTTCCATTTTGTTTCCTCATAAATACTAATACTAATATTTCTGTTTTTTTAGCCACATGATATCGAAGCTTTACAGCCATCTAAAAGTGGAAAAAAACGTAAACCGAATGAGGCTTTTAGTCAATTAAATAGTAAGACAAAATGCAGTTCTAATCCATATGTAACTCGTCAAACACCTCCCATCAAGGTAAGATTCATTACTAGTTGACTAAGTTATTATATTGAATTGTCACAGGGTTGTTATTGTCCAGTTTGTACTTATGTATGCTACAGATTTCAGCCTAATTGGATTTACTAATACAAAAAAAATTAATTGTTCCTATTTTTATAAATTATGATGTTTTATTTTTACTCTAAATTTTTGAATGAAGAAAGATGAATGGGGAATCTAATATTCGTTTTATTTCTAATTTTTGAAAATAAAATTATTCTATATTATTTTATAACTTACTCAAGCAATCTAGAATTTATTGTATATAATTTTTCTTTTCAGACTATTTCCGAAAAACGATCAAGATTGGAAAATTGTTTAAGCAATCTAAAAGTACGAACCCCGGAATTTATGATAAATACTTCGGATTTAAGTTATTTACTGACTGGACGTGGAGCTAGACAAAGGAAGACATTCAATTCAAGTTCAACATTTCTCAATTGATTTTATGTTTTTTATTAAAATATATTTTGTCATTTGAAAATAACTTACTTTTAAGTAATCAAATGTGTGTTGAAACTTTAAATTTATAATATTATATATCTTCTATTATAAAACACTAAGAATTCTTTGCTTTTTATATTAAATCTCGCAATGACCGTAAATATATATTTGATAAAAGGTGCTTTTGATATTATGTTGTTTTAAATATTAAAAAATTTTTTGAATTAGATTTTAAAGATTATTTGCTTACTTTAAGTTATCGTTATCAAAGCATGTTTATGAGTCAAGCGATTTTTTTATATAAAAAATGTTATTATTGTAAACATAGTTGTTTTTTCTTATTATAATCATGTAAATTGTATATACATGTAGTTAAAACTTTTAATTTAGTAAAAACTATAGATAGCAATAAAAAAAAGTGTACATAATTATTTTATGAGATTGCTTTTTTGTTTATCTGAATTTATCTAGAAGAATCTTTCAGGCAGGGTTTGCTGATCTATTAAGCCACACACTATCAATGAGGTCCGATTGTTCGTTCAAATTAATGGCTTCAACTTCGAAAATACCCAAAATTGTAATTGAAACTCAAAATTCAGTACATTTTATTTTGTTTCTAATATTTGATTATTGGTAGCAAATTTTATATTTTGATAATTTTGTTTTTAATTTACAAACTTATTTGAAAAATCAAGTAAAACTAAAGTGGATTATAGTATGTTTTTATAACAATGAAATTATGCAAATAATATCTTATTTATTTTTCACTGTGAACAAAATATTTTGTTTTACTGAAATATTAATTTTTTTTTTTAGAAAATCAAGTAAAAAAAAATATGAAATAATAATTTATTGTTTGTTTTGAACAACAGGCTGTTGTGGCTGCACTTGATTTGGTGCACTTGGCTGCTGCGAATTGTGTTGTGACGGCAGTTGTTGTTGTGATTGCACATTTTGTGATGGAGGTTGTAATTGCTGTTGATTTTGGTATTGTTGATTCGGATATTGTGGTTGATTTGGATATTGTGGTTGGTTTTGGTACTGTGGAACCTGATTTTGATATTGGGGTGGTAATTGATTTTGATATTGTGGTGGAGGATTTTGATATTGTGGTTGAGGATTTTGATATTGTGGTTGCGGTGGAATTTGATTCTGGTATTGCGGTTGTGGATTTTGATTAAACTGTGATGGCTGATTTTGATTATTTTGTTGTATTGGGATTTGGTTTGGATGTTGTTGAGGAGGCGTTTGGTACGGTTGTTGCTGGTGTATTTGTTGCTGTGGATTTATTTCTCCGTGGGGTATATTGTTAGGATGATGTTGTGAGTCAATATTGGGCTGATAACCTGAAGTTAAAAAAAATAGTTCCTGATAATATACATACTAAACAATATAAAAAAGTGAATACTAACCTTGTCGTAAAAGTTCTTCTTGACGCCTTCTTTCGAACTCGATATATTCTTCATGAGTGAACTGTGGAGAATTGTCTACAGTTTCCCATTCAGGATCACGTTGAAATTCTTCCCTCTTAGTTTGGTCGATAAATTCTTGAAAACTTATTAGTCCATCTTTGTTTTCGTCCATCTCTGTAAAAACGTGTTCTCTCATTCTTTCCATTTCTTCAGCTCTTTCTCTCATATCATCTTCTCGTAAGCCCAACTGATAGACTTTATCTAATTCTTTGCTGAATATTGCTTTAAGTTCTTCTTGGTCCCAAACTCCATTACTATCCAAATCTATAATTGAATTAATGATTTTTTTTTTTGTGAAAATAATTTTCAAAGAAATTTTAAGTTTTACCATGAATGGCGAAAAATGATTTTGGATCAAAATCCACTCCATCCATATGATCCTGTTTTTCCCACACTTCTTCCAATTGGGCTTTATTCCCTGATTAAAAAATTAAAACTTTTTAATACGATAATAATCAATTTGTTAAATTGTTTACGAAATATTAGCTTTAATTTATTAAGGCACTAACTCAAGCTCATTATATAATAAGAACTACATTTATGGCAGGTATGCTCAACCAGTTGATAGCAATCGACTGGGCGAGTTCACATGAATTGCATAAAATTAAAATATCGTTCACGGTTAATTGATAAACATTTAGACGACTGCTCATTCTTAGCTATAAGTAATTTCGAACTGAACTACATGAAAATTGATGAAAATATTCAATATCACTAATAAAAAATTATTGGAATATTAAACTAAAAATTTTAAATTAAATATTATGTTATGTATTTTTTAATATTTGATTTATTAAAAAAAAATTCACGTACGGTCGAACTCTATTCGTTAAGAAAATAAAAAGTAGCTAATAGGGTTACTTAAGTTGAACATGCCTGGTTTATGGTAATAACTTAAAAAATTGCTGGAATAATCAAATTTTAATTTTATGTAATTAAAATGCAATATCTACCTGGATGATGGACTTTTTCATGATTATTATGTTTTTCTTTTTGTTCATTTAATTCGAGTTGAAGTTTTTTTTTCCCTTCTTCATCAAGTTTTTTGAGAGATTCTTGTTTTTCAAATTCTTTTTGAAGTTCATATTGTTTAAATTCGTCACGCCTTTTTTTATCTGCTTCAGCTAAATCTTTTGTAGTTTTCAAAATAAGTTTTTTTAAGTCTTCTATTTCAAAGGTATGTGGATTTCTGTGATCCAGATGTTCTGGAATTTTCAAATGATCTCTATCAATCTCGTTTGTCAACTCAAACTAAAATTATCAAATAGAAAACATTTGTAAGCTAAATTTTCATGATATGATAATAATAAATAATAATACAATATATTTCTCCTATTTTTAATGAAAAAAAAAAATGTTTTTTTCCCACATTTCGCAAATCTTCTCTACTAAAAATAATGTTTACCTTTTTCGAAGCGTATTCTCTCAATCTTTGTAATTCCTGCCTTTTCAATTCGTCTAATTTAGAACGAACATTATGATTCACATATTCTAATTCAGTAGCGATTTTCCCGCTCTAAAAAAAAAAAGTTATAATTTCAAATCAAATAGAAAAAATCAAATAAAAGATTTCTTACTCTAATATCGGCCTCATGAGCTTTATCTAATTTTTTTCTAAAGTCTGGATCAGTTTCGAGAACTTGTACAACTTCCTTCAAATACCTGAAATAAAATTAATTCTATAATTTATTTCCAATTGATGTGTGGAATAACCTAATTTAATTTATGAATATAATTTCTAGTTTGGAAAGCACATAAATGAAAAAATATGTAAATTTTAAAAATCTATGTAGGTATTATAAAATCCCATTTTTTTTTTTTTGGGAAGTAGCAGTATTATAAGTGTTTATATTTTACTTATTGGGATGCTTCCGAAAGGATGGCGTCTTTTATGGAGATGACGTCAACACCTAATGATACTTTGGGACACGTGGATTCAGAATGACCAAAAAATGCAATTAAACTTTTTTTTAAAAATCAGTTTTTTTGCAATTTTGTCGATAACGGTAAATGAGAAATCCATGGTTTTTTTTTCAAATGTAGATAATAAAATTCTGCAAATTAATAAAAATTTCAAATTTTTAAGCACTTCGGAGTAAATCGCTTTTATATTCTTCTTTGCCCATTTTACCTTTTTACATTATATTTATGAAATCTATATATAAATGAAAATATAAATGAAATCTATCCAAAACTCGATTTTCAAAAAAGTTGTTGGAAGAACATCCTTCTGGAAAAGGACGAAAAAAAAAATATTCGAAGCAAAACGAAAATTTTCAATTTTTAAATAATAATTTTCAAGAAAGGAAAAAAAAAATTAAAAAATGTTTGTACTTTGTTTTTTTTTTAATTAAAATCACCAAATCACTAGGTGGGATACCTTTTATACTTAAAGAAGTATGGATTTGGTAATGGGGACAGGAAGTTTAGACGGGATTAAAAAGTGGGACAGTTATAAGGTAATCATTTACAATCTTCTTAAATCGGCGCAAGTCGTAGATCAAACGTCCGTCAGCTGTAGGGAACAATTTTGAAGGGAGAGCATTTTACATTCTCGAGGTGCGAATTGAAAACGAATATTTGAAGCTCGTTCTATCACATCTGGGAATTTTGAGGAACTTGACGTACTTTGTTTTGAATATATTTGTCGGCTAGTAGATGACATTATATATTCTGAATCCAAGTGTCCTAAAGTACCGTTAGGTGATGAGGTCATTCAAATATTTCCTGTAAAAAAAATGTTTAAATTATATATACCTAATCAAGCTTAGACACATTTTCTTCCAAAAATTATGTTTATAGATGATTTAAAACCAATTTTTGCAAGAACTAGATCAATTAAAAAAAATAGTTCGTCTAAATCGTTTTCTGAATCAAAATAATAAGTTTTAAATCAACCAAATACTGTTCGCGTAATCTTCGTCCTAAATTTAGTTAAAAATTATATTTTTTATCGATAATCCTCTTCAAAATAACATCACTCCCTAATCAAAAAATTTCATGTTTTCTTTGATAAGAAATAAATGGTTACATTTATTTCTTTAATTTTTATGGTTTAATTTTTTTTTTTTTTTTTTTTTCAAATATAGAGGTACCTTCCAAGATACCGTCTTACCTAGACTAGACTAACTAGACTCACTAGACTAGACTCAATAATAATCAAGAAATTAAATTTAACTTTATTTAAGATACCTATACCTCCCAATTTTTTTTTTTTTTGTTAGAAAAATTACTTACGACGTCAATCGTAATTTATTTCAATAAAAAAAGCTGAGAAATTTCTATAATTTCTTCATCAGTTCAAAAAATAAGCTTAAGGCTATTTAAAAAAAAATTACAAATATATTTAAGTAGGTAGGTACCTAGATAGTAAAACATAAGAAATTTATGTAAGTATAAAAGCTAAAAACCTCTTCTGATGACGGGAAAAAAAAACTTTTTTTTTCTATATCACGTTGGCAAAGATATGATACGTAGGTATCTATATTATTACATATTTCTTCAACAAAATGCAATTTTAATTAAAATGCAATCAGGAATACAAAAAAAATTAATGTAGATATAAATATACCTAATACTTGTAAACAAGTAGGTGCAGATGACGTGAACCACTCAGAATCGGCTGAAGCTGTTAGGGGGTAGAGACGGTGCCCAAACCCCCAAAACTGAAATCAAAGGCCCCGTTTCGGAGATACGGCCCCCCAAAGTTTTCATACATTTTTGTATGGGCAATTTTTTTTTTTGCTCGATTGGCCCTATTTTTAGAAAAAGGATAAAGGTACCTAACTTTATTTTTCCAAGGCTTAGGTATCCATTTATTGAGTTTTGATTTTGGTTTTATTATGTTTACTGATGAATACGTGAATGAATTAGGTAGATTTGAATTCCGAAATATAAAAAGATTTATCGATTAAGGCAAAGATTCTAGATACCTTAATATTCGATATTTGAATATTTCAATTTGATAACGAGTTCAAACAAAATAATGTACGTTTATGTACCTAGGTTGAAATTGAAAATTTAATTAAAGGAAGTGTCTATTTGCACTCTCCGTGTCCGTGTAACTTTCCGTGTATTTTCCGTGTCTTTCCGTGTACACGGAACATACACGGAAAATACACGGAAACTACACTTACACGGAGATACACGGAATCCGTGTATTTGCGTTCGGAAAAAATCGGGGATACACGGATTTTTCGTGTATGTTCCGTGTATGCTCCGTGTATGCTCCGTGTACACGGAAGTGTGCGTATGTGTTCCGTGTACAAAAAACTTACACGGACACTTCAGTGTCATTCCGTGTACACGGAATTACACAAAATATACACGGAACATACACGGAAACATACACGGAAAAATACACGAACACGGAATATACACGGAATCCGTGTATTTACGTTCGGATCAGATTTGATACTTGCGGGTGTTCGTGTACTGGTGTAATTTAAAAAACGAACATGCACGAACCAGTTGTGCAGAAATTTACAGAGTCCCCGTCTCATTCGCTTCGCGCGAAGCGCGCCAAGAAAAAAAAAAAAAAAAAAAAAGGTGCCCTAGGGGGAGGCGGCAGCCGTCCCCCGATACACGAAAAAACTATTCATTTTTAATGACCAATAGTTTAAGTGTATATTCGTGCAAGTTTCCGTGTATGTTCTGTGTATGTTGTGTGTGATTCCGTGTATGTGTATGTTTCCGTGTATGTTCCAATAGTTTAAGTGTATATTCGTGCAAGTTTCCGTGTATGTTCTGTGTATGTTGTGTGTGATTCCGTGTATGTGTATGTTTCCGTGTATGTTCCGTGTATATTTTGTGTGATTCCGTGTACACGGAATGACACGGAAGTGTCCGTGTAAGTTTTTTGTACACGGAACACATACGCACACTTCCGTGTACACGGAACATAAACGGAACCTAAACGGAACATACACGGAAAGTCCGTGTATCTCCGATTTTTTCCTAACGCAAATACACGGATTTCGTGTATCTCCGTGTAAGTGTAGTTTCCGTGTATGTTCCGTGTACACGGAAAGACACGGAAAATACACGGAAAGTTACACGGACACGGAGAGTGCAAATAGACACTGCCTTAATTAAAACTACATCCTGTACATCTGTCCAGATAAGGTAAAGCAGGTGGGCATACCATCCTAAAACTACATAATTTTTTAAATTTCGAAAAGTAAATTCAAAATCCAAATAGAGGTCTGGGCAAACTTTACTCTTGATCACCAGCGAATTAGAAACAAAAACAGAAATTTTATATAAAATTGGTATCAAGTTTTTTGTTTAAAAATTTAAATCCAATAGTTCGTACATACCTATGTTTATGTTCCTAACGCAGTGAAGGTAGTCTTTATTCAGAACCTATCTGTACGGCTAAGGCGCCTATTACAACTACACTTACCTTTCATATTCCAATGCTTCCTTCAAATTTTCGTTATTAACATTATTTTCATCTTTTTTATGGCTATCATCATCAGCTAAATTTTTATTTTTCGTTACAGGAAGACAATTAATCACCAAAATTGAGGAAATTAATAAAATAAATAAATTTTTATACATTTTTTTTTAATTTTTTAAATAAATTAATAATTTTAAAGTAAATTGGAATTTTTCTTATGAAATTAAATTTGACAAAGAAACCCACGTAATTGACGCAGTGTCAATAAGAAATTACAGAAAAAAATGTTTTTTTTATAATTTTTTATTATAAGAAGTAGTGATAAAAAATTTAAATTGAATAATGGTTTCACAACACAACAATGAACTCTCCAAAAAACTCCAATGTATAATGATTAATGAATAATGAATTTAATCAAATTTAATCATTAAAAATGACAAGACAACAGATAAACACACACAACACAAAATTGACATATGACATATCTAAAGAAAAAGAACTGTATTTGATCAAAGAAATTATAAGTCAAGAATGGCCTTATGAAAAAAAAAATGACCCCAGTTTTTGTTTGCAATGATGTTCCCAGTTTAATCTCCGATGGCATAAAAAATGTAAACCAACTAAAGAAAATGTGAACCAAATAAAAAAGGAATGTTATTATTACTTTTAGATTAGGTATACCGTAATAAAAAACAATAAAGAAAAAAATATATATATATATTTTTTTTTAATTCAATATATTTAAACTTATCAAAAGAATATTTTGAAATGAATTAATAATTCTATAAAGCTTGGTAGGAATCTTTTAATGAATTAATTTAAAATAATTCTCGAAAAAGCTAAACATTCAAAAAATTAAGATAATGCACAATAAGTACAAAAGTAAAACAATTAAGTATTAAAAAGTAAAGTTTTAGGTAAGTTTAATTTTTATAAATTTTTTTGCATATTTGATTAAAACAATTTCTTCCATTTTCACAAATAAATTGCTTACAATATATTTTCTTTGTTTCCTCATTTCTCGTCGGTAATATGATTCTCAAAATTAAGATCTTACATAGAACTTCTTACTATTAAATTCAATACTTCTATTTAAAAAAAAAACTTAAATCAAAATTTTTGTTTTATTTAAGTACAAAAGTTATCCCACCTAGTGATTTGATAGCTATAATAAAGAAAAGAAATATTTGTATTTGGTAAGCTGGCATGAATTAAAAAAAGGACGGTTTTTTTACTTTATAAAAAATATCCTCCAAAAAACATAAAAATTATTTTTCAAGAACATATATATATTTTATATATTTTATAATGTTATTTTTTCTTTATTTTTGTTTATATAGTTTATTTTCATTAATAAATTAAGTAAAAACATACTCTCCTGATTAATTGAAATTGCAATTATGAATATTTATTATTCACTTCAGGAAAAAAATTATTATTTTCACAAATGTTAAACTATTGTATTCATTTTTACTCGAAAATTTGATGTTTATTTTTATTTGGGAACATCATTGCAAACAAAAACTTGACCCCCTAGCTTTTTCTCTTTCTTTAAATAAATATATATGAAAAAAGAAAGGGACAAAAAATTCAAAGGCCATTCTTGATTTATAATTTCTTTGTATTTGATGCAATGGTAGATGGAAGCTTTATTTACATGCATCGAGCAAACACAATTTGCTGTAGAACCAGCAAAATTTTTACGTCAAAAAATTTGAAATGAATTTATAGCAAAATAAAAATAAATAAAAAATTTTATGTTATCTCTATCATTGGTTATGATCGTTATGATAATGATAAATTATTGATGTTGTTTTGAATTTAAAAACAGTAGTGCTTCACCCTTACTTGCGGGTTACACTTGCTGAAAAAAAATCATAATCATGATTTTTTTTTAATGTATGTGTGAAATTTTGTGTAAAAAAAAAAAATCAAGAAATAATCATGATGAAAAATCATGCTTAAAAAAAAATCAGAGGGTTGATTTTTTTCTGTCAAAAGAAAATTTTTTGGCTGCCAAAGAAAAAAGTAAACTCTTGAAAGCGCAAACAACAATAATAAAAGCGGTTTGTTATTACGGGATTTGAATTTGAATGAGAATATTGTAAACAATTGTATTTTATTGGTACAGTGACAGAAAAAAATCAAGATTAAAATCAAAGCCAGTATGATTTTTGACTCATAAAAATTTCTCACATACATTCAAAAAAAATCATAATCATGATTTTTTTTTCAGCAAGTATAACCCGCACGTTAAAAAAATTTCAAAATTTCAAATTCAGAATTTCAAATTCCTAATGTATTTTGTTAGTGTAAAATTTCAAATTTTTTTTTGTTGTTGTGAATTTCAAATACACGCCTCAGAGCGTGTATTTGAAATTCACAACAACAAAAAAAAAATTTGAAATTCAAGTTCTGTCATTCTAATTGTCAAATCAAAAAAAAAAAACATGCCAGATGAAAAAAATTCCGCAAATTTCCTGAGATTTTTCTTGTACAATAATTTTTTGATCATAATTTTTCTCCGATATAATAAAATCCTCTAAATTTAGGGAAAGAAAATCCTACTCTGGCAGCTGTGTTATTAATATTTGAAATTTATGAAAAAAAAGTGAAAAAAAGTGTTCACCCGAAAACTTTTTTTTGACATTAAATTACACTAACAAAATACATTAGGAATTTGAAATTCAGAATTTGAAATTTTTAAATTTTTTTAAGGGTGAAGCACTAGTATTAAATTTTTGAAAAAAAAAAAAAAAAATAAATAAATTTACAATTACCTTAAAACCAAATTTTAATTAATTTCTTTTGAATATTTTGATTGTTATCAAAAAAGAATTTGTCAAAAATTCATACTTGAGAAAGTATATTTTTATAGCAGCATTTTTATTATTGTAAACAATTTTCGGAAATGCTATAATGCTGCCATAAAAGCACGTTATCTACTTTCTCTTTCGGACACATGAAATTTTTATATTAAAATTGTCTGACTCTTTCTATTTTTCCAGCAAAATTTATTTGCTCGATGCATGTAAATCCAGCTAAAGGATATTAGGATATATATGTTGGTCAGTGGGATATTCGCGGTTATGTCAGTTCACCTACATTTTGTACGGCCAACATTCGTTTTTACTCACATACGATAAATAGTGTCGTTTTAAAAATGACATTATTCATACGATCAAAAAACGACTTTATTCATGTAGAAATAATGTCGTTTAGAAGCGACATTATTTATACGAAAAAAAAACGACTTTATTCATTTGATAAATAATGTCGTTTTAAATCTTGTCTCCACTCCAGGTTCAAAGTAGTGTTAAACTTGTTTAAAACTACAAGCGTATACACTACAAATTCTATGTTTTCTTTGACATGACGAAAAAAAAAAATTATTTGTAAACTTTTAATATTATATTTTGCTTTCAAATATTTTAATTATATTTTGCTTTCAAATATTTTTATTTACATATTTTTGACAACCGATTGATTTTTTGTATTTTATTTCCAATTTTTGATTCATCCAACAAAAAGTGGGCCATATTGAGTGAAAATTTCTTAAAAAATTGTGAATTTGTATGGATGGCACCCCTAAATTTTAGTAGTTTTGGACAAAACTTATTACAAACAACTTCAAATTTTTATATGGACAAAACTACTTTATGCCTTGGACAGACTGAACTCGAAAAACATGTTCTTGAGCACAAAAACATGTTATTAAAATCGACCGAACAGACTACCTTTAATGTGTTTCACAAAACAGATAAACATCTGTTTTTTTTTTTCAAGTTTAAAAACAAAAGTAAACAATACAATATACCTACAAATTCAATTCAAATTCAAAATAAAAAACAATAACAAACTTTTTTTTCATTTGTTTACAAATGAATACGACATAAAATTGTCAAAGTCAACGTCAAAAATGATACCCCAGTGAACATTAATGGCTTCCAGATATTGCCTCACGAAATATTTGTAAAAATTACTCAACCCATCCTTTAATAACAACATGTTTTGGCAAGAACATGTTCTTGTTCTTGTTTTTATTACTATGGGAAAACTACTTCAAAAACATAAAATTAACATGTTCTTGATCAAGAACATGTTAATCGTGTCAGACTGTCCAAGGCATTAAACGAAGAACGAAACAACTTTCCTGTGTAAAACACGTTTCACACTGAAGTGGAGACAGCACTTTAAAAGCTACATTATTTAAATGAAAAAAAAGGAGATACACTCAAGATAAATGACGCGCGAGTTCTTAACATTGACACAACTTCATATATTTTAACTTTTTTTGGGCGCGTCAGTTCCTTTGAGTTTATCTCCGGTATTATTTGAAATTGTTTATCTGACAGAGCTAAACATGTTAATAGCTTGTTCACACTTAGCTAATTTAACATGTTCGGACAACGAACATGTTCCGTTGGTTTTTTTGATGGTGTTTTTTCATAGTAAAAAAATTACAACAGAAACACGTTCTTCAACATGTTTCTACAAAAACATGTTAATTTTCAGGGATGAATGAGTAATTTTTGAATAATATTTTGTTAGGCAATATTCAGTATGCATTAATTTTTACTTGGTATGCCATTTTTGACTTTAAAATTTTATAAAGGTGGAGATACACTCATGATAAATGACGCGCGAGTTCTTAACCTTGACACAACTTCATATATTTTAACTTTTTTGGGCGCGTCAGTTCCTTTGAGCTTATCTCCGGTATTATTTGAAATTGTTTATCTGACAGAGCTAAACATGTTAACATATGAAAAACAACGTGTGAACGGTCGATTTTACAAAGATGTTTAACTCCTTTCGAACATGTTAAATTAGCGAAGTGTGAACAAGGCATAACATATGAAAAACATCGTTTGAACCATATATATTAACTATATATATTTAGTTGTCTATGTATTGAAGGAAAAAAGTGTAGCACAAGTAGAAAATCAGATGTTTTACAATTCACATTTTTTTTATAGCTAACCATGACTGAGAAAAAAAAACAAACACAGGCCGGTCACATACGTTCTTGGGGCATTATGAAATGTACATTTTTTTCTAATAATATTGGCATCGGTAGTGAATGTTATTTTTAAAAACATTTTTGCTAAAGTTCGAGATGTTTCCGTTTCCGTTTTTTATTTAAATTTGAATTTTGTATTTGAAAAATATAAACAAAGTTTGATAAGTGAAGTTTTAAAAATTAAAAAAAATCAAGAACAGATAATTTTTAATATTTTACATTTCATTTGTGTTTTTTAATAATTCATTTTTTTTTTTTAATAATGGCTCGATGTTTTGTGAAAGATTGTGAATCGGTTTTTAAAAAAGGAAGCCAGATTAGTTTTCACTGGTAATATAATTTTTTTCTTAACAACTTTTATTACAAAATTAAGCTTTTTAGATTTCCGACTGATTCAATTGGAAAAAAACATTGGATGTTCAACCTAAAAATTTTGAATGGGCAAAATATTGATATTGTTCCAAATAGTGCCAAAATTAACAGCAATCACTTTAGTCATTTACATTTTATAATTAATTATTTTATAATAATTATCATAATTAGTTTATCTTAATGAAAAAAATGTGATAAAAAAATGAGGTATTAAAACTAGTCTTTTAATAAAAAATAAGAAGTTTCAAATAAATTCAAATAAACTTAAATTTTCACAGGTAAAAATAATAAATCTTTTGATTTTTAAAATAAAATTACTTTATACGTAATTATCATAATTTCCTGTGGTGGCCATGTAACTTAATTAATAATATTTTGTTACATCCGAAAAAGGAATCTATTATAACGATCCCTTGAATTCTAAGCAAAATTACATGAAAACGCACACATTTACACGTTCAACTTTGACTACGCTTTTTTACGGGCAATACATAGAAAGCTAGGAATATATAGTTTAATATATATATGGTTTGAACGGTCGATTTTCCAAAGATGTTTAACTCCTTTCGAACTTGTTAAATTCATAGACGAAATAGAAATAGACTGGCAATATCATCTTTTTTCTCTTTTTTTCATATGGGATTTTGAGATTATTATTTAAGCAAATTTTGAAATCAAAAAGACCCACTCATATGTTTTCTGACATTCATTTTGTTTACATTTGTTGTTATTTTTTGTTGAATTTAGGGAATGAGTATAAGAGTTTCCGTGCAGCAATAAATAAAAACTCAAAATACCTAATATTATTATTATTATCAATTTTTATTTAAATTAAATTAAAAATTAATTTATTTGCAAGAAAAAATAAAAACATAAGAAAATCTCAAAACGTATGTACATAGTAGAATAAAATTACGAAGAAAGTATAATTAAAAAAAAAAATATTACTGAGAATATTACTCGGAATTGGAACTCTAAAGGACTTCTTTTTTTATCTTAAAATGTAATGGTTGTAGCTTTTACCAACAAAAAAAGATTAGTTTTTCGGCCAGTATACTAAAGCAGAAAATTTGTTACCAATGGGAAAAAATGATGCGATGTCATATAACATAAATTTACTTTATTTCACATGAAAACGAATAAAGTAAATGTATCTTTTCTATATCTTTATTGAAAAGAGAACAATATTCTTTCCGAATTTTGATTTATTTTTTCGATCAAAGAACCAAATTCTAAAGTCCTGAACAACCACCAAACTAAGTTTTTGTTTGCTAAAACCATTTCTATTTACACCTCTACAAAAGTTTACTACAAAAAAAATTTACGTTCAAAAAAGTCCACTCATATGTTTTCAATTTTTGGCTGAATTTTTTTTCTTTCAATGCAAGTATAGATATATTTTGTTTATGGTTAAATTAGCGAAGTGTGAACAAGGCATTAGTGTAAACAAGCTATTATAAACATTTGCGGTGCGAAACCTTAAACCCGAAATTTGGACAGCTTATTAGTGTTGGTGATAGACAAACAATTAATTTAAGGTTGGACATTTGTCCGCGATTTGTTTTTGTATCGCGGACATAAAAATGACATTTGTCCGCGATTCGAAATGTCTTTTGTCCGCCGCGGACAAATGACATTTTCCAAAATGTAATTTGTCCGCGATAAAAATTAATCGCGGACAAATGACATTTTGTAAAATGACATTTGTCCGCCAAAAATCTGAAAAATCAATCGCGGACAAATGACATTTTGCAAAATGACATTTGTCCGCTAAAAATTTAAAAAATCAATCGCGGACAAATGACATTTTGCAAAATGACATTTGTCCGCTAAAAATTTAAAAAAGCAATCGCGGACAAATGACATTTTGGAAAATGACATTTGTCCGCTAAAAATTTGAGGCTAAAGTGCAGATGACGTGAACCAAACAGATTATACACAACGAGAGAGGGGGGTGGGGGCGGCGGCGGGCGGGTGGACTGGTGGTTGGTCAGTGGGATTTGCGGCGTCAGCCGCAAATCCCACTGACCAACCACCAGTCCACCCGCCCGCCCGCCGCCCCCCACACCCCTCTCTTTAAGGGGTAAATCGGGCAAAAAAAAAAATTGCATGTACAAAATGTATGAACAATTTGGGGGGATTCTACCCCTCTTCCCTTTTCCAAGCTTCAGACGATTCTGAGTGGTTCACGTAATCTGCAGTATCTCCAAAATTGAAAAATCAATCGCGGACAAATGACATTTTGCAAAATGTCATTTGTCCGCTAAAAAAACTGAAAAATCAATCGCGGACAAATGACATTTTGCAAAATGACATTTGTCCGCTAAAAATTAAAAATTTCAATCGCGGACAAATGTCATTTTGCAAAATGTCATTTGTCCGCTAATTTTGGGACATTTGTCCGCGGCGGACAAATGTCATTTTACAATCGCGGACAAATGACATTTTGCAAAATGACATTTGTCCGCGAAGTTTTCCATACAAATTTCATCGCGGACAATTGTTCCGCGGACATATGTCACGGCGCCAATTAATTTATGCCTCTTTTTATAGAAGCATTCTATATATAAAAGTCTGTGCCAGCAACCACGGCATCCACTATATCAGAAAACTAGAAGTTTGTACATGACAGAACAGAAGATGACGTTTACTTGGAATTTTTGACATATTTTATTTAATTTCGTTCATTTGATTTTGCGACTTAAATCGGTTCGCACGTTTTCAATTAAGTTTTTTTTAGCTTTGGTAGGTTCATTTTTGATTTTAATAATTCTAAATCTGAAAAAATCTTAATAATCCTTAATAATTGAAATTTAATAAAAATTTTCTTTTATATTTTACAGTTCTTAAATTCTAAATCAGAGTCCCTATATACACTAACAAGATGGTTAGGGAGAACAAAGCTGCCTGGAAAGCAAATTATTTTGTTAAAGTTGTTGTAAGTATTCAATTAATTTTGTTTTTTTCTTTGAACGAAAAAATGATGAAAATTTTCTTAAAAATGGTGAGCAGTTTCACATGCTATTGCTAGAAATAGCTGGACCCTTAGCATGTTGCCACCAAATGCAGAAAAATGACTCTTAATGAGTTGTCTGAAAAAATAATTTCCAACGTGGCGTGGCGTATACAAAAGAAGGAAAAAAAATCCATCAATTTTCAGTCAGATCTTAGTATCTTGTGTGGGTAAAATCAAAAATTCTATATTCTACAATTCGTTTCAGAGATTTGATAAAAAAAACAAAAAAACCCACTTTGAAAACGTTAAGAGGATGTGGGAGTTCCCAAAAATTGATTCAAAAGCCGGTTTAAATTGGCTTTTTGAATCAAATTTTGAGACAAAAAATATTTGGGAACTCCCACATCCTCTTAACGTTTTCAAAGTGGGTTTTTCAGTTTTTTAAGTTTAATTTAGAAAAAAATAAATTCATTCATTACCTCCGGATTTTAAAATGGTATATAAATTTTTAGAATCGTTTAAGGCTAAGTGCTCGAATTCTCTTCAAAACTATTTTTTTTTATGTCAAAAGGTCAAAACATTTTTAAAAAATAATCAGTAAGAATATACATATATCTAATCCTCTGTTGTGCTATTGCGTCGCGTAGGTATCTAGGTATAATATTAATATATTTTAAGAACATATTTAAAAACAAAAAATTTAAAACGAATATTTTTTTTCTTTATAGCAATTATTTGATGAATATCCTAAATGTTTTATTGTTGGGGCTGATAATGTAGGCTCAAGGCAAATGCAACAAATCCGTATATCGTTGAGAGGATTAGGAGTTGTATTGATGGGTAAAAATACTATGATGCGTAAAGCTATTCGCGGTCATCTTGAGAACAACACCAATTTGGAAAAATTACTTCCGCATATTAAAGGAAATGTTGGATTTGTATTCACTAATGGCGATTTGTGTGCTGTGCGTGATAAGTTATTAGAGAGTAAAGTTCGTGCTCCGGCCCGTGCTGGTGCTATTGCTCCATTACCAGTTATTATTCCAGCTCAAAATACTGGTTTGGGACCGGAGAAGACATCTTTCTTCCAAGCTTTGTCAATTCCAACCAAAATTTCAAAAGGTACAATTGAAATTATCAATGATGTACCAATTTTGAAGCCAGGTGATAAAGTTGGTGCTTCCGAAGCTACTTTATTGAATATGTTGAACATTTCTCCGTTTTCATATGGATTGGTCATCGAACAAGTTTATGATTCTGGTTCAATTTTCTCACCGGATATCTTAGACATTAAGCCAGAAGATTTACGCGCCAAATTCCAATCAGGTGTTGCTAATTTGGCTGCTGTTTGCTTACAAATTGGGTATCCAACAATTGCATCTGTACCACACAGTATTGCTAATGGTTTCAGAAATTTGTTGGCCATTGCTGCAACTACTGAAATCGAATTCAAAGAAGCTACAACGATTAAAGAATTCATCAAAGATCCAAGCAAATTTGTAGCTGTCGCAGCTGTTTCTGCTGGTAAGATAAAAAAAAATAAATTCGTTCTTTTGAATTTTTCGTGTAAATGTTCTTTTTTCTTTCAGCTCCAGCAGCAGCTGCTGCACCAGCCGCCGCTGAAGCCAAGAAGGAAGAAAAAGAAGATTCCGAAAGTGAAGATGATATGGGATTCGGACTTTTCGATTAAATTTTTTTTTTGAAATATACATATACTTGCCGATAGAAAATGGCAACTTTGTACATTGCAAAAATATAAAACCAATAAAAAAGTAAATTAAAAATTTTTGTTTTCTTTTCACAATTAAATTTTTTGTAACTCATTAGTCATTATTACGAACAAAAATATTTTGCAAGTTTCTCGAGGAAATAAATTTGTCGTATGAGTCAGTAAAATTTTAGAATTCGATTTTAATAAAGGTCATTTCCATTATAAAATAAACTATTATTTTTCAATTCATAATTTTATTTTCAGTATTATTTGACTTAAATATTTTAAAATTAGTAATACGTAATACCACAAAAAATAAAAGTTCAAATTTTATTTATTTGCAAACATTTTTGATAATTTTTTTCTTATGAAATGCCAAATATGTATTTACTTTTAATATAACTTATACATAATACACATTATTCTTGTTTTGATACACAAAATTTTGTTTTTAATTTTTGTACGAATAAGTTTAAAATCGCTTTGTTGTACTGTTAGTATCTCATAAAGTACATTTTAAATTAAAAACAACGATTCAATTCAATTATTTTCTTGGACTTTAGTATTTCGAAGTTAATTAAATTCCGCATCGTACGAAAAAATATAAATGCATGGAAATACTTATTATAAATGGAATAAAAAAAGATATCTCAAATTAATTTTAATAGACTTATTGCCGAATTCGCTGATATGGTATTATTATTCATAATAACTCTCCAAGAGCTTATCACACTCCTATTTTCAGTAGTCGAATAAAATTAAAAAAGTTTTTTTTTTTTTTTTGAAAATGAACATTTCACATTGAGTTCGATAATAGTGCTAAAAATATTAATTGTATGAACACAAATTTGGACGACTACTGTTAGTGGATATTTTAAGTATATGATTAACCTGAATTCAGTTATATACATAACATATTTGAAAGCTTATTAACTTTAGTTCTTTTATATTTGGGACCTATATTGAGTTAACTTGAATTTACATCATAGAAAAAAAAAATATTTTTTTCCGGATAAAAAGAGAAAATAACTGCTTTAAAAGCAGATGAAAAAATTTTAAAAAGCGAAGAAAAGTACATAAAATTAAAAATAATAATAAAATAATTAAAAACAAAATAATAATATTAACATTAATTTTAAAATCTTTTTAAAAATTCCTCTGAACAAATTCGTGCTCTGGCATTGACAGCTAATTTCATTTCACTGATTTCCTTATCAATTTCTTCCATAAAATGTATAACAAAATCAACCAACTTATGTTTGTACATTTGTTCTGTATGACAATTTGTTATCAAAAAACTTATATCATAACCATCAATTGGTTTACGCCTTAACACAATGAAATTTTCAGCTCTTCGCATCATGAATCGTGTGAACTTGTGACATAAAATCTTTTCAATTTCGTCTGCCTGTTTGACAGCAATACTAACTCTCAGTGAATTAATACTGGTCTCAATTAAAACACGTTCTTTTTCATTACGTGAAATAACAATTGGATTCAAAAGTAATTCTTTGCTACTTCGAACTTCAACTTCTGGTTTGTCATGTCGTTCCACAACTTGTGATGAAAAATTTGTCAGGCACATAGCTAGAAATATAAATGATAAAATTATGTAAAATTTCACTATTTTATTATGTTTCAACATCTTCTATTTCAAAATTTTCATTTATATACCTACATTATTCTAATTGGATATTAAATATATAATTTCATTTGAATGTAAAGGTTAAAAATTAAAAAGGTTAAAAATTAAAAAAAGTTAAATTTGTTTCGTATTTTTTAAGACGAAAACAAATTAAAATAAAGTATGTACTACTAGAAAAAAAATTAACAGAAACGTAGTTCCTTGCACGAATACTGTACAAGTTTGAAGATTGTTGAATATGAATAATTTATTACATTAAAATTTTTCGAAACCAAAGATCAAGTGTGATATTTTTACACAAAGAAAATATAGATTTAAAAGAATTTTAATTAAAACCAATTGAATAATCAAAATGTGAAAATGCAAGGTAGATATCGATCTAATCTTATAATGTAATGTAAAGATTTAAAGACATATGTGATAAACTTTCCAACTTTCATATTACAATAATCTTTAGTTTTATTACCTACTCAAGGACCAATGCTATTCTAATATATGTTAATGTATGTAGGCCTATCTTATTTATACCTTTTGCAATAAGGTTCAAATGATCATTCCTTCTTGAAGGCAAAAGTGGGAAAAAAAATTAATTTCAATTTATATACCTAATGTAAAAAAAAATGGAATTAAAACTTGAAGCAATCAGATTTTTCGATAAGATTGTTTTTATCTCTATATCGACACTACATCACATCTACAAAATTAAGAAATTAATGTGTTACCTGCTGTCAAACTCCGGCGAACGGCAGTTAAATATGGTTTTAAAGTTGCAGCCATTTATCTTAATTAAAAATGTTTTCTTTAATTCTAGAAGAATTTTGTTTTTTTGTTAAAGTTTAAAAAATTACAAGAAAAATTATTTATTTAAAAAAAAAAACTCAAAATGACCAACCCAATAACCAAAAATTTTATGAATCAATCAAAAAAAAAGTCATGAAAATACAACTCAAACTCATCATTCTGGAACACTTTTGAGCTCACTCAAAATATAAAATTGTCAAAAAGACATTTGGATACTAGGCTACAGGGATCATAAAAGTTTCTAAAGTTGCTAAAGTTGTTCTTCGTTAAATTATTGCTATATTTGAGGTTTTATATGGTAAGCTATTAATAACATCAAACAATAAAAAATGTTGAGTTCTTTTTCATTTCCATTTGTTTGAGTTAGTAAATAAAACACTCAGTTAATTCACAATTTCACAAATTGCTAACTATTTCCAAAAAGTCACAATCGCAACCGCAACACAATCGAAATCGAGCAAAATATAAATTTAATTATAAAAAAAGAAAGCAAATAAATTTTATTAATTGAATTAAAATATAAATAAATTTATAAATTACTAAAAATACTTCATCATGGCTGATGCAGCAGCTCGCCAGTTGCAGTACGAGTATAAGGCGGTAAGTTGAAAAAAAAAAAAACTAAATTATTAAAATATTTTCTTTTTATTAGGCACTCTTATTGTTAAACGTTTATGATAAATTGTATCTTATTTTTTTTAATTAAATTTTTTTTTGTTTTAGAATTCTAATCTTGTATTGCAAGCTGACGTACGTCTCATAGAAAGACCAAGACGTGATGAGGCAACCGGTGAAGTTGTTTCATTGGTTGGAAAATTAGAAGGTACTCGAATGGGTGACAGGTACCAACGCACAAAGCCAGAAAAAACCGAAGAACGTAAAGCAAAGTAAGTTTTCGCATCCTTTTTTCCTAGTTACTTCTTGTTATTTGATAAAAAGATGCCAATCATGTTTATAACTTAATGTTATTTCACGCTTTGACGACTCTATTTATTTAGATAACCTACGATAAAAAATAGATAGTTTTCTTTGTTAATAACTAATACCTAGTCTACCGTATTTTAACCCATAAATAAAAATGATCTTGATTATTTTGGAACGATTATTTAAAGTAAAAAGAAACCTCCTTAAATGGATTAAGGATTGTAATGGGAAAATAAGTAGCCGAACTAATATGAATATAATCAAGAAACCTTGAATTTTAAGTACCTAGTCATTGCGATCTTAATTATTTTTTTAAGTTATCTCTAAAACTTATGGTAATCTGTAATATTATACTACATAGAAATTTTAGTTTAGTTTAGTTTAGATACAAGCTTAATGCAAACCGACTTTATTTCATTACTATTTTTATAATACATACCATTAATCATAAAAATATATTCAAATAGTTTAATATGAATCAGTTAGATAAATAATAGTATGACTTAAACAAAATCACATAAATTAGACACAACAAACTACATTCAAGACAATACAAACCACATTCAAGACAATACAAACCACATTCTAGAGAGACAGTCATACCATTTAGTGTCCTCAACTTTGACTTTAATATCAATTTAGTATCCGTGATCTCAAAAATATCTGAAACTTTATTTGCCTCAGATAACATTCTTTCAATTGGCCGATTTCTGCCATATACTGTACTGTGTCTTTCCACCCAGAATATTTGGCTATTTCTAAGTGGCCTCGATGGTACTCTCAACCTAATTCTATCAAGCAAATTCGGAGAACAGAAAACTCCGGATAAAATTTGATGCAGTGATACAACATCACAAATAATTCGTCTATCTTTCAGTGATTGTTTGCCGACCAATTGAATACGATCCGCATAGGACGGAAGAATAATTGGATCTCGCCACGGCATTGATCTAAATCCTACTTGCGTCAACTTCAAATATAACCATAACGTATACCTACAGAGGAATAAGTTCAAACAACTTTTTTTTTTTATTAAAATATAGAAGTCGATTAGCTCCATTTCAAAATATTTGTAACACTGGTGTTAAATAATATACCAGAGAATATTTTTTTTTCCCAGACAAAATAGTGTAGAAAAAAAAAGAATTAAAAAAAAAAAAGAAGAAGAAAAAATTCATGAATTCTTCATATTTTTGTAAAAATAATAATAAAAACAAGCATGCATTCTAACCAAAAACTAGCAGATAATTATTTTTTTTTTAATTATTTAGGATAATTAATTATTATAATATTGCTTTTAAATGCTTACGTTTTTATTAACTCGCTTTTCTTGTAAGGGTGGAATTTTGGAATCAATTTTTCACGCACTTCTAGATGAGAAACATGCTCAAAGATTTAAGCATAAGTCTGAAATGGATGGCAATGCAACACAATGTCGTCGGTCGAGAATTTAAGTGCTACATTTGCAAAAACCACTTTTTTGGGAATCAGCAAAACAAGTTAAAACCATTATATTTTCATTGTTTTATGGATTTTGTTCAGTGTTTTTGTTTTTTTTTGTTAAGACTCACTAAAATTATAGTAATTTAAAAAAAAAATTGAAATAACAGTATCTTTTCAATCTTTTTTTTTCAATTTAAAATTGAAAATTTTTCCATATATGTGCCACATACCATACATTATACGGATTATTTTTATCAAAAATGTATGGTAAGTGGCATTAAGTTTTTGTTATGTATCATTTAAGAATTGAGCGCGTTTTCATACAAAATTAGCAAAAATTATGATTTATTATTTTTATGTTTTTTCTATAGAAGGGAATTTTTTTTTATATGTAAATGGCATTTAAAAAAATTTGTTGAAAAAAAACAAAATATAGGAATATGTAGCATTTAGTGATTAAAAATACATGGCGGATTATTTTATGGCAGATAAGAACTGATAGATAAGCTTCAAAGTTGCGTATGCAGCAAGTCAGCTCTCTGTAACTTTTGATTGGAATGTGATAGGACCGCCCCGACAACAGCAATCGAAAGATAATTTTTTTTTCTATATTGTTATGGCAGTAACTCAAAAACGCCAAAAATGCGTATGTAGCACTTAAATTCTCGACCGACGATGTAGTGATTTTTGTGGTTCCATCCATGGTTCCATGGTTGCACTGATTCCTCAATTCCTTATTTATTTATTTACCGCTACTTTATTTTACTTTTATTACTTTTACAAATTAAAAATTAAACCGTTGGTTAAGTTGTTTTATATACGTAGAATAGATACAAAAATTTAATATTAAAATAAGATTAAAAAGGAAAAAATAAATATACCAATAAAAAAAAATTTTAAAAACCACGTTTTTATAATGAAATAAAATAATAAGTAGAAATATTATTTAAGCAAAAAATTAAAAAAAAAAATTTTTTTCAATCAACTAAAAAGTAAAATTTCTAACCAGATAATTATTGATAACCTCATACCAATTTCACTGAAAATTAATTCTCACGAAAAAGTGGGGCGCCCAAAATTCATAATTTTATAAGTTTATAGTAAATTTAAGTTTATAATAATTTAAGTTTAATTAATAAACTACATATTTAAGAAAACTCGCAGAAAATTTTTAGTTAAATTATTCATTTAAGCATCAAAATATTGTTTATTGCTGTCGCTCTCGTTGTCGCCCCCAATTACATTATATGGAAAAAAGAACCTAATCATTTTTGTTTGAAATTATTTGTCTGTATACGTTATATTTGTCTGTGGCAATACTTAAAATAGTATCTATCTTATTGTGGTTGAAAATAATTTTGTCTAAATAATTCTTATTTCATTTTAATATTTTAGGCGTCAGAAAAGGGATGAAGCTCAATATGATTTTGATCGAATGAAAGGTTCAACATTACTTTCTGAAGGAATTGATGACATGGTTGGAATAATATATAGACCAAAAACAGCAGAAACACGTCAAACTTATGATATTCTTTTGAGTTTTATACAAGAAGCTCTTGGTGATCAACCAAGGGATATATTATGTGGGGCAGCTGATGAAATATTAGCTGTTCTAAAGAACGATAAATTAAAGGATCGAGAACGAAAACGCGAAATTAATAATCTACTTGGATCTGTTACTGAAGAAAGGTATGAATTGTTTAATTTTTATAATTAGGAAATACATCAGTACGTTAAGATTATTATTTTACAAGACAATTTCAAATCATTGTAATGAATGAAATGAAAATTCGATACCAAATTGTGGACTTCTGTTGCACAGAATTAATTAAAAACGCACTTTTTATTATAACTATAAAATTAAGTGTTTATTTTTTGATAATTTAGCAATAGCAGAGAAAAATTTCTGGAAAATTAGTTCTTATTTTGAATTCAACTTTCTCATATTCAGTGATTAAAAATATTTATGCGAAAGGCTATTTTATTTATGTAATAAAATAATGAATTAAAAATAAAAAACTTGTAGGTACCAATATATTTTAATAATTTTTTTTTGGAAACTTCAACTACCCAGCGAAGTGGCATTGAAAAGTCAATCTAATTTAAATTACCAAAAATGCATACACGGAAAACATGTCTTAATTAAATATTCGTCCGTTCGTCCACAACTAATGAATTGCTTAACCGATTTCAATTCTTTGATAGCTAAACTATAAATTTCGTTCACTTTCACCTGAACTAAAGCAGGAGGTACTATTTCGGATTTAGGTTTTAGAGCTTCTCAACCAGACAAGGATCTAAATAATTTTTAAATAAAATTTGTATTTGAAAAAAAATGAAAACACATTAACTGGTTTTTTAATAGTAGAGGAGAGGCTTGCAGGTTGCCACCCCATAGCTTTTTTTATCATAACTCGTCAAAAAATGAAAGTATTGTACATATAGTATATACGTTGGAAAGAGGAAGTAAAAAGCTACAATCATTTGAAATCTCGAAAAATAAAAATTATGTAGCAAATTTTCAAAACTATCTAAAATCGAACTCTTCAAATTTGGGCTTGCAGGTTGACATTCTTTGGCAAATTGCTGAAAATGTTGAAAAACTGAAACTGAAAAATGTTTCATTTAGAAATGTATTAAAATTTATTGAATTTCACTTGCACACAGTGGCTGTAAAAATAAAGAAATGACAAAAAATTTACATAAAAAATAAAATTGCAATATGGTATGGAATAATTTCAAATCTTCATCGGAATCAGAATTCGGGCAAGTTTAAACACTGTAACACATTTTGCGTGAACGGCTCTTCCGGCATTTTTTTCAAACAAATCACAGTCATCAGCCCTTTCATCAAGGTGGCAACCTGCAAGCCAATAAAGGTGGCAACCTGCATTCTGACGCGATTTTGTATCCATAAAAAAAAATTGCCAATCCATAATATATTTTTAATTCTGTTTGGAATATGTTAATTGAATGAAAAAGCAACATAACCCAAATATTTATCTTGAATTGCTAATTAAAAAAGTTCACTTTACGAGCACAAGACAAAAACACAATTTTTAATTTTTAAAGTTTTTGAAAATTATAATTCACACTTTGCTCAGTAAACACTGTGTTATTGCGTCTGTCCGCTACAGAAATAGATTAAAAGTGACAACTGTTCTTTTGACGTCGATGTCACTTGGAATTTAGGTTGTGAGACTGCTAGAATGTTAAAATACATCAGTGGTGGCAACCTGCAAGCAGTGGCAACATGCAAGCCTCTCCCCTATAGAATTAATTATACTGAATACCAAGTATTCATTAATTTCATACATTTTATAAAATATTTATGATTTATTTATTAACATCAAAAGGTAATAAAAGAACGTTAATATTTGAAAAAAAAAAAAAATATTTATCGCTACTGTTACATTTTAAAAGAATAAAATCTTCAGATTTTCCAAAAAAATTTTCATATTTTAAATAAAAATTAAAAAAACAATAAACTTTGGAATACATTTTAAATGAAAGAAAACATATTGGCACAGTGAAATAAAACGGTCTAATTTAATTTTGAAATTTTTTTTTTATCGGAGGCTAATTTAATTTTTCAATATGAAATAAATCCGAAACAAAAAATCGTCGCGGCCTTATTTCATTTAATTTGCATAATTCATTATTTCAATAAGACCGTCATAAACAAAATTTTTTCATCGGAGGACTAATTTCTTAAAAAAATGAAATAAGGTCTCGAGAAAAAATCTTTTGAGGTGAGCACACAACAAAAATTTTCAATGTGGTCTTTAAAAATACTTTGATTTTGAAAATTTAGCAAATAATATTTTAAGTCCTCATGGGTGTTTCTATAAGAAATTCCTTTACTCGAATACATTTGTTGTTTGTTTTCGCAATTTGAAGTAATTTAAAGTGAAAAGTTTCTTCGTCTATAGGTGAACGGCTGCCGCCTCACCCGAACCCTGTTGGGAACTTTTTTTTTTCAAGCCTTGTAGCTTAATCAATATCTCCGTGCTCTTATACGTGACCTAGGTGCTCACCTCATAACAATTTTAAAAAACGGCTTAATTTCATTTTGAAAAATGAAATTAGCCGTCCGAATAAACCTTTTTTTTTTATTGTGGTCTTATTTCATTTTATTTGCATTTTTTTTGTTGCGACGATTTTTTGTTGCAGTCTAATTTTTCAAAATGGAATAAGACCGCAACAAAAAATCGTCGCGGCCTTATTTCCATCCCCTGTTTTTTCTGTACATTATTGCCTGATAAAATAACCAGAAGTTGTCTGAGGTTTTCGTTAAGATAGGTACGTTATATACTAGAGATTAAAGATTTATTTTAAATAAATCACATTTACAATTAATTTATATATTTTTTTTTTCTTTAGATTTGCGCTTTTGGTAAATTTAGGTAAAAAAATAACAGATTTTGGGTCAGATGCCATAACATCGCTGACCAATGTAGGTGAGGAACAAATTGACGAAACATATGGAATCAATGTCCAATTTGAAGAATCTGAAGAAGAAAGTGATGAAGATGTTTTTGGTGAAATTCGTGACGATGATGATCAAGAAGAGGGAGAAGAGGCTCGTATAGACCATACACTTCATGCAGAAAACGTATGTTTTAAAAAATTTTGCAATATTTTTGATTAATAGTGTGTGTTGTATATTAGTGTAAAACTTATACTATAGTTATAGCTACGAAATCATTAATTTCAAAATATGCTACATAGGCTCCTCCACCCTACTCTTTTTGTTATACATAGACGATTCGTCTCTATCGCTACAACATTTTATCGGAATATAACTAAATTTAAAAACGGGCCTCGGCTCAAAATTTCTTGTACCTTATAACCATCTCGGGTTCCAAGGCTTCTTAATTTCAAAAATTTAGAGTATTTTCAATTTTATTTATTCGATTATATTTGACGACCTCCTTCTCTTACAAAAAAAGATTTTATTGAAATATTCCAAACATTATCTTGATATTAAAGTAACATACGATTTCATTAAATTGTAGAAATTTTTTTTAGCTTAACTCTGATGAGACAACAAAAGTTAAGAAAGAGAAATTGTTACATCCATTAGATATTGATGCTTATTGGTTACAACGTTGTTTAAGTAAATATTATAATGATGCTATGGTTAGCCAAAGTAAGGCCTCAAAAATTTTAACAATCCTTAAGGATTCGGGCGATGATAGAGATTGTGAAAATCAACTTGTTCTTGAATTGGGGTACGATTGTTTTGATTTTATTAAGCAGTTGAAAAATAATCGTCAAATGATTTTATATTGCACAATGCTCGCTTCAGCGCAAACGGAAACCGAACGCCAAAAAATTCGAGAAACAATGAAAAATGATAACTTTTTAAACCGAATTTTACGTCAGCTAGAAACAGGTAAGAATGAAGATGATTCGGCGGCTGGAACTTCTCGTACATCACAAAAACGTAAAGAAGAAAGTTCGGACGGACCACAAGGCATTGCGGGACAGATAGGTGGAACCCGAAATTTATTAGAGCTTGACGAAATATCATTTCCTCAAGGTTCTCATTTTATGGCTAATAAAAGATGTCAATTACCTGACGGCTCATTCAGGAAACAACGTAAAGGATATGAGGAGGTCCATGTGCCAGCTTTAAAGGCGGCACCGTTTGATGACAAGGAAGAATTACAATTGATTGACAAATTACCAAAATATGTTCAACCAGTATTTGAAGGGTTTAAAACTCTGAATCGAATTCAAAGTCGATTACATAAAGCAGCACTTGAAAGTGATGAAAATTTATTGTTGTGCGCTCCAACTGGTGCTGGTAAGACTAATGTTGCCTTATTGGCAATGATGCGTGAAATTGGAAAACATATTAACGATGACGGAACTATAAATGCAGACGAATTTAAAATTATTTATGTAGCACCCATGAAATCACTTGTGCAAGAAATGGTTGGTAATTTTGGAAGACGGCTAGCCTGCTATAACCTTATAGTGTCAGAATTGACAGGCGATCATCAGTTAACTAGAGAACAAATAGCAGAAACTCAAATAATTGTGTGCACTCCTGAAAAATGGGATATTATAACTAGAAAAGGAGGAGAAAAAACATTCACCTCATTGGTTAGACTGGTTATTATTGACGAAATACATTTGTTGCATGATGAACGTGGACCTGTGTTGGAAGCACTAGTTGCTCGTACCATTCGAAATATTGAAACTACCCAAGAAGACGTACGTTTGGTAGGACTTTCAGCAACTCTGCCTAATTATCAAGATGTCGCCAGTTTTCTGAGAGTAAAACCGGAAAAAGGATTATTCTTTTTCGATAATAGTTATCGTCCTGTTTCATTAGAACAACAATATATTGGTGTCACTGAGAAGAAAGCTCTTAAGCGTTTCCAAGTGATGAATGAGATTGTGTTTGAAAAAACAATGGAACATGCAGGTCGAAATCAAGTTCTTGTCTTCGTGCATTCACGTAAAGAAACTGGAAAAACAGCACGAGCAATTCGTGATATGTGCCTTGAAAAAGACACATTAGGTAGCTTCTTGCGTGAAGGTTCCGCCAGTATGGAAGTTTTACGAACTGAAGCAGAACAAGTAAAGAATTCTGAATTAAAGGAATTGCTGCCTTATGGGTTCGCCATACATCATGCAGGAATGACCAGAGTAGATCGTACTTTGGTTGAGGATCTTTTTGCAGATCGTCACATACAAGTGTTGGTTTCAACTGCAACTTTAGCATGGGGTGTAAATTTGCCGGCTCACACTGTTATAATTAAGGGTACCCAAGTGTACAATCCAGAAAAAGGTAGGTGGGTGGAACTTGGAGCTTTAGACGTTTTGCAGATGTTAGGTCGAGCTGGTCGACCCCAATACGATACAAAAGGAGAAGGTATTTTGATTACAAATCACAGTGAATTGCAATATTATTTATCACTATTAAATCAACAGTTGCCTATTGAATCACAGTTTATTTCGAGATTATCAGATATGTTGAATGCTGAAATCGTTTTGGGAACCGTGCAGAATGTTAAAGATGCAGTTAATTGGCTGGGATATACATATTTGTACATAAGAATGTTAAGACAGCCAACATTATATGGAATTTCATACGACAAAAATAAAGCAGATCCTCTTTTGGAATTGCATAGAGCTGATTTAATTCACACAGCTGCTTTGCATTTAGATCGTAGTGGGTTAATGAGATATGATCGAAAAAGTGGTCACTTTCAGGTAACTGAATTGGGACGAATTGCTTCACATTATTATTGTACGCATGAAACTATTATGACATATAATCAATTACTTAAACCAACATTAAGCGAAATTGAATTGTTTCGAGTTTTCTCACTTTCATCTGAATTTCGACATATCACAGTACGAGAAGAGGAAAAACTGGAACTCCAAAAGTTGATGGAACGTGTTCCAATACCAATTAAGGAATCAATTGAAGAGCCAAGTGCAAAAGTAAATGTTCTACTACAAGCTTACATTTCTCAACTAAAACTGGAAGGTTTTGCACTAATGTCTGATATGATTTTTGTTACTCAATCAGCTGCGCGTTTACTTCGAGCAATTTTTGAGATTGTACTTCACCGAGGTTGGGCTCAATTAGCGGATAAGTGCCTGACTTTATGTAAAATGATTGATCGACGAATGTGGCAATCTATGACTCCTTTAAGGCAGTTCCGAAAGATGCCAGAAGAAATTGCAAAGAAATTGGAAAAGAAAAGTTTCCCGTGGGAACGACTCTATGATTTGGAAACAAATGAAATTGGTGAGCTGATTCGAGTTCCTAAACTTGGTAAAACTATTCATAAGTTTATCCATCAATTTCCTAAATTGGAATTATCAACGCACATACAGCCAATTACACGTTCTACTTTGAAAGTTGAACTCACAATAACACCAGACTTTCAATGGGATGAAAAAGTTCACGGAAAATCTGAGGGTTTCTGGATTTTGGTTGAAGATGTTGATAGCGAAGTAATATTGCATAATGAATTTTTTCTCTTAAAAGAAAAATATATAAACGATGAACATATAATCAAATTTTTCGTACCAATATTTGAGCCTTTACCTCCTCAATATTTTTTAAGAGTAGTTTCTGACCGTTGGATTGGTTCGGAAACTCAACTTCCTGTTTCTTTTCGTCATTTAATTTTACCTGAAAAGAATATTCCACCGACTGAATTGTTGGATTTGCAGCCGTTGCCGATAACAGCTTTACGTAATGCAAAATTCGAAACATTCTATACGGAGCGATTCGTTCAATTCAATCCAATTCAAACACAAGTTTTCAATGCTATTTACAATAGTGATGATAATGTTTTTATAGCAGCTCCGACTGGTTCCGGAAAAATGACTATTGCTGAATTTGCTATTATACGGTTATTTACTCATAACTCGGAGGGTCGATGTGTTTATCTTGTTCCGAAAGAAACATGTGCTGATTTTGTTTTTAATGATTGGCATAATAAATTTGGAAACATGTCAATTAAAGTTGTTAAATTGACAGGTGAAACTGGCACTGATCTTAAATTGCTGGCCAAAGGTCAGATAATTATAACAACGGCAGAGAAATGGGATATTTTGTCCAGACGATGGAAACAAAGGAAAAATGTTCAAAATATACATTTGTTTATTGTTGATGAGCTGCAACTCATTGGAGGTGAAGACGGACCAGTTTTGGAAATTGTCTGTTCTCGTATGCGTTATATTTCGTCTCAGATTGAAAAGCAAATTCGTATAATAGCATTATCTTCGTCTTTGGCTGATGCTAGAGATGTGGGTCAGTGGTTAGGTTGCAATGCCAATGCTTCCTTCAATTTTCATCCAAGTGTGCGACCTGTACCACTTGAATTACATGTTCAGGGTTTTAACATTACTCATAATGCTTCGAGAATCGCATCAATGTCTAAACCTGTTTACAATGCTATATTGAAATACAGCCCTCACAAACCAGTCATTATTTTTGTTCCATCTCGAAAACAAGCTCGAGTAACAGCGGTTGATATATTAACATATTGTGCATCTGAGCTGCAACCAGATCGTTTTTTCCATGCTGAACCTGACGATATAAAACCATTTTTAGACAGGATGTCAGATAAAACTTTAAAAGAGACTTTATCACAAGGAGTCGCTTACATCCACGAGGGATTGACAGCTTCAGACCATCGTTTGGTTGAACAACTTTTCGATTCCGGAGCGGTTCAAGTTGCAGTAGCTACACGTGATTTAGCATGGGGCTTAAATATTTCAAGTCATTTAGTAATTATTATGGACACTCAATATTATAATGGTAAAAATCATTCATATGAAGATTATGCTGCTACTGATATTTTACAAATGATTGGTAGAGCAAACCGTCCGATTGATGATTCTGACGCAAAATGTGTTGTAATGTGTCAGTCATCGAAAAAAGATTTTTTCAAAAAATTTTTACTTGAACCATTGCCAATTGAAAGTCATTTAGATCACAGATTACATGATCATTTTAATGCAGAAATTGTTACAAAAACAATTGAAAATAAACAAGATGCTGTAGATTATTTGACATGGACATTCTTATACAGAAGATTGACACAAAATCCAAATTATTATAATTTGCAAGGAGTTACTCACAGGTAAGAGTACACATTTTTAACATTACCGTAAATTTTAAGCTTTAAAAATTCTCCAAAATCAATTAAGTATTTGACTCAGTTTTGACAATATATTTTTGTTTTTAGACATTTATCTGATCATTTATCAGAACTGGTAGAGAACACTTTATCAGATTTAGAGCAATCCAAATGCATCAGTATTGAAGATGATATGGACACTTTACCATTGAATTTGGGTATGATTGCGGCATATTATTACATCAACTACACAACAATTGGTGAGTATTTTAATTTTTAAATTATGTTTATATTTCTTAAGTCTTAAAGCAGTGAAATAATTGAAATTTTTGTTTAAATTCCTCTACACTTAGTATGGATATTCATAATAATTAAGGTCGTTTATTAGCGAATTTGAATTGATAATGTATTTTTTTATTTTTTCAGAACTCTTCAGTTTATCGTTGAATAATAAGACCAAAATTCGTGGATTACTTGAAATCATATCTTCGGCAGCTGAATATGAAGATATTATGGTTCGTCACCATGAAGAAAATATTTTAAGAAATTTATCTCAAAGATTACCCAATAAAATAACTGGTCCTAATGAAACCGCACCAAAGTAAATGACATGATAAGATATTTTTTTTCCTCAAAATTATTTGCTTTCAAACTTTATATTCTAAATTTAATATTGTTAATTTTAATAAAAATACTTTGATGTATTTTAGGTTTAATGATCCACACGTGAAGACTAATTTGTTGATTCAAGCCCATTTATCGAGATTACAACTTGGTCCTGAATTACAAGGAGATACTGAAATCATTTTGAGCCGTGCAATACGTCTAATTCAAGCCTGTGTTGATGTACTCAGTTCAAATGGTTGGTTATCACCAGCAGTAGCTGCTATGGAATTGGCTCAAATGGTTACACAAGCTATGTGGAGTAAAGATTCATATTTGAAGCAGTTACCACATTTCACATCAGAAATTATCAAAAGCTGCACCGATAAGGTACTAGATTTTTATTTTTTCTTTTCTCATTTTAATTTCGATTTTTTGTAGCAAATTGAAACTGTTTTTGATATAATGGAATTAGAGGATGATGATCGTATAAGACTTTTACAACTTTCTGATGCTCAAATGGCAGATGTTGCTCGATTCTGTAATCGTTATCCAAATATTGAATTAAATTTCGAAGTTCTTGATAAAGATCGAATCAACTCTGGTTCAACAGTGAATGTTGTTGTTCAATTAGAACGTGAAGATGAAGTCACAGGTCCGGTTATTGCACCATTCTTCCCTCAGAAACGAGAAGAAGGTTGGTGGGTAGTTATTGGAGATCCAAAACAAAATTCATTGCTATCAATTAAACGTTTAACGCTTCAACAAAAAGCTAAAGTTAAACTTGATTTTGTTGCACCAAGTCCTGGAAGGCATGAATATACTTTATATTTTATGAGTGACTCATATTTGGGATGTGATCAAGAATACAAATTTGGCATTGATGTTGGTGACTTCCAATCTGACAGTGAAAGTGAATCAGATTAATTAATTTTTTTTGTTGGTCAGAAAAGGAACATATATGTATTTAAGCTTAGTTATAGAAATTAAAGGAAAAAGAAATAAAATGTAAAAAAAATTAATCAATAAAATCATTTTATCTCTAAATTTTTTATTTATTTCAGAAGCCCTTTTATTTGTGGCTTTTTTACTGCTTTTTTATCGTGATATCTATCTTTTTATTCATACAAAAAGTTGAAAAATAAAAATAAAACAATATTACTATTTTTTTCATTTAAAAATTATTATCAAATAATTATTTTTAAAACAGACGTGAAAAATTCTAAAAAAGGGCACGTTTAAACGGTAATTTGAATGATCAAAAACTATACTGATATATTTTGAAAATTTAATCAATAATTCGCTCGTATGTTGTATCATTTAGCCATTATTAGTAGATGGGCATTGTCAATCATGGAAACGCTCAATTTTAAGTATGGATTATTTTTAATTAATAGTATAATGCAAGCAAAATTAATTCAAGAATGCAATCGTTCGTTCCTAAGAATATTAATTACAAACAAAATTATATTGTTTTTTAATTATTTTTTAATTATTTTTTAATTGATTTTATAATGTAAATCGTTTCTCTATATTGAATTTTTATTATTTTAATTTTAAAATTGTAATCAAATATAACAAAAATATTACAGGAAGTTATTTTTATTTACCATTAAGATTATTATTTATTTATTTTATATTTTATTTTATTTATCATATTTTTTATTAAATTTTTTTTTGCAATTTTTTTTTTTTTTTTAATTTTATTTAAATGCAATTTATTTACATAATTTTACTTAAATATTAATTAATATCAAATTTTTTATGCATATTTAGTTTAATAAATATTTATATATAATTCTTTTTATTAGTATGCTGTGAATCTTTTATATTTTTGGCGAATTAGTTTGAAATGAATCTCAGAATTTCAATGAATTTATTTTTGATAAAATAAATAGAAAGTGAAATAAAAATTAATTGATGTTGCAATTTGAGAAATTTTGCAAATTTCAGCCAATGAACATATTTATGGTTTGCTAGTGGACCCATTACTGTTATATAAAAATTTGAAGAAGATCATCCAAATCTAAAGAGTCTAAATCATAATCCAATACAAAGCATTAATTTTTTTTTTTTAGAATTTCAAATTTTCTACTTTAAAATATAAAAATATGACTAATGATTAATTAATCGTTGAATTTGTTCACTTACAGAATTTATTGGATCTCAAATATTAAGTTTAAAATGAAAAAGAAACAAAAAATAGACTTAATGAAATTCTTGATGTAATAATTGTGTAATGCATGTTGTATATAAGCTTTGAATATATTATTTATTTAAATAATCTTAGTTTTTAAAAAAATCACAAAATATTAATTCCCTTTTTTATTTTCTTGTTTATATTTTCGTTTAGTTTACTAATATTAGCCTAAATTGAAAAAAATAAATATTATCTAACCATCACAAATCGAAATCAATTTTACCCAATAATTATGGATTATGATGATAATATATTTTTGAAGTCCAATTTTGAATATTGAAATTTATTATTTAGATGGGGCTTGTAGTTGTTAATAACTTTATACGTAGTAAGATAAACATGTTACATATATAGTGTTCGATACTCTTCCCAATTATTTTTCTTTTATGCATATATATTTATATTGTATAGTATAATTTATAATATAACGATATTGTGAAAATAGAATTTTCAACAAACAAATTTGATTAATCTAAACTCAATGGTATTACAACAAAGGTAATATTTTGTGATAAAAAAATAAGGAAAAAATATATTTTCCTTTGTAAAAATTAAAGATTTTTCTAAATTGATAATGTTTTACCTACATAAGTTATCAGTTGCGGGCCGTATCAATCACATTAACTACACCCACTCATTTTTTCCCGGGAATATAAATAATTAATTTTAAAAAGGACCCCAATTTATGATTTTAATTTGTGAAAATTTAATGTTTTTCAAACAATTTTTATATAATATATTATAATTAACTTTTTTATTTTTAATTATTATTTATAAGTTATGTGTTATGTTTCTTTTATTTGTTACGACCACATATATGAGCTCATTTTATTAGCTTTTATTTCGCCGTCATTGGATAATTTGCATTCTGAGTAATCATTACAATCATTGCAATCATTGTTACGGGATAAAGTACTATTACCAGAACTAAGTCCACCTGAACCATTTAAAGAAATATTACAAATTGTATTTCCAAAATTATTTTTTGATATTGCTTTGCTGCTATTAAAAGTATTATCTCTTTTCATTCGCTTTTCATCATTAGGAAGTGTGGTACATTTCGATAGATAATCATCATTATTACGCTTATTGGTAAAATGACTGCTGTTAGATCCTTCAGGTAGAAATCCTGCCGAAGGCACTAAAACGATAAATATTTTTGGATCACATGAAAAATTTGAAATATATTGCCCGAATGTTTTAGTCGGAGAGTTCCCAAGTGACATTTGTTATTAAGATAGAAATTTATTGTAATTGGTACAAAATAACTATCTAATCGTATGTATGCATGTGTCGTTTACCATAATTTTATTATAAAATTTAAAGGACTCAATGTTCAGCAGACAAATTGAATAATCTGAATATTTTAAAGAAACATTTAATTTCAATTATTATTTAATTTTTATATCAATTTTTTTTTATAAATTGTCTACCGTAAGTTCTTTTGTGGTATCTAAGTTTTTATTTTAATTTATTTTATATTACAACTATCAATTTCTAACAGATTCAAAATTAATTGGATACAAACTTGAAAAATTGTACCTAAAGAACTTTAGTTAATCGGTAGGCCTTCCTACTACGTATAAATTGCAATAACTTATAGTTTCAAATATTTTAGTCTCTATCATAATGGTAAGACGATTTGGGGCTTTCTGTTCAGCTTAATCAATAAAAAAAAATCTGCCAAAAAAAAAAAAATTTTTAGAGAGAAACGGTGGCAATATTCGAATCGATGGATATGTGTGAAAAGAGATATTCAATCAAAAGAGGAAAAACGTGGGTTAATATGAGGTAATTTAGGATGATTGTCCTTTGAAACCCAAATTTAAAAGAATTCATCTTAATTGAAATGATTCAGCGGAAACTTAGAAATAAGAAATTTGTTGAAATACTCTAAATTTAATACCTAATAAACTGCATACTTACGAGCTAATTTTTCAAAGTTACTGTCATATGTTTTTGAATAATTATTTATTCGTGCCAAACTTCTGCAATCATATGTTTTGCTAGCTAAATTATTTCTTTCCATTTGATAATTATGATGAGAACCGCCATAAATATTAAATGCTGAACGTGTTTTCATGCAAGAACCTTTATTTGGCTGAGGTAATGCAATTCGAAACTTTTGCCAAAATTTTTTATCATCCCATTCAATGCAAGTGTTAGTTTTTAAATAATGTCTCATGTCAGAATCGATATCTCTTGTTGGTAAATCACCATATAATATTATTACCAATTTTTTTCTACGATTTATTAATTCATGCAATGCACTTTTGTACTCAAATCGAGTCCATTCGTTGTATAAGAAATTCTTTGATAGCACTAAAACAGCTTGTTTTGAACATTCAACTGTCTCTAATATTGCATCTGTGATATATAAATTTAAATTTAAATCACGATAATGCAAACTTAATCGATATCCAATGTTTTCTAGTGTATCAGCCAATATATGATTTATGAAATGCTCATCTTGTAAACTATTACAAATGTAAGCATCATAGAATCGATCTTTATTACTATTAGCCTCAATATAATCACCATTTGATTTGAAACACCATTTAAATAATGTATTTGATTGTGCCAATACACATATCTCACGACGATAACAAAATAAACCCAATATTAAACCAAAAAATCCAATAAATGCACAAGTACCAACTAATAATAATGGTAATAAATTTTCAATTTCACTTGCTCGAACATATGTTGAGATACCCTCTCGCAGTGTACATTTTGTACCATTTTTTTCTTTTAAAATACTTGACATATTATTATAAATGCATGCAACACGATTTGCGTCTAATATTTTCTCTGAATTCATTTGTAAATAATTTCTTAATTTACTTAGATAACTACATTCACATGACCATAAATTGCCAGCCAAACCAATAGAATTTAAATTTTTATTCATCATTAATTGATTATAAACTTCAAATTGTACCAATTTATTACCATCTAATCGTAATAATTCTAATTTCTTTAAATTAATAAATGTACCATTAGTTATTATTGAAATTTTATTATCATTTAAATATAATTCTTTTAAATTTTCCAAATTATTAAATTCATTGCCATATAAACGAATTATTTTGTTTTGGGCCAAATTTAAAACTTCCAAACGCTTAAGACCACTAAAGGTTGTATTATAAATAAATTGAATATTTGAATTATTTGCATAGAGGACAATTAAATTTTTCCTGCCAATAAAACTATGTCCGGACAATTCAATTAAATTATTACCATCTAAATAAACTTCAGTAGTGTCCATTGGAATGTTGGCGGGAATTTCATTATAACTTGCGCCCGAACAATCAACAATATTTGTCGACCAGCTTTGATCATGAAAACATGTACAATTATTTGGACAAGTCATTTCACAATCGCATGCATCAAATTCACAACAATGACAGAGAGCAAAACAATGTGATGTATAAGAGCATAAAAAATGTTTCGATTTGGCATTAATTAGTGGAATATAGGCTTTCTCACGGGCATTCAATAGCTTACAATAAATAGTCTCCAAGTCCATTATTTTTGGGTATTGACGAGTTGTTAATTGATTTATTTTCTGTAAATATTCAATATTACAATTGCATATAAATGGATTACCACCAATATAAAATTCTGGTAATGTTCGATTTAGTGGAACCTGCAGAATACGAAATGATTTCTCATCTAGAGTTTTTATTTGGTTTGCGTATAAATCGACACGGGTCAAATTCGGTTTATCCATAAATGAATTCGGTTCAACTGATGTTATTTGATTGTCATTTAAAAATAACAATTCCATACTATTCGGTATTGAATTTGGTGTAATTTTTGTAATTCTATTAAAACTTGCGTCTAAAGTTTGTAATTTGATTTCATTTCCATTCCCAGTTAAATTTCGACGACTATTCGATAATGTGATTATTTCATTTTTATGAATGTCTAACCATTGCAATGAAATTGGTATTGAATTAAAATCAAATTGTTGAAGATTATTATCAGATATATTTAGCCACAGAAGGCTTGAAATTTTTTGAAACAAATTATCAATGTTATTTAAAAAATTTCCATCTAAACGAATTGCTTGTATTTTTGGTATAATTTTAAACGAATCTGTTTCAATTGCATCTATTTTGTTATGTGCCAAATTTAGGATTTGCAAACTTGGAAGGTCTTTAAATGCATCAGATTTAATTTTTGTAATATTGTTCCCAATCAATCGAAGACCATATAAATTGTGTAAGTCTTTAAATGAATTATTATTCAGTTTTGATATTAAATTTTCACCCAAATCTATGGTACGCAATAAACGCATATTACGCAGAGCAATTGGAATATCCTTCAATTCATTACCATTTAAATTAATGTCTTGTAATGAGCTGCAATTACGAAATGCATCAACATGAATATCGGCCAATTGATTATTATCCAATGAGATTAGTGACAGAACATAAAGTCCATTCAGTGCATGTGAATTCATTGATTTTAAATTATTGTAAGATAGTAATAGAGTATGTAAATTATTCATCAATGAAAATGTATTCGCTTCAATATTATCTAATTGATTATGTTTTAAATTTAATATTTGCAATGTGTATAAATCTAAAAAATAATCTGATTCAAGTTTAGTTATTTTATTATGTGATAAATTCAATAGTACTAATCGAATTAAACCTAAAAATGTATTTTTATCAATCCAATTTGATGTTATTTGATTGAAAGATAAATCAAGTGCTTGCAATTGTTCCAAATTCGAGAATAGTTTTGGCGATAGAACTGTTATTGAATTATTTTGTAAGTAAACTTCTTGTATTGAATGTAAACAGTCTGTAAATAATTCCGATGGCAGTGCAACAATTTTATTTGAACTTAAATTTAAAATTTTTAAATTCTTTAATCCATTCAATGCTTTATCAGCCACCATTGATATTTCATTATTATTTAATTTTAAAATTTTTAACCTTTTTAATATTCCAAAACCATTAATTGGTAACAGAACAAAATTATTGAATGACATATCCAGAATTTCTAAATCCAATGAGCATGGAATTGTAGGTTGTACCATATTTGTACCATTAGTATTTTGATCATCAGTTTTAATTGATCTATCCCGAAAGCCTAATTCGTTGATATCTTGTAAACGATTTTCACTAATATTTAAAAATATAAGACGATTCAAGGGACAGAAAACTCCGTTTGGCAATGTCCATATATTATTTTGTGACAAATCTAATCTTTCCAGATTTTTAGTTGCCTCAAAAGAGCCAGCTTCTAAGTCTAAATTAAAATCAATCCATATGATGTTATCAGTTTGTAATGTTAGATTTCTCAATTCCGATAAGCCGTACAAAATTTCAGAATGAAATTTAGATAATTTGCAGAATTTAATTATGAGTGACTTCAAACGAATTAGATGTCCAAAACATTTAGGTTCTAAATTTGACTTAATCATTAAATCATCATTGCACACCACCTGAAAATTTAAAATCTGTTATAGTACGATTCAAATCACTTGACCAATCCGTTATGTAAAGCTTTCCCTTTCCATTAAAAAATGCATACAAAATTTAGGGGAAATTATTTAAGAAAAAAGCTCATGCAATTTTTGTATAATAATTTTATTCAAATTTTACCCTCTCTTAAAAGCTCATTGGTCAAGTGATTTGAATCGTACTATATTAGTTGAATTTTTACTTCTAAAGGGGGAGAAATACTCAGCTGAATATAAAACGCAGATGGGGAGAAATTAATTGGTTTTCAAAAAAAAATAATTAAGAATTAAAATTTGTGACTTTTATCTCTTAATTAATTGGTCATTACATATCATTAATTTTATATTGATTATGTATTTAATTGAGCCGTTTATTTTGAAAGTGGTTTAAGTCCATTTGTTCTTGTATTGAGATATTTAAGGTTTTGTGTTTGAATTGATTTAAAAATAACCATTAATATTTCCATACGCTAATTTTCAAGTGTCAAAATCAAAGCGGTTTTAATGATACTAGACTAAAATTGTTTATAAATAAAAAGAATATATACTATTGTGCTTATTGTTATCAATAACTATTTTTTTTTTTTTAAAATGGATTTAAACCACTTTCAAAATAAACGGCTCAATTATTGTATGAAAAAAGATCTCAAAATTTTTCTTCAAAATCTTGGCTGATGATGTATCTATGCGAATTTATTTATTATCTACAAGTTTATAAACCTTACAGATTTATAACAATTAATAAAAACTTATACTTTACTATATAATTGAAGTAAGTGATAAAAATTTAACATTGTATCTATTGAAGAGTTTTTGAATGGGAAATTGCTTCAACACTTTAATATTAAGAAAATTCAAATTTTCGATTTGTTGCTGCTGAATACTTTTAATATAAATTTGTACTTATTGGAGGTTATTATTTTTTTGAGAAACTATGGATTGATTAAATAATTTTTGAAAATATAAGTATAAATAAACATAGATGACATCAAATATTTTCATTGAGCATGGAAATAGTTAAAACAAAGTCATAAATTTCTCATATGTACACAATATTTATATAAAATATAACTAAACTTTATGTGTTTTATAATTTTTAAGAACTTTGTATTTATTTTATTTTATATATGTTTAAAATGTAAATATTGGTTAATTTATGTACATATTTTTTAAGTATATATTATTTATACTAGATGTACTGCATATATAGTGCATGTAGTGCATATTTCATAAATATATATTTATATATATATAATACCTTTAATTCAATTGTATGCTCAGACGGTATGACACTAAAATTAGTTGTATCAAATTCGCTATTAATTGTTCTTAAACTGCATAATAATGAGATTTCATCTGAATTAGTTGTTAGTTTTGTATAACGACAATCATCAGGTATATCATACCTTATTTCACCTGTACTATGATTAATTGATGTTGATTTAATAATAACGCTACTGCTGCCATTATTATTATTATTATTATTCTTTTGTCCTTTCACTACAGCGATGGGTATTAATAATAATAATAATAATAGTAATGTTATAATAAAAATTATTATGTTTAATTTTAACATTTTTAATGAGAATTTTTTATTTTATTTTTTTTTTGTTTTATTATTATTATTATTATAAATTTATATTTATCTTCTTTATTTTATATTTTAGAATAAAGATGATACACTATAGGTATATTTTATATTATATTTTATGAAAAACTGTGGAAAAGCAGGAAAAGTAAAAAAAAAAAAAAACAAATTTTATTATTTAAAATTCTACAAATATGGTATAAAAATACTCAAAGGAATTTTAAATATGTACAATTTTTCTTTCTTTTATTATTATTATTATTATTATTATGTAGAACTTTTTTTTTATACTTTTTTTTTAACAATGGTAATTTTTAGGCATGGTGTCCACCAAAGTATAATGGCGTATATCTATTGCAACTGTATATATTATAGAATTAATGTTTATTTTTTATAAAATAGATACATAGTACTTTATTAGAATTATATTATTTTATTTGTTTATTTATTTAAAAAAAATTTTAATTCACAATTCAAGCTTTAATAATATTATTAATATTTAATAATATTTTGTAATATTTATATTTTATTTTAAAATTATTAATTATATTCATTCAATAATTATATTAAATTAAAATTAACTTAATTTTATTTACTATTTGTATCTTTAATGAATATATTTTTTTATATATTAGTTTTATTATGATTTTAAAAATATTATTATATAATTAATTTTATCTTATTTTTTAATAATTTAACAATGAGTTTATTTTTTATCTAATTTAAAATAGTTTTATTTTAAATATATTTTTATATTTATTTATATAAAATTAATATTATTTGTATTATATTATAAAAATAAATATCAATGTTATATTTTTCAATTTTTTAAACTGTATTTTTTCAATTCATATTGTGTACAGAAATTTTTGATATTTATATATAATTTTTTTGATTATTCATCTTAGTATTATTAATATTTTATTTTGTGTCTATTTATTTATGAATATTATATAGACTTATAATTTATCTATTGATTTTAGTATAAGTTGTTTCATTGTTAGTAGAATATTTTTATTGAAGATAAAGGTAATTTAATTTTTTTTGTTTTAGATTTAAATTTAATCTATCAAATGTTTCAATTGATTCTAAATTTTGTGAGTGAAGAGTTTTTGTGTGATTTTTTTTACACTAGGGTTTAAAAGTTATAAATAATTTTTTTTGGCATTATTTTATATATAAAAGTTATCATTTTAACAATATGTTTTAATTAAAATTATATATACTTTTATTGAAACAATTAATCAATCAATAAGAGTAATAATTTAAGTATATTTTATTTAATTATTTTAGAAAATAATAATAACTGATGCGAGCGTATTAAAATGTTTTTGATTTATGTGTGAGGACGATTTATGTGAGTTTTTTATTATTAGTATTTATCCGCAAAATTTTTAATATTTTCATACATTATAATATATATTTTTTTTTAAATAAAAATAATTCATGTTTCGATTTTTAATGAATTAAAATTGAATTTAAATTTCGAAAATATTTTATATTAACTAAAAAAAATTAAAATAATTAATTTTTGATTTATAAATATATATTAGTTTTGCTATAAAATGTTAAAAAATAACATATATGTTCCTTAATGATTTTTATAGAAAATTCACAACTTGTTAAAAACTAATTTTGAGTTTTATTTTAATTTTAATAATAATAAGTTTTTGCAATTATTAGTAATGTTATAAATTTTTTGAATTTCGTTGAAAAACTGAATTGTAAAAGAAAACAAAAAATTTTTTATTTTACTTATTTTCCAAAAACCAGTAGTATACTTAAAATATTAATACTAAGAAGAAAAGTAAATTTATCATTTTAAACTCATTCGTTGGTTTCTTTATTATGGATTTATTTTTCTAATTTTTAGTATTTTCCGAGGAGACGAATTTCATTTTTCTGGATCATTTCGTTATTGATGTTAAAAATTTTTATGAATAATTTAGGAAATTATACTTTTTTTTTAACAAATTAGAAAAGTTTTAATTTTTGTATAGAGTATTTGAAATTTTAATAATTAAAATTAAAGTTTTTAAATTATAATAATTATAATGATTTTTTTTTTTTAATTAAAAGCAAAAGTTATTAACGTTTTTTTTTTTTTTTTATATTTTTCGATCTAAATGAATGATTTTTATTTTCTTATTTTCAACAAATTTTTTTCAAGCTTTCAATATATAGGAATTTTTTGAATGGGACATTTTCAATTTTCCTGCAATTTTCCTTAAGTATTTTTTTTGCTGTCAATTCCATGGAATATTTGTAGTTTGCTTTAATAAAAAATGTTATTTTGAATGAAAAAAAAAAAATATTTTTTTTTATTTTAAATATATACCATTTTTAATTAACTTTTAATTTATTTTGATTTATAATTTGAAAGGAAGACAATTTTTTTTTTAATAATTTAAAAAATAAAAAAAAAAAACTTTTTTTTTTAAAGTGAAAAAAGTTATTAATTCTTTTTTTAAATTTTTTGCAATCATTTTTAATCAATATCCTTTTGGAGACTGAAAAAGGACTTTTCCTTTTTAAATGTATTTGTGGGAAAATTTTAGTTTCACATACACAATAATTTTAATGTCGGTATAAGAGTTTTAATTTTTTTTTTTTTATAATATGTACCATCTTCATAGCATTCGTTTAATTTGAGCCGTTCGCATATTATGTTTGTGTTTGTTATATAATAAATTGCATTGGCATATTTTTGTTCGAGAAATTAGTATTTTATTTTTTTTAAATATGTTTTAGGCCATGCAGTTACAAAATAAATATCTTCTTGATGTGTTGATAATATTGTACAAAAAGCAAAAGAGCGCTCGATTCGGTAGACAATTAAGCGAAATAATACTAGCTGTTAATACTAGATCCAAGGCACTATTTTGAGGTTAATGCCTTTGGTTCTTTAGACGATATTGTTTTTATCCACATAATTCAATATTCTCACTACTGTACTGTAACACAGTATATATACAACACTTACTACTACAATAAAATCAACAATTAAATGCTTGTTAAATCCTTTAAGGCTTTAATATGGTATTTTCATGCACAGGATATGTGTACACTGCGAAAAAATTAACAAATCGATGGTTATTGTTATTCGTCTTGTGTAAAATATATCGGTATTCTTTATTTTTTTTTTTTATATAATTTATAAATGAAAATGTACTTTCCATGAAAAACTTGAAAGAATAAAAAATTTCTTTTTTTTTGTAACGATTTTTATGCGCATGGTTTGTTATTTTTTGTCAATTAAAAAAAAATATATAAAAGGGATATCTAAAAGACGAGAACAAAAAAAATAAAAATACAAAATAAGGTTCAAGATAAAATGTACCTATTTTGGAACAAAAAAGAAAATCTGAATGCATAAGAAAAAAAAATAAACATTGCTGAAAATATTAATATAATATAATAATAATATTATTAAAAAAAAAAAGGAAATTTTTTTTAATTTTTTATTATTATCTAAATTTAAAATTATATGTCGAATTATGTGCATACATATATAGGGTTATTTTGTGCATAATATACTTTTATGTATATGTATGTATATAGGGTAAAGTTTTCTATACTGTAATAGTTTATGGTTATATACTGTTTACATGATAGTAGATTACAATTTGGCAAAGTTAAATAATAATTGCATATTAAAGCATTTGAAAAGTTAACTATGCGGTTATAATGAGGATAATAATAACGTACACATAAAACATAATTATTTAAAATGTTTGTGCAGTTAAACTGCAATAAATTAATAATATTTCGGAATTTGTATTTGTATACTTACTTAATACAAATATACTTTATAATATTTATGCCTTAACTATTAGTAATAAGAACCTAGAATTATGAAAAAACATGGAGGTTTTTATTCAAGATGACAAATTGCTTCTAAATTTAGAAGAATAATAGAAAATAAATAAATTCTTTAAATCCTTATAAAACTAATACTTCAATGTTCGAATGAACTGATAGAAACGTTAAAGAATTGCTTTAATAATTATTTATTTTCTCAAAAACGCAAAGTTTAAGCTTGAGAAGCAATTTATTTGTCCACAAAGAAAAACGAAAAAAAAAAACTAAAACGGTCTAAACTGAATATATGAAACTCAACAAGATTTAATTTAATTCACCATCCAACATGTTTTCTTTTATCTTTTTATGATTTTGTGTTCGTTCTTTTATCATAATAATGGGATATGTAAAAAATGCGGGAAATGAAGGAAAATGCAACAAAAAAATAATATATAATTAGTTTCTATTTCTGTACAATTTACCCACATTGCACATCGTCATACATTCTTGATAAAAAACATATTAAAGTTACTTTTTTTTTGCGAAATCTTTTTATTATAAAGAAAATATTGTAAGAAAATTTTAAACCATGGGAAAAGGGGAAGCGTAAAAATTTATTAAAATTAGTTTTAGTTTAGAGTTAGATTGCATTAGTTTTCTCTAACCATAAAAATTTACAACTTTTTAATTTTACAATTTTTTAGAAATTGTATTTTAAATGAGCTACTATTTTTCTTTATGAAACCATTTATGCTATGACCTTCAAATCATCGGGTAAACTATTGTTCCATTATTCCAGATGTTATTATATGACTTACTCTTATTACATATATTTATATGAAATCAAATAATTTTTTAATTTATATATACAAAACAATAATCTTTGTTTCACGCTTAACCGTTTTAATTTTTTCTTATTTGTGCTGATCACCCCATCCTAAAATTCTTCTATATCTGTATTTTATAAAACTTCCATTGTATTCATTGAATCCATTTGTACTCTTGCCAGGATAGTTGCACAATAATGAAAGTGTGGTGTATTAATAAAATATAAAATTCTATTCAAAGGCTGTTTATAGAATCGATTCAATTGTCAAGTACTTTAAGAAATTAATCTTAAGCCCAAATAATCTTAAGCCCAATATGAAAAGTGATCTGTTTCAAAAGTTAATCCTTTTTAAAAATTCTTATTAATGTAATTCAAATGTATACTTTATCACTAGACTAAACATAATTTAGAAAACGTGAGCAAAATAATTATAAGTAAGAAATTATTTTATTTTAAGTTCAAACATTGTTCAAACATAAAGTACAAATATTTATAGAATTTTATTATTTAAAAATTTGCTTTATTTTTGTAATGTTATGTTATGTCGTAAATCGTGTCGTAATGTGTAAATTCTTTATAAAAAAAATCTTAGTACGAAAATCAGTAATTCCAAAATAAAATTCTTATTACTGAATAACATGTTGATATTTTCTTATTAATGCCTAAAAATATGCAACATACAATAATAATTTTGTCTTCATTTTTTCGGTTTGATAGATAGACAATAAATTCTATCCTACAAAAAATTGATTTTTTTTTTTCATGAGTTAGTTCATCGTAAAAAATATGAAAATTTTAAATTTTATATGTATTTAAAAAAGGCTTAGGTGGTAAATTAAGGATTTCAAAAGCAGCTTATTGTTCTTCAAATTTGCTAGGTAACCAAATAGCAAGCCACTCACTAACACTTTTTTTTGACGAAAAAACTCTCGGTTTTTCTTTCAAAAAACTGTCACTTTAAGTGGCATTTCAACAAAAGCTCTTTGCACACACACACTACACAGTTAAAACGCTGAAAAAAGTGGAAGTTTGAACGACAGTTAAAGAGCTTTTATAAGCCTAACAAATTGTTGTTGTTTGGAATGTCGTGTGGAGTGTCTAAAATTTTTTAATTCCAAATGACAATCCAAATGACGTTTTCCCGTTCAGTTTGAATTTTGTTAGTGTGTGGACTAACGTGAAAAAGTGTCAATTGGAGTGGCAGGTGGAGTGTTAGAAAAAATGGCGCGTCATGTTCACCATACACCAACAGAAAAATGCAGTAAAAAGCTTGGCGTGTCATCTGGTGTTTAAAAAAAAGTGTTAGTGGGTGGCTAGCTAATGCCTTTTTGTCCTTCCGGAAAAGAAATTAACCTGTGGATTCGCGGGGCATAGGCCTTTACAGGAAGTAAAATCTTCTTTTAACTAATTTAACTTATAGCTACGGTAGCAAAGGCGTTGTCGTGTGTTCCTCCGGAGTTAAAACCCTTTTTTTTTTAATTCCTGATGACACACAGAGGCAGGAAGGAGTAAAGGCCTTTGCTCGCGTAGCCACAGGTTCAGTTGCAAAAAATGAGGCTTTAACTCAGCACAGGATTTACGAATAGGCACACTAGGCACCTGCCTAGGGCGGCAGATTTAAAGGAGCGGCAAAATATAACATAAAACCGATAAAAAAAAATTAAATTAATTTTAAATGAAATAAATTTTTCTATTTGTAGGATTGAATAAATATTTAAGAACGTATTTCGAAATGTGGAAATAATTTTCAGAATTTATTTGTCACTAGCACATTGTTCTGCTGGAAGCTCGTTTTTTTATTTGAATAGAATTAAAACTTATCTTCGATCTCAATTGAAAGAAACGAAATTAAATTACATTTCAATTATGCCCATCGACAACGACGTGTTAAAAAAAATTTAATTTGAAGGTACATTCGATAAATTCATAAATAAAAATTTAGAAAAAAAGAATAAGTAAAGCACTAATTAAATAAAACAGTTTGTTTCATATTTAAATTCCAATAACACTGAAACTCTCAAAAAGTGCCTAGGGACGGCATATTCGTAAATCCGTCCCTGCTTTAACTCCTTTTGCGGAAGGATAACACATAAGTTTTCGATCGTTTTTTTTTTTTTTATATATTAACTTATTTTGATGAGTTTGTTCATCATGAACTAAGTCATCGAAAATTTAATTGTTTTCAATTTTCAATTATTAATTAATTAAAACATTTTTAATTAATTATGATGAGTTATTTCTTTTTAAAATAATATTAATTTAATTCATCAAAATCCATTGATCCATTGATGAATTATTTCATTTTAAATTTTGATGAGATACCTAGTTCATTTTTACTTTTTATTTTAATTCTGCGTTTTTTTATTGCATTTTCGCTTCGATGAGATAATTCGTAATGAGTTAGTTCGTGGGGCCACAATATGTAATTAATTTAGGTCTTAGATGAACATTAACTTTACCACAGGCAAAAATATAATACACACAGTCGAATAAGTTATTACAATTTTTTTACTATGCAAATGACATCTGTCGACTGGTTCCATTTTGTATAGTGTTGCATAGATCAGCCATACTCAACCTTTTTTCCCTCCGGCCACATACACATATTTTTCAAATTGAACAGTCGCAAAAAAAATTTAATGCAAAAACAAAATTGCTTGCTGAAGAAGTTGGTAGCAGAAAAAATTCCTTACTTAAAATTGCTTGCTGCTCCACGTGGTGTGCGTTACCGTAGTATTATTTTTAAGCAAAAGATGATGTAGTGTATTTTTTTTTTGTTTTTTAAATTAATTGCTTAACGTTCCACTTTGAAATTGATTAATTAATTATAGTTCATTCCCCGAACTATTTTTTAAATAGACTGCATTGTCTTCAACAACGAATCTACCTGAAAAATTTCAGCTCGATCCGATCACAGGAAATGGGTTAATTTGCCGTCGCAAGATTCCCCGGTCACAAACATTCATTAGATACTTTTGTCAAGTTAAAATAGAGAAAGTAAAAAGTGCAGTTATGCATAAAAAAATTTAAATTTATTGTATAAAAAGAATAATTATTTTTTTGAGTTGAGAAAATAAAAAATTCAGCTCTATGCGAACCTGACATATTAAAACTTTGAGGGTAATAATTTCAATTTTTTAGAAATTTATTTAAAATTAAAGATTAAAGTTGTATGAAGTTATTCGTGTCGTGTGTATATTATAATTGCCTTTGTTATAACGAAATATATTATAATTCGACAATAAAAAAATATTTTTTTCCTTTTTTACAAGACTACTTATAATTTCCTAGTTATTGAAAATATAAAGAAGTGTTATATTTTTTTTTTTTTTATAGAATTAACAATCAAAAGATGCATTAATAATTTTTTGGATAACTCTTATAAATTTATAATTTTCATTAGGAAAATAACTTTTCGGAGTTTATTTTACTTTTGAGGGACATTCGTTCACTTATATTACTTATTAATTATTAACAATATTTATTATACATATTTGTTTATACTAAATTCTTTGTACATACAAAGAAAAATCATTCCTTAATATTTTCCTTGATAATTTTAATTTATAAATTTTAATAAGATTTTATTTTCTATCTTATAAATTCTTAGCTTTTATAAATTATTTTATTAAACAATTGTGGTATGTCCACAAATAATTTTTTTGTCCTACAACAATTCACTTTTTATATTATTATAATGTCAGTATATGGTACATATTATACTACAATGAAGGTACATAGAAGAAATTGATTTTATGAAATTTTAATATTTATGTATATAAAATGAAAAAAACCAGAAAAGAGTATAAAAAAGGTTTTGTTTTGATTTGACCTACTTACAATTAGAAATAATTTTAATAACTATTATACAGAAAACATTTTAAATTATTATCTTTAATGAAAAGAACTATTATTATATATTTTGTGAACAAATTGCTCTGTACAACTATATGTTTATATAATAGTCAGTTATAACTTCATTAAATTAATATAAAATGTAGGTTGTTATAAATGCATTTTTCTTAAGAATTTTTTTTAAAATTGTTTAGTTAGATTAAAAAGAGGATAGATAATAAGATAATTTGTGGTAGTTTCAAGTTAATTTAGATGTTAGTCATTTACATATGTATATGTATATTGTGGAAATGGATGTTCTTGGTGTTATATGAACTATGTGTTTGTCTGTATTCCGCAATAAAATTTAATTATTGTTGAACAAAATTTCAAAGAATTGACAGATTCTTATTCTGTGATGTGAAGGTAAATAATGCGAATAAATGATGTGATGATACTTAACTACATTACATATAATGAAATGAAACAAATGCTTCATAGTTTTTTATTAATTATATAATTGAAGAAATTTTGAGGAAACAATTTTTGGAACAGAAATTAACAATAAAATTATACTTTTGAAAAAAAAAATATGTAATGTAATTTAAAATCTTAAGAATACAAGAATTGGTGTGAAAAAGTTTTAAATGGCAACAAAATTTTTATTCAAGATTCAAAGAAATTTGACGATTTTATAATTTGAAGTGTAGTTAATTATAATTTGAATTATTTAATTTGATGAGTTTTTTAGGATTCCAAACCGTGTACTGTTACTGTGATACCAAAATCTATTTTTAGACAGAATGCTCTTTTTAATTAATATCGTGTGGTGTACTACCGTAACATAAACTTTTTGAGACTATTTACTAATCCCTAATTGTTTTACATTTCAACTATAATCTGTACAAAATAATATTATGAACTTAATATACATACTACATTAATTACAAATATTACTTAAAATTTTATCAGTTTTATTATATTATCAGTTTCATAACATTTTAACAAATTGAGTGAATTAAAGATATGAAAGAATACTTAATTTTGAATTATAAACCTTTATAAAAGTATGTTCAATAAGAATATAAACTTATCAGCTTTTTAAAAATATAAATAAGCACATACATGAGTACCATAATTAACATTAGCTTAGGAAATGATTTTAAATGGAGATAATTTTTATAAAAATCTGAGGCTTTTTATTTTTAATAATAAATTATAATATTTATAAAAAATATGGTGAAGTTATCAGCCAGTCACTCATAGATTAAAGATTAATGTCTTTTCATTTTAATTATTATAAACTGGTTAGTTTTAAAAGTAATTTATTTTTTCCCACAAAAAGAATGTAAAATATTTTAATTAGGCCAGGAATTAAGTGGTTGCTAAGTCCTTCATCTTCAACAAGTTGTTCGAAATAAAAGGTACGAAGAAATTTTAGGAGCATGAAACATAAAAATGGTGCGGAACAGTATAATTATGTTTTATTAATTGCAAATAATATGGCTTTAAGCTTTATTTACAAATAATGGCAAATGAAAAATTTGTGTTTTATTACCAAAAAATGTCTTAATCAAGTCTAATTGGAGAATATTCGACAGTTAATGTCCTCTTAATGGTTAGATCATCCTCTCTTTAGTCTCAAAAGGTTTAAAATTAAAACCATACATCATACATTTTTAATTAAAATTAGTATTTTTATAGAAAAAGTAAATGAAACTAATGACTGCACAATAGAACAAAATGTTACCATCGATACGTAAAACTTCGAAATACGAAACTAAAATTGTACAAATCTATTATCCGTACCAAGGCCATCAGCCACGTAAAGCCTATACGCCGTCGCTGGGCTGGCCATGTCCAACGAATGAGCACATCAAGAGTTCCACGAAAACTACTAGACCAGAAAGCTCTAGGGAAAATACCTGTGGATAAACCTAGACTAAGATGGCACGACAGTGTACTAGCGGATGCAAGGAGTATATTCTAGGATGGTAGATATTCAAATACTTTCGATATTCAATTAAAAAGTAATTGTATTAAGAAAAGTATTGAATACAAAGTAATTGTATTTAAAAAGTAATCAATACTTTTCTAAAAAGGAACTGTAATCAACACTTTTCTCAAAAAATAAATAGATATTTTAATATATTTTTGGGTATATACTGACTTATTAGAGTACGATTCAAATTACTTGACCAATCCGTTATGCAAAGCTTTCCCTTTCCATTACAAAATTCCATACAAAATTTAGGGGAAATTATTTAAGAAAAAAAGCTCATGCAATTTTGTAATGGAAAAGGAAAGCTTTGCATAACGGATCGGTCAAGTGATTTGAATCGTACTCTACCATTGGTCTTAATGCCATAATGGAGGTATGTCCCCTTCTAGATTAAATAGCGTTTTTCATTTCTACTTTGTATCCTGTAGGCTGTAGCTCTGTTTCCTATAAGCACTTTAAAATATTTAGTTCAATTTCAATTGATTTACAGTTCCTCTTTTAGAAAAGGATTGATTACTTTTGGAATGTAATTACTTTGTAATCAATACTTTTTAAAATATATTTCTTTTGTGAAAAAAGTATTGTTTTCTTTTTAAATACAATTACTTTGAAATCAATACTTTTCTAAATACGATTTCTTGTTAAGAAAAGTATTGATCACTTTTTCAAATACCACTACTCTGAAATTGTAATCATTACTATTTAGTAGTCAATACCAAAGTATTTGCATTTTTAATGCTCTAAGTACATTGAACAGTAGAAATTGGAGACGAGTTTCAGAAGACAGAAGAGTAGATTGAAGGTGGATAATTGAGAAGGCCAAGACTCGAATTGGGTTGTTGTGCCATTGAAGAAGAAAAAGTGAAATTAATAATTAAATAATAAAAAAAAAAACTATTTTCAGTTGTAAAATAGGATTAAAGTAATTAAAATTGTTATTTATTTATCATTGCACTTATTCAAAGTTTAACATATAATTTTCAAAAGTGAAGATTTTTGTAACTGCGGTTTAATATAATTATAATATAAAGTTGATTTTGTATGTACGAGTTAAACTTGAAAACTACTGAATGGATATTGATGTGGTTTTGTTCACTAAATATATAATTTAGGGTCAGATTTCAGGCTACTTATTTATGCCAGGGATGGTTGGAGTCAATGTTCCCTCTAATTTTTTAAAAGCTGGGCAAAAATGAACTTGCTTGCGCGCATTATTTGTAATTTATTCTTATTGCGCCAGAATTTAAAAAAAAAATTAGTCACAAAAATTTTTTTTGAACTATAACTTCTTTCTTTTTTTGAACTATAGTGAAAGAAAAATTAGGAAAAAAAACATTAAAATTTGGTACATAAAAAATGGAAACGATTAAACAAACAAACTTCGTAACAAAAAATTTATTGGCCTCCTACCCAGCGACCTTCTCCTTGGGAGGACTTCAAATTTGGTATATAAAAAGAGGAAATGATTAAACACACAATTTTCGAAAAAAAAAAAATTTATACCAACAGAAAATCAATAAAAGAAACTTATAATGTATACCTCTATCACTCCGAAAGAAACAAAAATAATACCAAAACATACCAAAATTTGTATTATAAAAACAAATATAAAATTCAGATGTTACTTTGTAGTTATAAAAATAAATTTCATTTAAATCGAAATTAGTTCCGTCCAAAATATTCGATTTCATTCGCCTGAATAAAATCGAGAAAAAAAATCGTATAGTAGAAACGAAACGATTTTCCAGCAATAAATTTATGACTGATTAATGAAAATTCAAAATTTTATTTGTGAAGATTAAAAATTTTTTAATAAAATAACTTTATTATTGCGTTAAATTTTGTCTGCGCGCAAAATAAATGATCTACGCGCAAGCAAAAAAAGGGTGCGCTAGCGCGCACGCGCGCAGCTTAGAGGGAACATTGGTTGGAGTCGTTTGTTATTAAAACGAATAAATTAACAGACAGGGCGAAGCTTAGCCAGACTGCTAGTAAGAATTATGAAATAAAAATTTTAAATTAAAGATTTTAGAATTAAAGATTCTACAAAAAAAGCTTGTGGATTGTTTACTGTGAATATAACGAATTTAAAAAAAATTAAGTAGCTATTTGGGTACTATCATAATAACGAAATAATCCTACTAAATACAAATACTTATAATATAATTATGATCAAATATTAGGTGGAAATAATTCAAGAATTAGAAAGTTGTAACGAGACTTTATTAAAACAGCATATATTAGGTTATAACGAAAACTTAAAACAATACATATTTTTTGGCTTATGAAATCGTAACATTTTTGTCCCGGAATTTGATCGAAAAACCGTTTTATATTACATATTTTAAAGTTTAATTTAGAAAAAAATACATTCACTACCTCCGAACTGGTTTATACTTTGTATAAAACTTTTTAGAATCGGTTAAAGCCAGTTCCGGATTTACCTATGGGCAAATGGGGCAACCGCCCGTGAAATTTTGCTTTCAGCGAAATTTCGCTAATTTTAGGGAGGAAAAAAAAAAAAATTTCACCCATTCATTGATTTATTTAATTTCATTCATTGATTAAAGAAAATAAATGTGCAGGCTGTCTATCCAAATATAGAAATTATTTTAAGAATATTTTTAGCAACTCCAGCATCCAATTGTTCAGCAGAAAGATCTTTTTCTGCACTGAGAAGAATAAAAACTTTTTTGAGATCAACCTTATGTGATGAAAAATTGAATGATTTTACGATCTTAGCAATAGAAAATAAATTGTTAGACAAAATATCTTTTTAAGAAGTTTTCGAAAATTTTATACAATAAAAATTCTAATAAACTAAAAAATAAAGATATATATATACATCAACTGTAGTAGTATTTTTTCATTTATTATAAATAACTTTTGGTATGGTTTACAGGGCGCAAAGTTATGTAAGTCCGGGCCTGGTTAAAGCTAAGTGCTCGAAATATCTTCAAAACTATATTCTTTTATGTCACAATATAAAATATAATGTACCATCATACACATAAAAGCTTTAGAAATTTAACTTAATAATATCTTAATATTAACTTAATAAAGTCTAGATCTAGAGATAATCAGTTTAATAGTTAAATAGTTTAATTTTTAGTAAACATCTACATACATTTAGATATTTTTGAGCGTTCTAATTAAAAAAATGGAAGACTTTTATAAATCTCCGATTTTAACATTATTTTTATTTACAATATTTTTTTTTGGAATTTTGTTCGTTTAACCTTTCAAAAAATATCAAATTTTTATCTACCCTGATTTTTATGAAAAGAAATCAGGTCAAATTAATATAAGCGGGTTATTTCAATTATCTGTGATTTGTCTAAAAAAAAAATTCTACGTAAATCATTTACATAAGCTTAAGTAGGTGTCTATAATACATGTATTAAATTTATTATTTTATTATTTAAATATAAAGTATATATAAGTATTTGATTAAACAAACATACAACTTTATACTTACATAAATATAAAATATAAAATTATGAAGTTATTACGTAGTTTCTGAAAAAAAATTTTTTTTTTCTTTTGCAAATTTTTTATTTATAGTTTAATTACATAATCCGCACATTTGAAAAAATTTCTAACTGTACAATTTGCAAAAAGTTTGCTAATACTTCAAATTTTTAAAAATTTACAATCTTTGAACCTCACAATTGATAAGACTCTGAAATATAAAAATTAATGTTTGATTATAAAAAAAAAATTATTTTTATAGTATTGAGATAATTATTAGGTTCATTGAAAATAAATTTTTCTAAATAATAATATTGAATTAATACACTGTATATCATTTTCTTGTCCGCATTTAAAATTCTTCGACTGTAGAAATTATTATTTTTTTTATTTTCGAGCAAAACAATTTTTATATTAAAAATTTCCAATACCATCACAATTATAATAACAACTTTGATTAAATTTATATTTGTATAGTTATGTATATAAATATAATTATTTAAAAAATAAATAACTTTGTTTTTAACAGATAATCGTAATTCAGTCGCAAAAATCGATAAATTTTTTTTCAATTGTATAAAACTAAATCGGTTTTTTTCCATATCCACTTCAGAATTAACTTTTTTTCTGCCATCGACTTTTTCGCCAATTTTAAATTACTTTAATTCTACTTTTTTTTTTTCAAATTTTTTAATTTCTTAACTAATTTATTGATAACACAATAAGGCTTTGCAATTTTTGCCAAAATTTCGGCGCCAAAAAGATTAAATTGTAAACACTACAAGCTCATAAAAATTAGCATTTACATAATAAATATATAGTTTCTTTACTGAATGAAATTGAAACACAGTAACTTAAAGCTTTTTAATTTGAAAGCTTTTTTATTCAAAGCTTCCTTCAAGAAATTCCTGAAAGAAAAAATTGGCATTGAACTCCTACACTAATTTGTATATATCTAAAATTCTTAATTAAACATTAACTTAAGAAGTATCATATTACATATAAAAAATATTTATTTTAGTTTACCTGAATAAATTTTCTACTCTTTTGTAAAAGAATCAATTCAAAATATTCCATTAATATAATTTTCATTCAATATAAAAATATAATACCTACATAATAAATATTTATTAAATAAATTGATAAGAAACTTAAAAAAATTCAAATTTGAATACAGTGTTGTTGAGTTTGTAAGAATTTTTAATTTCCGCGGCGAAGTAACTGGTTATCACTGTAATTTTTGTGTGGTAGAATTACAAGAGCTTAGTTATCTCTACAGTTTAGTGTTATGCTTTGGGGACTATTAAAAATATCATTTTTATTTAATTTCATCTGAATTTGAAAATTTACCATATATGCCCGAAATGTGAAAAATTATGGAATAAGAATATTTTTTGATATAACGTTTATTATTATATAAAAAATTTAGGAATTTAGAAAATGAGAAATATTTCTGAATAAAAATTGAAAAATGATAAAATGTTACGAAACATAATTGGTTTCTTTTTCAAATATTTCGCCTAGGTATATTCTGTAATCATTATACTTATCGTTATACTTATGGTTGTATCGTGATTTGACGATACCATCTAAAATGCCTAAAATAGAATCTTGAAACATTAGAAATTATTTTCGTCAAACATTTTATTTAGATAAAGTTAGGAACTTTGTCAAAATTATTCAGGTTAATTCATGCAAGTCTTTAATACCAAAAAATTTCGTGCTATGGAGATCAAAATTTTGCTTATCGGACTATTTTCCGACATCTCAAGTTTCTTGACATAACCCCAACTGTGTTCTAAGGAATTCCTATTATATAGATCATCATGTTTTTGTTATGACGCGATGACGGCGGACTTCCACTTCTTCAAATAGTAAATAAACGTAAATTTTTATTTTAATTCAAAAAAAATTTAACTGGATATTTATTATTTTATTTTATATTGTTTATGTATTTAAAAAATAAAAATGTTTAAATACCTATTGTAGTGATTATATTATATTATGTAGTTAATAGAAAGGACATTCTATAATCTATAGTTTCTAGTTTGAGGACTGAGATAGTTTAGTTGAAGTTTGACAAGTAAAATAAGTTCGATTACCTTACTTCGGTATCATATATCCTCTGCTGGATCTAAGTGTATTATACATACTACAGTTGAATGAACAAATTTCTAAAGTTCAACAAATTTTTAACATAAATTTTTTTTTTCTCCGATAATATGAAATTTATCATTTTTTATAACCTGTTACAATAAATTACCCAAATGATAAACTTTTTGTATTAATTGCGCAAATTATGCGATGAAATTAAATTAAATTTGTTTCTTTTTAATTGTTTTCGATATTTTTTTGCAAATCGTAATAATTTTCGATTAAAATATATCAACGCAAGGTCGTTGGTATAGAAAGTTTGAAAAATTGTAATCATATAACTATATTGTCTATTAAACTTAAATAAAAGACATAGTGATACTAATTATAAGTAAATTCTTAAGCAAGCATGATAAAGTATATATAGGATACAAACTTACGCTTTACTTATTATTTTTGGACATCACATAGAAAGAACTATGGATTAGGAATTTGGTTTTTAACAATTATTATATTAAGAACCAAAACCTTCTATTATTAAGTATTTAAACCCTATAATACCTAATAAAATTAGAAATCCTTAACGAAAGTAAATTGAAGAAATACTTTTTCCCGCCAAATCTTAATGAATTTTGTGAAAAAAAATTAATGAAGTTACATTCAATATACCAATTAATACATCGAAATATTACAGGTATATGAAGAAAAATAATTATCATGTTCACGTCATGTTATTTTTGTAATATGCTTGTTTACTTTCTACAAATGTGTTTTTAACTAAGCTTAGAGGCAAAATTAAAGGGAATTTTTTGACTGCATTGGTTTATCAAAAAAAAAAAAAAATATATTTTGGTATTATAAAGAGACTTCATTAACGATTCGTGACACGAGACAGACTATATCAATATATCAACAGATTATTTTATTTCATGTTTTTTTTGTTTAAGTACACTCAAAACACATATTTTCGTAAACATTTAGTTCATTTTTTATCTGTTGCATTTATGTCGTTTTTCAATGGAAAAAGTAATCAAAAAATAATATCTTAACAATAAATTAATTTTTTGGATTATTTATAGAAACCAAATAAAAATTTAAAACTGTACCAAAAAAATATAGTTACATATAGTAATACATATAGTAATATCCGCCGGCGGTAGAAATGGATACTATAAGCTCGCACATGTATACCTAACTTATTGAGATAATGTCGCCGAATCAGTTTTATAAAGAATACAAAATAAGTGAATTTAGAACTAGGACTAGATCGGCGTTATAATTTATGTTCACTATTTTGTTTTTAGACAAAAATTTTCAAAAGAACTATTGAACATTAAGGTTTATTTCATATTATTTTTTTATTATCTGACCTACTGAACTAAGTCTACCATGCACTATCATTTCAATAATAATTAATTGGTCCCGACAGACAATTAACTTAATAATGACATATTTACTTATGACAGACGATTTAATCAAAATAAATTATATTAGACTTTAGTTAGACTTGGTTAAATGTTAAAAGTAATTTACTTATATTTCCTTTTGAGATGTCTCCCCACTCTAAATTTATTTATTTATTATAAATTATAATAATAAAAAAAACCAAATAAATTCATTTGTGAAAAAAAAAAAAAAAAATTATTTTGGGATTAAATTTTCATATTTTCACTTTTTTAACTTCAGTTTTAATTCTGTATTGAAAGAATAAAGTTATTTATTTTTTAAATAAAAATTAAATTGTAATAAATTGTGTAATAATAATAAAAAAAAGTAATAATAATGAATGGTTTAAAAAATGGACATACCAATGGTTTTCATTATACGGATAAAAATTATTCAAATGATTGGAGTTTTTTAAATAATATTTTTGAAATATTAAATGAAGAAAAAATTTTTAAATTTAATTCAAATGATAAAATTGTTGAATTTGTCGATCCAGCTGAATTAAAGGTAAATAAATTATTATTTTAAAATATAATTTTGAAAGTTGTATTTTGTATATAAATAAATGTCAGCCTATAAGCACTTAATGTATATATATTAAAAAAATTTGAGATAAGACACAATCACTGGGCAGTACACAATAACCTATTATATTTTTAATATGATGTCTTATATTTTATTTTTGGGAAAATTTTATGAAAATTTAAAACTAGATTCCTAGCCACAATTAAATTTCAATTTGAGTATTTTGTAAATATTTTTCTATTTAAAATTGGTTCAAAAAATGTGTACCTGTAGAGTAGAGTGATGCCTTTAGACTAGAGTATTGTTTAACATTATTGAAATGTACATTTTACCTGGCTGTAATAATTTTTTTTTCTAAAATCAATGCTAAATTAGGGCGATTAATATTGAAATCAGTTTTACTTTTAACTTGATTCAAATGATTATAGGTTTTCACAGTTTTTCTTCACCCAACATATAATTTTTTCTACATAAATTATAAAATTTATTTATTTATTCCGATTCATATGATTTAAATTGATGTGAACATTATTATATTGTGCTGTGAAATTAGTTCTTACAACAAAATCATTTCGAACTTATAGAAACTTACTAACTAAACTACATATCTCTAAAGAAAATATCCTTATTGTAACATTTGTTACATTTAAACCAAAATTAAATATACTTAATTTTGTTACGGTTTCATAAACGTTATGGAATAAACTAAAAATAAAATCACTAAATTCTACAAGACTAAATCTAAAAGCTAAACTTAACATATAAATTTCAGAAATTTTCGATAATAATTTTTATAATAAAAATTTAGATTTAGCAGATTTAGCTAAATTTTAATTTGTTTTTGGAACAATTTTTTTTTTATTTTACTCTAAAAAAATATTTTACAATAAAATAGTTAAAGCATTTTGGTTTTCATTGGTATTGTATAAGTTTTCTTTGGCGGGAAAAAAAAAAATAAAGATACATATTTTGAGAAATTTCGATAATTTTTATTAAAAATCAAAAGGAATTCGTTTTTTTATACTTGATCTAAAATGTTGAACTTGATAAAAATAAAGTAAATTAATTTTTGAATTGTCGAAAACATTTTACTTTGAACTTTTATTATTAGTATTATTGTAATACAAACATAAATTTTAAAAAGGGAAATTCTTAATGAATTAATTTTATTCATTAAATTAAATAAAGCCAAATTCGTAAATGTTTTGTTTATAATATTCGCGCGGATTATGTTTTTGAATTATGTTTTTGAATTATGTTTTTGAATTATGTTTTTGAATTATGTTATGAAAAAAAAAACAGAGAAACAATGCACTTAATAAATATTTTCGTAAAATTTTTAATAAAACATAAACAAAATGCAAATTGAGAGCAGTTTTCGTTTATATACCTAGTACTTTTAAAATGGAAAATAGACTACCAACTATATTATTATTTATTATTATTAATTAAAATAAAAAAAAAATCTGTTGATTTTAAAATTCAACCTATAAAAAGGACATTATAAATGCGTCAATACGGTTGCCAACAGTACCTTTTTCACCCGGAGACTCCGGTTTTGAAGACAATTCGCTGGTCTCCGGGTTCGCCAGAAAAATCTCCAGGAATCTAAAAAAAAAAAATTAAAATCCATAGATTTAAAATTCACTATAGCTTTTTTTTTATGGAAAGTACAATTCAGTTTTTCAAAAATTTAGTGTATTGAATTAATTTATTTTGAAAGCAAATTGTTTTTGCCATGTGTTTCATTTCATAACGCAGCTAAATTTGTTTGTAAATAGTTGGATATTTGATGTTGAAACGCTAAGTAGTCAATAAAATATACTCTGAATTTTCAACTAGCACAACTAATGTAAGAGAGTTAAAATCTTGTTTCGAATTTTTCAATATGGAGTTCTCGCAAATAATAAAAAATGTGCTAACAAGATGGCTTAGTTTAGCAAAGGTTTTAAATCGAATATTACTGGCTTGGCCTTCAATATAAGAAAATGAAATTGAAAATGTCATGACATCGCCAGCTTTTTGTGAGTTATATTTATATTTTATTGTACATTTTTTAAATTTTATGTGTGAATCAATTTTAACGTTAGAAAATTTTTTGATGATTTTTTTTTAATTTCTCCGGGTGAGAGATGGTTCAATGTTGGCAACTCTATGCGTCAAGCAGATTTTTTTTTTTTATAGATCTTTAAAAGTTAATTCTCGATCATTATTATTCGTTTAACCCAGTGCCAGTACTAATACCGGTATAGAACAACTATTCGTTATTATTGCTCCAAAAAATTAGCGCACGGAAGCTCTTTTAAGTTAATTAAAATGCTTTTATAAATTCAGATATAATTTGACTAATCTCTTCAATTTCTTTATTTAAATTATGATTAGCCCACATTTAAATATTTTCTAATGTTCTTAATAAATTCATTAAAATTCCTTTTTTTTTAACATAAAACATTTAAATTTGACAAAGAGCAAATGTTTTTTTTTTTTTCAAATCTAGATATAAATTTTTGATAGTTTTTTTTAAATGAATCATAATTTTGTTTGCGCCATTTTTTTAGATTTTTAATTAAGAGGACTTGCTCCGTCGTATTTCACCTTCGCTTCAAAACATGAAATTAATTTTTAATGTTTTACAACAACAAATATTCTATTCTTTCAGAACAAAATCAAATGAAAAGTAATTTCACTCGAATTTCGAGTGCAGGCGATTACTAGTTTATATAAAAGCGTTAAAAGCCGGAAACGCTCGTTTTAGAGTCATGCCACAGAAATATAATTTATAATGCATTTGTATTAAACAAACAAACCAACTTTTATGGAAAATTACAAATTTTGATAATATTAATAATACGTTATTTATTATTCAGTTTTATTGATAAATAAAATTCATTATCAGTTTCACGCATAATTATTTTTTTTTTTTGATGGAAATTTTAATATAAGATAAACATATATAAATAGAGAAGAAGCAATGATTTCTCGTATATTAATAATTTTTGTAAAGTCAGTAAACAAATTATTAGGTCAGTAATGAAGGTCATTTACAATGTGGGATTCGGAATTTAGAACTATTTATAAAACTAAATTTGAGCAGTTTTGAACTTCTTTTGAAGTAATAATACCTAAATCTGAGAAAACAAATAATAGGAACTGATTAGTTTATACTTTATTTTTAGTTATTTTATTTTACGAAAACCATCAAACTTGAATTTTTAATTCATAATAATAGCAAGATCAAGATCAAGAACATTTGAATTAAATTAATTTTTTTTTCTAATCATAGAATCTTTATTCTCTTGTCCTATCTAATTGTGATACTTATTTAACTTGATAAAATATTACCATAGATTAAATATGTTTTTAAATGAAGCTCTAAAGAATTTTATTCGACTTCACTTTATAAGTGTTAATGAACATTTATTATTAACATTACGATAAATTATCCACAATGAATTTGATTTTAATTTATTTTCAACAATAAGACAATAAATAAATATGTTAAGTTGATAATTAATTCACTCTGCTCTGAGTAATAAAAATTTCAAAGTCCAAAACTTTCAATTAGAAATTTTTATATTAATTTTAAGCGAATAATTAAGTATTTTTTATTAAGCTTTTACAATTGTTGCGAAAAAAAAATATTTCTTATAATATTGTACATTTATGTACCCAAATTTAAAATAATATTTATGTTTTTATTTTTTTTTGTGAATTAGGCCAAGGTTAACATCGAAATAAATGATAATGAAGCTTTAAAAGAATCCGAGTTAAATGAACTGATTAGAACTGTTATAAGATTTAGTGTTAAGACAAATCATCCGTATTTCAGAAATCAATTAGTAAGTTGAAAAAATTTTTTTTTTATATTTTTTGTAAAGAAAATTATTTTTTTCTTTTCTACAGTTTGGCCAAATGGATCAATATGGTTTATCAGGATCTATATTAACAGAATGTCTTAATACTAGCGCGTAAGAGAAATATTTTCAAACAAAAAATCGTCTTTCATAATAATTAATTTAAATTTAATTTTTTCTTAGTTACACATTTGAAGTAGCGCCCGTATTTTCACTCATAGAAATGGAAATTATTGAAAAATTTTGTTCATTTACTGGTTTCACAGATGGTATTTTTGCACCAGGTGGATCTATGTCTAATATGTAAGTATATTATACAAAGTGTTTCACTTTGTGATTGGAAAAAATTTATACGTGTTTATATTATATTTGTTTTGGAATTTTCCTTGTTATTGCATATTAATAGAAATAATGAATTTCTTCGAAATTGAATTTTCCTTGTTATTGCATATTAATATAGAAATAATTAATTTCTTCGAAATGATTACATTACATACTTACATACGACGAATAGAATACAACATATTTTTATAACATATTGAAATTTCAGGTATGCTATTGCATTGGCTAGATATCAAAAATTTCCAGAAATAAAAGCTAAAGGCATTTTTGGAATGAAACCGTTAGCCATGTTTACATCTGATGAATCTCATTATAGCTTAAAAAAAGCAGCTCATTGGTTGGGTATTGGAATTGAAAATTGTATAATGGTTAAAACCGATTCATTGGGCAAAATGTTAGCAGCTGATCTTGAAGATAAAATAAAGAAATCTAAAGAAGCTGGTAAAGTTCCATTTTTTGTTAATTGTACAGCTGGTTCAACAGTATTAGGAGCATTTGATGATATTGAGGTGAAATATTGAAATTTATTTAATTTATAATTTTCTATTCTAAAATAAGATATTTTTTTCAGGAAATAGGAAAAATGTGCAAAAAATATGGCCTATGGTTACATGTTGATGTAAGTAGAAAAATTTCAAAATCATAAAACAAAAAAGAAAATTCCGTTTAAACTTTCCAAAGTTATCATAATTCAAAATATGCATATTCAGAATTTCTTCTCAATCAAGCATTTTCAATACTACTTAAGTTCAACAATTTGTTGAGGTTTTATATTTTCATCTTTTAGTATTTTATTAAACATTTGAATGTAAGCATGTATCTAAACTGCTTAAATTTTAAGCCACTTGAAAAAAAGTACCACGTTAGAAACGTGCTTGTATTTTAAACCACCTAAAAAACTACTAACGTTAGAATTAAAAATTATCAATATTAAGCTTCTTGACAGTTTATAAGTATTTTTTTAAAACTTTTTTAATAGGGATGCCATGGTGGATCTGTAGTTTTATCAAAAACACACAAATATTTGTTGAATGGCTTAAGTGAGTACGCACACTCATGGGCTTGGGATCCACATAAGTCAATTGGAGCACCGTTACAATGTGCAATATTTCTAACAAAAGACAAAAACCTGCTGGCTGAATGTAATTCAATCGATGTTAACTATCTCTTCCAACAAGATAAATTTTACGATGTTTCTTATGATACTGGAAACAAAAGTATTCAGTGTGGAAGAAAAATCGATTCCCTGAAATTATGGTTAATGTTTAAAGGTAAATATAGATTGAAATTTCTAACTTAAAATTCATATAAATAAGAATCGTTCGAGTCAAGAATGAAAGCTTAAGAGAATCCAAACAAAAACTTTAAACATTCCCATAGCCTAAGAGGCTTTAAAAGTAGATTTACATTTAATATCAATACGTACAATTACACATTTTATAGTTTAAGCTACATAATGAAAAACTGATATTACTAAAAAATGTATCTGTTTATTTTATACGGTAGTTCAGAATCGAATATTTTTGGAATGGAAGGTCACCACGAAATTAATTATTTGAAAACTATCCATTGACTCACAATTTCGGTAAAAATCGAATTTATGCATAAGAAATAAACCGAAATTATGCATTTGAGAAAGTATATTCCCAATAAATTGTTTCGTTTAAAACTGAAAAAATGTATCCAATAATCGAACAGTAAAATAATAATGTAACATTTAAGAAAAAGAACCAGTATTTTAGAAAATAAGTTAATAGAATAATATTAATAATACTCTTTTGTATAAAAGTTTAATTAATTATAATTTTAAATTTTAGCAAGAGGTTTAAATACATTCGGAAGATTAGTCGATAAGTCCATAGCAAATGCAAAAATATTTACGGAAAAAATTAAGCACAGAGACGGATTCCGTTTAATTCAAAATGAGTTTGAATTTACAAATGTTTGTTTTTGGTATATTCCAAGAAGAATGAGAAATCAGGAGGAAAATGAAGAATGGTACAAAGAATTAAATAATGTGAGTAATTAACAGGGTTTCAAATATAACATATTTTTAATCTAAATATTAACTTATTTTAGATTGCTCCCTTAATTAAAGAGAAAATGATTAAATCAGGAACAATAATGGTTGGATATTCACCATTGAAATATCGTAATATTGGAAATTTTATTCGAATGGTGTTCACTTGTTATCCAGTTTTCACAGAACATGATTTAGATTATTTAATTGATGAAATAGAAAGATTAGGAGAACTTGATTTAAATGAAAAATTTTTTGAAAATCATATAAGCAATGGCATCAGTAATGGAATTAGTGTTTAACTAACTACTAGATTTTTTTACAAATTATTATTAATCTTATTCGAAATTTTGGCTCTCAGTTATTAATTTTAATATTTTTATATGAATCTGATTATTTCAGATTTTAAAATATCATTTAGCATTAAGTTAAAAATATATAGGTAGACACCACAATAAAATGTGATTAATTGTAAAGTGGAAATTAGTATTTAATTTGTGTTAAATTCTAGTTTTTAATAAAATCTTAAGATAATATTTTATTGTTTTCTTATATAAAAGAAAAATATTGCCAACATTCCTAGGCTAGAAATATACTTAAGTACTTAATATTTCCGGAGTTTTCTTGAGAATTAAATAATTTCAATGATTATCTTGTCGAGTTGCCAAATTGGTTTTAAGTTTTTAGTCATGTCATTTAGTCATCACTTAAAAGTGTTACACGTACCTCTTGTCTTCCTGAAATGTCATAAATCAATTGAAAAATTCATTTCATTCCAATTCAATATTTGATTCGAAAATTAAAAGATTTTCATTTTATAGAGTTCTTATTTTTATCATTTCTTTTATAAATTATTTACAATCTTAAATAATTTTAATTTATTTTCAGTATACTTGGTAAAGTTTCTATTCACATTTTTTTTTAATTTATAACATACTGATATAAAATATCAAAGTAAACCATCTAATAACATTTATGATCAAAATATTGACGAAATTTAATTAATTTAAACTATGTCAAATATTTTAGAATAATTTTTACATATATTTTACAGAAATTGTTGTCAATAATTTAATAAAAAAAAAAGGCTGAAAACCTTTATTACTCGCCTTAATTTCATTTACTTGTATACGCATAAAATTTGAAGTTTTGCATTAAATTGAAAAAAAAAATAGCATTTATTTGAAAATTATTTTGAAAAAAGTATATAAGTATTTTATACTTTTAGATTTTTCTTTTATAAATTAATGCATTTTGTATTTACAATTTGAAAATATCAACAAGTTCGTCAGATCAGTTACGTGATCTTTAGAATTTAATTAAGATAAATAAAAATCCAAACTCAGATGTAGTTATAACTGAAGTAATTCGTATAATTTGTTGCCGAAAAAATTTCACAAAAATTATACGTGCTTAATTAATTATTTTTTAAATCTACTTAAATTAACTTTTTATTATTCTGTATTAAAATTTTCTTCTCCTTTGTTTGACGACACAGATCGTTGTTTCGATAAATTCATTTTTAAGCCATGTGTATTAATTGCTGCTGCAATTGGATCTGTGTCATCTAAATTACAATCATTGAAATTATTTGTTGCATTCTCTGTAAAAATACTTTGATTATCTGTATTTTCATGAATTATTGAATTTGATGATGTACTACTGCTTCCTACAATATTTTCTACATTATTGGTATTAGCTCTTGAACTACCACCTTGTAGTCCATGAGCACTTATGGCCATCGAAATAGCTGACTCTTCTAATTGATTATGGTTATGTTGTTGATTGAAAATCGAGTTATTATATGAATCTTGGAATGTTCTATAAGTTTCTATAACTTGATTGAAAAGGTTTTCAACTCTAGATTTGGCAATTTCACTCCTAAAAAAATATAAAAAAATTTTTTGTTTGATATTTAAAAGACTATGTTTCGTCCAGAATTTTTTTTACTCCAAAAGTTGATAATATGTAGGTACTAGGTAGGTACCTGATTCTAATGAATAAAATTATAGTGAGGAAAAAGCAATTGGTGATGATGTTTGGGAAAGCAATATCTTGCTATTTTTTGCAATTAAATTTATTATTAAATCAAAAAATCATCATGCTCTTCCTTTATTTAGATTGAGATCAAAATTAGAAGATAGGAAGATATTAGGTATATTAGGCAAATACCTATGGGTAGTTTTTATTAATAAATTTCCAAACCTTTGCCAATTTCTCAGTTCTTCATCGCTCATTTTAAATAAACAATCCATTTTAATTTTTTTTGTGTATAAATAAGAAAATTATATGAAAATTCGTAATTTTTATTTTTCTTATTTTTATATTTATATTAATATTTACTTAATTATTTTTCATTCAATTTAAAGACGTTTAATTTTGTTTTTTTTTATAATTTATTTCTACAAAATGTCAATAAGCATAAAACTATTGCCGTATCGTTAAAAAACAAAAACAGTACATATAAAAAATTGATAAAACAAGGTGTGAGAGAAAAATCATAAACATAATAGTGTAATAGGACTTCACCCAAAAATAATTTGAAAAACTTGATTTCAAACTCTCTTATACCCTTTCTGGACTGGCAATATGAAGACGTCTTAAAGCAGTCTTATGAAAAAGTTGTACACACTGCCAAAGGGACTCTCTTTCTACTCACTTTTGACAGAAAAAAAAAACAAATTTTCATTGTTTATGAATTTAATGTTCTGTTTGTTATTATTTTTTTGACAGAAATAATGTAACCATAATGAAATAACTAATTTAAGGCAGAAAAACAACAAAAAATAACAACCTACAAGCTGCAAAGCGACAAAGTATGTACTGTGATGAGTCTTTCTTTCGGCTCTTGGGAATTTTTTGAATATGGCAAAAGACGAAAAAGAACTGAAAGAAAGACGTCTTTCGCAAGAACCGATATTAAGATTGCCAGTGCAGAAACGCTATAATGTATTTTGTTAGCGTAAAATTTCAAATTTTGTTTTGTTCTTGTGAATTTGAAATACACGCCTCAGAGCGTGTATTTGAAATTCACAACAACAAAAAAAAATTTCGAAATTCAAGTTCTGTCATTCTAATTGTAACTAACATGCCACATAAAAAAAATTTCCCAAATTTCCTGAGATTTTCCTTGTACAATAATTTTTTGTTCATAATTTTTGCTCCGATATAATAAAATCCTCTAAATTTAGGGAAAGAAAATCATCCTCTGGCAGCTTTGTTATTAATATTTGAAATTTATGAAAAAAAGTGAAAAAAAGTGTTCACACGAAAACTTTTTTTTGACATTAAATCACAATAACAAAATACATTAGGAATTTGAAATTCAGAATTTGAAATTTTTAAATTTTTTTAAGGGTGAAGCACAAATGCATTTTGTTAGTGTAAATTCATTATTCTAATTGAAATTCACAACAACAATAAAATTTACACTAACAAAATGTTGACAGGACATAAGCCCACAGGCCATAACCCCATAATGGAATTATGACTCTTTCAGTGGGACATTTCCCCATAAATGAGTTGTGGGGAAATGTCCCACTCCGTCATAATACCACCAAAAAATTTGTGAGATTATGACCCAAAAAAAATTTATGGGCTTATGTCCCAGTTGAATTGGACAAATCTCCATAATGTTAGAATTTTTTTTTTTTGAAACGTGAGGACACGTGAAAAGGCATCAGCTAGCTTAGCCATAGGTTTAGTTGCGAAAAAGGAGGTTTTAATCCCTGCAGCTTCGCAGAGACATGCGAAAACCGTTACCGAGAAAATTGCAAAAAACCGTTTTTTCAAAAAATTTCAGTTGCGTTTTTCGGCCACTAGATGGCATTTGGGGGTACAATGACATATATATCCTGAGTCCCCATTGCCGATAGTACCCCTTGGTGATGACGTCATCCCGAAAGCTCACGCCCCCTTTTCGGAAGAATCCATAGGACACATTTGCATTGGGAATTCGAAATTTTGAGTTTTAAAATCTTTTCGGGTGAAAGCTTAATATTTAATATAACTCTTTATAAACCAGGAACATTTTATTGTTAACGAATTGAGGATCTTTTGTGCAATGATCCGCATTTTTGTGCAATTAACCGGAATGTTTCGGAAGCCTTTACTCAGTATCTGAATGGAAAAAATCAACTGCAAGAACTCTGAAGTTGCCATTGCGACACAATCGGATAAATTAATCAAATGCAAATATTTCACATTTTCATATTATTTTTAAAGTTATATATGCCTAAAAATATCCCCAGGAGACATAATGCTTACCTTATTTTGTGTATGCAAATGGTGACAGCAAATGTACCTCAATAAAAAATTCAGATATAAAAGAAACAAACAATTATTTTGCGGTGTAGTGAATTTTTTTTCAGTCATAGAAATTAATTCTAATTGATTCTAATTAATTTCAAAATATTTTTAATAATTTTTTTCAAACGATTAATTGTAAGATTAATATTTAGCGATCGTGCACGTTTTATTCAAAGTAATTGAGAAATAACGACAAAAAAAGGTTTTCACGGTACATTTTATTCAGATGGGTAAATTGAATGGGATCGAGGCATTACGCTTTATTTAATGAGATAAATTATAGTGGTTGATTTAATTTTCTCACTTTGCAATATAAATTATAAAACTTTCCAAACTTCGAAGTGAATTTGATAATTATTCACCTATACATACAAGGTCTTTGTGACAGAAGTTTTATTTTGTCTTCCCGTTGGTAACACTTTTTCTTCAGGGAAACAATTTTTTCTGGTTTGTTTATTTTCGTTACGAAATGTCAAATTTGGTAGTGAGCAAAAATTAAAAATAAATTAATAAAAAAACAAGAAGAAAACATTTGTTTGAAAAGTAATATTTTTGCAATTTTTTTTTAAAGAAAATTATTTAAATTAATTAAAAAATTAAAAAAAAAAATTTGTTAGCCAAATATTTTTCAATTATGACCGTAAGTACACCTCCTTCGCCTTCCTATTCGATTCTTAATACAAAACACCTACGAACGAATTTTTTTCAAATTTATTGATTTTTTTTCCTAAAGAAGAAGAAAATTTTCTTTAAACCGAACCATTTTCTCTATACGGATTCGGACTCCCTTTCTCTTCCGCATTAATTTTTTTTTCCAAATTTGTGAGTACTGAGTTTGAGTGTGAGTCTTAATATTGAAGTTTAGTTAGGTAAGGTAAGGTTAAAAGAGCTAAGTTAAAAGTAATTATACGTTATTGTCATAGTCTCCAGTTTGTTTGAAACTTGTTTTTTTTTTGGATAGTTACCTACTACTTACTTACATAAATTTTACGCTAAGAGATCTGATTATCTAACATTCTAACCGTTAGGAGGGAATATGGATATTGCGTATATAATAGTTTTTATACTTACGCCTTCAATAACTTTTTTATTGTAGAAAAAATGAAATAAATAAATAAATTATAGATGATAGGTACATATCTCAAGAGGGAGTCATTTCGAGAATAACAAAAGCAATTAAGTATTTACCTACGACGAATGTCTAAAGATTAACATAAAAAAGGGGTTTTAAACCTTTTAAATTAAATATTCTTAAGCCTTGAGTTTCTTAAATTTATTGTTTTACAATTTTTTCTAGAATAATATCGAAGCCGAAGTCGAAGAACAAGATGAGGTTGAAAATGTTCGAGTTGTTGTACGAGTTCGACCTATGGACAAAATTGAAAATGAAAATGGATGTCAGAATGTTTTAAAAGTTGATAATTTTTCTCGATCGATAACGGTTTTCAAACCTAATGCTATCAATATTGAACCGCCGAAATGTTATTATTTCGATAATGTTTTTGCAGAGAGTTCCAGTCAGGTAAGTTAAATGCAAATGATTTAATATACTTAAAGTACTTATTGAAAAAGCCAATATATAGTAGAACTACATATATATACATACGAACGTGGTAATAAAATCTATAAATATATAGTATAGTCAGGCCCGGATTTACATAACTTTGCGCCTTGGGCGGTTTTTAAAAAGTGCGCCTTATAAATCATATCAAAAGTTATTTATAATAAATGAAAAAAACACTACTAAAGTTAATGTATAGATATATCTTTATTTTTTAATTTATTAGAATTTTTTTCGTAATTTTATTGTTACGAATTTTTGTCTAACATTTTATTTTCTATTGCTAAGATCGTAAAATCATTCAATCATTCACATAAGGTTGATCTCAAGTAAGTCTCAGAAATATGTAAGACAAATCTTAAATAAGCTTGCTTAATGTTAATGTTATGGATAATGTTCTACTTTTAGTTTTGTTTTACTGACAAAAATTGATATAAAGAAAAACTAGGAAATCTCTGTGCAAGTTCCACAATTTTTTTTTTGGTCTTTTGAAATGTTGCGCCCGTGGCGGTTGCCCCATTTGCCCATAGGTAAATCCGGAACTGGTAATAGTCCATCGATGCAGGGCTCATCGTCAAAGAAGAAATATAAAGTTACATTTATATTTTAATAGATTTTCGAAATGAAACTTTAAATCTACTTCTCATTGGACCAATCGATTATTTTTTCACGTTAATGCTCACAGCTTTCTCCTTTTTTTTTCATTTAACATTTGATTTGAAAAAGAATTAAGGTAGGGAACTAAAAAAAACATTACAAGTCAAGTATGATTTCAAGTATGATTGCAAAAAAGATTAACTTATTTTTGTTGGAAAATAGAGATATTTGTATTATATATCAATCTGAATCATTTTTATTTTAGTTAATATTTTTGTGATAGGTATACCTACCTATAATAATTCATTATGGAAAATATTTTGATGAACATTAAAATATTTATATTTAAACTTGACTATTTTTCTTTGAATATTTAATTAAATTTCCACTAATCTGAACAATTTTAAAGTGAGGTAAAAACAAAAAATTGTCACGAGACTTAAAATCAATTATGTGCCAAGGAAATTGGAAACATACATAATTATGTACTATAATGCTTTAAAAGGGAAATTAATGTAGTTTTTCCTTTTATAGTGTTAATGTTAATACGCGATTTTTAATTAAATTTTTTTATAAAAAAGAGGTAACAGATTAAACAAGAAAATTATTCTAAGACCTTGGTATCAGAATTTCGAATTCATTGAATCTTTCTTTACTTTAGATTTAAAATTAATGACACATAACTTGTACTATCAATTTACTTATGTTAAAATGCTTTGACATACATTTCTATTTTAAATTCTGTAATTCATATTGCTTTTGTTACGTTACAAAATTTCTAAATTAGTTTTTGTACCAATATTTCTTAGACACATAATCTATTTATTATGTAGTACTGAATTAAAAATTCTTCTCCTTAAAATCATCTCAGAGAGACTTAATAATCCTTAGTTTGCTGTTATTTCGTACAGTATCACATTTCCTACCTCAATTCTCCGAAACACACAGCATATTGAAGTTATTTTTGATGTAATTTAGAAGTATTTTTCTGTATTTCAAATGTTTCAGTTCGAATTTTATTAAGTTATTCATTACTTTGCAGAGCAAAAGAACGGAATAGCGGGGTCCTCTTACAATCAATCCTCTGTGTTCAATTAAGTAAAACATTTTTTTTGTACTTATATTAATTTTATTTTATTTATTATGAGCTTACCAAGAAAAAATGTTAATAAAATTTAACAACAAAATAAAAGTAAAATGATTTCCTTAAAAATTATGCAAAAATTAACTTAAAAATGCTTGTTGAAATACATAAGAAAAGTGTTTTCATTTAAAACTAGATTATTTTCCTTTTTTGTGATTTGTTTTTATTTTTTAAACTAAATTGCTACCTTGAATCAAAATATTTTATTATTTTTATTATTCGATTTTCCCTCTCGCTCCAAATACACCAGTCAATACTAAATCTATTAAATATATGACTGATGTTACCAAAGATATTGATGCAACTGCACAAATAAAATCTAATCTGTTAAAATGAAAAGAAAAAAATTATTAGTTTTTATTTGCTGATTTACAAAAAAAAAAATTCATTTATTTATATAAAATAAATGTATATACCTTGTCGTATTTGGATGCCAATAATTTCTTTCCTTCGCTATTGACCAATCTCTAAATAAAAATACCGAGCATAATAAAAACAATATAAAGCCAATAAAGGCCCAAATAAGGCCACTTTTCCATGAGTATCTGTAACAAAATAGATAAGAAATTTATATTTTTAACAATTTAAACGACTTTTGTGGTTATTTTAAAGGAAATTTTTAAATATTTTTTTTAAACATATTTTTTCATTAAAGTGTTAAGTAACCGAAATTAAAACATTGCAATCGGAATGTTGTTCGTATTACTTACGTTTCTCCAAATAATTTGACAGTTAGTAGTATTACTGAATATAGTAAGAAAGCTACAAATGTTGCATAACAAAGAGAAATAGTTCGCATTGACAGTGACGGTCTCGAATAAACAAACTGATGATTAACTGGATCATCAATGAGTCCAATACAAAGTATGATAAGCCCCTAAAATCATTAAAAAAAATATAATCATTTAATTGCAGTTAAATTCAATAATTTTTTTCTATAATTACCATTTCAACAAGTTTTAATAAAAATATTGTTGCTTGAGCTTTTCTGTCGTAAGTAGACGATATATCAGCATCTTCCTTTGAAGACATTGCCACTCGAGTAATTTCTGTGAACAAATAAATAATATATATTTATAGTAGTACAAGATACGTAAAAATAAATTTGTATTTTTTTTCAATGAAAATAATAAAAAAAAAACAATAATTTTTCGGTGCGATTAATTGTGTTATTTCATATGGTTTTGTTATAAAAACACTGTTTGGAAATTTAAGAAAACACTTAATTATATGGTTCCTACTTTTATATTTCTAAACACATAATTCGGGTTAATAGTCATGACAGTCTTACTTTGTTATTATCTTTTTATTAAAAGAAATCAAGATAACTGGAAATGTGCAACAAGTGTTCCTCATTATTTTTTGAGCGAATTACAGCTTCTAGCTAAGTTAAATAGGTCTAAAAATACCAATATGATAATTATCTTATGAACTGAGCAACTTTGCTTTGAAATATTGAAAATGTAGGTAGTTTAAAATTTATAATCAATCTTAATATGAAGTATTTAATTTGTTTGGTTTCTATAAAAAAAATAGTTATTGTTATTTAGAAAACTAAATTAGCTTAATATACGCATAAAAAAGGTGGGAAATACTTAAAGTTAATGATTAATAAAATTGATTGAAAAGAAATAAAATTGAAAACATTAAGCTTAAATAAAATTAGATGTACGATTAAGTTTTGTTTTTCATTATTGCATAATATGGAAAATAAAAGCTACAAATTATTTGTATTTTTTTTTCATTATATACATATATTTGTTAGTAAAAATTAGTATTTAACATATTATATATTACCCGTCAATTGCCGGTGCACATTGTATTTTATATTTTTTTTACCAGTAAGTATTACATTTTTCTCATTTGGAGGAACTCTTAATAAAACTTTTAAATCGTTAAAATTGAGAAAAACTTATTTTACAAAAGTCTGCATTTTCAGCTTTTTAGTGATGTATTTCAGAAATTTTGAAAAATGTGAAATACACCGAATATTTTCAATTGATGGGAAAGTAAATAATATGTTAGAGTTATAATATAATATTGTGTATAAGTAATAATACAATAAGATGTCTTTGAGGTACTCGTTTTCATTAAACTTGAATTTTAGTTTTATATAATACATTTAAATACTAGATTTTTTCATTAATTCGTGATTAAATCCACCCATGCAAAATTCTGATTGTATAACTTCATTGCCTTCCTGAATTAATTCAAATTGGTTCAAACATTATATGTGTAGATAACCCACATATTTCTTTCATCTATCAGAATATTTATGGTTAACATTTTGTTTTAATTTAGAGAATATTGTGAAAAAAAAACTTTATTTTGAACTACATACTATATTGTTAAAATCTAAAGAAAGTGCTAAATACTTAATTATTTTATTATATATAAATTAGTACAATTGATACTAATTTTTAAAAATTTGTGCATAATTGGTACAAAACCATGCAAATAGAATGTAGAAATTTGAATTTTCGTATACCTATTCCAGTCAGATAATGCATTATTCTTTATTTTTTATTTTAATGAATTTTTGATGAAGCTAAGCCCTAAGAAAATAATGAAAAATGCAAAAGTTTTAAGGTTAGAAAAGCTTAAATTTATAAAAATATTATTAAAAATTTAAAAATATGTTTATGTGGCCGATGAGGATTGATTATATTAAGACACAATTTTTTACAGGCAAGAATTAATATTATTTAGATACGACGCCTTCGTGAAAAAAGATACTGCGATATGGAAGAATTAGAAGTTTGTTTTTTTCATTTGGCTGCCTTAAAATGCTAGTTCTGAGTTTGGGGCTTTTTTAGCTCGCCAATAAAATAAATACCCCAAAAAGAAAAAGCCTTCAATTTTGATTTTCTCTATCCATGGAAAATTTAGGTTCCACACATTTTTTTAATGAGATTTCTAACTTCACGGGCACTAAATTAAAATACTCGGCCAACGATTTAGTAAGCAAATATTTTTTTCCATTATTATCCTTTTAATTAAGCAAAAATATATATATATATTAAAATGATGGCAATATTTTTTATTTTTCTTTTTTTGGTTCAATAAATACGAAAACGCCCAAACATCAGTTAATTAAATATTAAGAAATTTCTAATTAAATTAGAACAGAAATTTTAATTGACAATGTGAAAGATAAACAAGTTGGGCACAAAAAAAAAACATACATTCATGTACAAAAATAAATTGTTAAAATAAATATAATTTTTTTTTTCGAATAAAATATTAAGACAAAGAAATTAAAGTCAATAGACATTAATTAACATTAAAAGCATTAAATGAAATTTATAGAGAAAAATCTAAAAACTATAAAGATATGTAGTCAGAAATATTTGGTGCTCGAAAAATCAAGTGTAAAGTTGTTAAACGGAAGCTAATGCCCGAATTGGTTTGAAGGATTATTGAAGAAAAGACAATGTTGCTAGTACTATTACTATTCGAAGTTATTTAATTATTGGTCTTTATTAAACTGGAGAAACTGCTATTTCTTATTTTTTTTCCGTCCATCTGCATAACCTCATCTTCAACCTAATATATTTGCTAATAAATGTAACCCTTAAAAAATAATACTACTAAATTAAATATAAAAAAAATTATCATTAAATTACTATGATGAAAAAAGAATTATAATCGTTTATTATTGTTATATTGTAAAAGCGGAAATAGATTTGTAAATCATTTAGTATTGTTTTTGAAAATATTAATTTTATTCACTTTTTATAATTCTTTTAAAATTCATAGATTCAGAATTTTTGATTTTAATTTCAAGGAAAAATTACGAGAATAAAGAATGTGAAGCTTAAATAACGTATAAAATAGTAAATTATACTCTACATTTGTTTTTGTTATTTTTTTATGAATAAGAATTCTGTTTCAATTAATTTGGTTCTGTACCGGATGAAGTAAATTAAAACTTTATTTACCGTCTCAACTTTTTTATTTACGTATTTCTATCACATTCTTTCATACATATAACTTTCGGAAAATGTAATAATTGATGAAATAAATTTATAAAATCAAATTTTAGTTCAGTTTTGAGTAAAGGTTGATCTGAATGGAAATGTTAGAAAGGAAGAGGGGGAGAGAGAAATGGCAAACAGAAGGGGAAAGGCATAGTAAATAAAACTTAGTAGAATACGATTAGTTATATATCTATATCTTTGTGCTGTTTTATTTAATATTATTAATATACTTTAAGAAAAAAATTATCAAAAATACTGAAACTAAATTAAAAAAAAAATATATATATATATGAAATAATTGATAAATTAATCTAATTATAAAAAATTTATAAAATTTACATTTTCGGTCTCTCAAAATTTTATTGAAATTAATGAAGCAATAAAACCTGAAATGGGTTTTCTTGGTGCCAATTATCGTTTTACAGTATTTGGCTACGAACAAAGCAATAAAATTAACATTTTAATTCCTATACTTTTGATCCTTAAGCCCTATCTTATGATCACAAAAATTAAAACTTATGTATAAAATATTTATAAGACATCTATATTCATCAATTCATCTTGTCTAATTTATTTTTATTAAATGCAGTTTTTTTGTTTGAAGTCTTTGCAAGTCAATTATTAAAAAATATTTTGCTAGCAATATATATGTATAAAGTGAATTCACTATTAAAAATTTATTAGATTGTATACATTAGATATATGTATGTAAAATAAGATCGTTATAATATTTGCGGTGACCCAGACGTATATAATAGAAAACTTAAATTTATTAAAACAATGATTCATTGTTGTAATATTTTAATTAAAGGAAATGCTCAAAATATCAGACAAGCTAATACAATAATAAGTAATAATTATTTTATGTTTTACTCGATGATTCATTGCATGTTTCAGATGAACCATTAAACATCATGCAAAAAACTGTAGTATATACACTCTGTGTGATTAAAACCATTTGTTTATTGTTTTTCTGTCTGTACTATATTTATGTATATTTTATATTACCCCCCTTTTGACATTTTTTTTAGAGATTGATAATTGATATAAATGTCAATTAGTTGTACAAAAAGTTTAGAAAAAAATTAAAGTTCTCTTTATATTAATGACTAATTCAATCTTCAATAGTGTAACAATTCAATTTATAACAAACATTTTTTTTTATTTTGTTCAGCAATCAGTAGAATGGATTATGCGGTCGATTGATTCAGTCGGAAGTATAATCGCTTTATTCCTTATCGTTAAAATTTTAAAAAATAAATTAACAAGAATTATAAGCAAAACAAAATTATTTGGATGAATAAAATTTATTTGAAGGTGGATAGTAAACACTAAACGTTTAGTTAAGTACTATTTTTTTGAATATTTTAACTTATTAGATTCGAAAATTGTTTTTATTTTTAAAATTAATAATTACATTCATAAAATTTTAATGAATTACACGGAAATTGTTAAAAATTAGTAAACAAACGTTTTTATTTAAAAATTATTTAAGGAAATGTTCTACTTAAAATATTATTTACTATCAAAAAATGATTTACTAATCTCCACTCCCAATTGAAGTGTGAAAAATTTGTAAATAAATAAACTTTACACAGATTTCTTCTATGTATAGATCGTTTGTATTCTTAGTTTTTTGTTTTTTTTTTTTTTTTTCGTTAAAGTTAGTAAAAATTAATAATAATAAATAAATTTCATTGTCTGATTGGTCAAAATTCAATTAAAGTATTAAAGCTTCAAAGAAAAATATTTAATCATCAAATTGACTTTAATTATTATTATCAAAATAAAAAAAGCAATAGTGGTTATGGCTTGATGTAGATATATATAAAGAAATAGTATTAATAGGAAAATAAATTAAAGTATTCAACTTGAAAATGACATTAATTTAAGATGCGCGAATTAGAATGTCCTTCACAGATCAATAATTTTTCTTAATTTTTTATAATAATTCTATAAAGAAATATCATTATTTTAAATAATTATTTAACTTTCCCTTGTGTTAAATCACTACAGTGAAGACTTGACTTGCTTAAAATTTGGAACCACATGGACATAATAATCTGTTTAAGAACATATACGACGTCTTTTATTACCTCGTCTTATTTCTCGCTTAAATAATTCGTATACTTTGTGTACTTTTATTATTCACGGCGATCGTGGAAAATTTTCCTAAATTAATCGCTATAATTATAAATAAACCTATAAGATCAAGAAAAAATACATTTTTTTTTTTAATAAAAAATATACTGAGTTATATAATTAATTGACCCTGTAATAGTTACGCTATTATTCATTGTTAAAGATGTGGGGTTAAATTGTTAAATAAAAAAAAAATACTCACAATACGAAAATTACTTTTAATTTAATTTTTGTCTTATTCTTAATTTAATTTTTTTTATTTCTATATTTTTTTCGGTAAATGACATTTCAATTTCTTAGTTCAACTTTCAAAAAAAGGTACTAAGTAATAAGGATAGGTGGCCATTTATTTAAATAATTATATAAAAAAAAGTAAACATGAATCCCTTAAATTAGCCAGAATAACTTAAAAATTAAAAATTTGGTCTCTCTTTTATTTTGATAAAATTTAAAGATTGTGTATTTAAAGTGTGTCTCTCGAATGGAAACAAGAATATTAATTTCATTCGATTTTAATACTAGATTATTGTATATGTTTACTAAATTTGTTATTAATTACGAGTTCTGTATACACAAAAACACATTGACACGAGTCGATACTTATATCACGAGACCGAAGGTCGAGTGATATAAATTGACAAGTGTCTATGTGTTTTTGTGTAAATACAGAACGAGTTGTATAACAAATTTTGTTAACATATCCAATATACTGTTTTAATGTGCATGTGTAAGGTAGTTGCAGTCTATACATTTAGAATGAAAAAAAAAAAAACAAAAGTTGATATACACATTTTTTTTTCATTTTTTGTTGGTATTTGTCTGTATTGAAATATTGTGAGAACATCTAAATGATTTCATTATTTACGCTGATGCATCTAAATGATTTCATTATTCACGCAGATGCATCTAAATGATTTTATTATTCACGCTGATGCATCTAAATGATTGCATTTGTATTGACGGATATAATATTCCATTTAGCGATCTAAATTCTATACTACTAAATACAACATACCGACCACATGCCCAATAAAATTGATTTCTAATTTATAATCATTTAACTAAGTCTCAATTCATTTTAAATGCGTTAAATATGTTTACGAAATAAATCCGTCACCATTAATATTATAACATGACAATCATGTTAGTGCCTATTAGACTGAATACTAAATTTTAATGTTAATTAGCTAAATTCAATAAATTATTTTAAAATTATATATAATTTATGAAAAATAAAAACAATAAATAAAAATGTAATTAGCAGGTAGTAAAAAATTGTTAAAGTGATAAAAATTTGGCCATATAATATGAAAATATATGAAAATTGCAATTCATTTTTAATTTGTTCGCACTTATGCATATAATTTTCAATTATATTTACGTACATAAATGTACATGACTTAAACAAACATATATTTCTAATTTCTAATTTCGAAATTACATTATTTTTGTTCTAATATTTTTCGACATATTAAATAAATTATAAATTTTTATAAAAATCATATCAAAGTGGATTTTTAGTCATTTAGGGTTTATAAATCATAGTGATAGGACCAACGTTTGGGTGATTTCATTGAAGCAACCTTATTTGTACCTATAATATTTATCAGAAATTGTTAAAATTTTTTGCATATCTGCACAAGATTATTATTAGTGTTCGCTGGCGCAGGTTTATCGTATAAGGCAATAAGTCAGGCTGAATTTTTATTAAAAAAGTTTATTTTTCGGTTGTATGAATACCTCTAGAATTATTTTAAAAATATCAAACAAAAAACTTATTTAAAAAAAAAATTGTTTTTCATTATCAAATTGAAAAAAAAAATTGTTTAATGAAAACAAACGTTTCTATTTTTTTTTTTTTACATTTGGTATGAATTAGAGATTGTTGTTTATTTTTTTTTTATTCATTTTATTTTCATAAAATATTAACAGGTTTCGAAATATTTTTTCTGATTTTTATTTTTTTTTAATTATTTTAAAGTTGAGAAGTGATCGTGAGTTTTAATGTAAGCAAGTCTAGATAACAAGATTATCTTCATCAGTTTTTAGTACAAGAGCCATTATATAGTTTTTTGAATATAATTCACAAATTTATAATTTCAGCTGATTTTACATAATGTTTTTAATGGGTGTTGATTTTGATCGTTTATTTTAATTTCCGGAAAAATTCCTTTTTCAAAGGCTGCTTCATCATAAAGGACTTGTCTTGTCCAGAATTACAGCGTTTGCAACATTTATGAAATGCATCTTTTATGTAATCCTAGCACAATATTTTCAAAACTTAATTACTATATATAGTACCTACCGCAGTACCTGTATATAATTTTATGTGCCAAACGAAATCTTCACAGTACGTGTCATAAGAACTTTAGTATTTTTATATAACCTTTTATTACTTTCACCACTATATCAAAATAGTTTTATAATGAAATGATTAAAAATTATTTTTGACAGGCTCTCAATAATAATTTTATGATAATAAATATTATATTTAAAATCAAATCACACTTTTCTAAATTTTATACATATAATTTTAGTTTCGATATATCCGAAAAATTTTTTGTTTTTGTACCTTACAAATAACAAAAATTAGGTCAGTTATTATTTAAATTAAAAACATAAATAAAATTTTCGTTGTATTATTTTTAACCAACTTTATGTTGTTTCCCATATTTATTTATACATAAAATGCGTTAATGCGTAGTACAAGAATTTTTTAAGTTTATGTTTAACATTTACGGTATTTAAGTGTACATAAGAAAAGGGTAAAATAAGGTTTTATTATTCAAATTATATAAATATAAGTTTACTTAAATATAATATATAGGTTAATAACTTTTTCACACAACTTCCAGAATTCTTAAAAAAAAATATAGTTTATATAAATTTAAATGCGAAATGATAGAAAGTTTTTAGCTTCGATTTGATTGAAACACCTTGGTTTCATCATTAGCAGTCAAAAATATATTTTCGAATATTTGTTTCATGTTCTGTGAAAACATTGGACATTGTGAATTTGGGACAAAGATAGTGTATAGGAATAAGTAGAAAATGTTTATTTTACGTCTCGAAAATTGTTTTATCTAACTTTTAAATTTTAAGTTTATTATGAAAGCTTATTTGTAGGATTTTTACTAGGAAATTGTAATGAAATGATTAATAATTCATTAAAAAAAACTGCAATATACATTTTAAAATGACTCATAAATATATTTATAAATAAAATGATGAATATTAGATGAGTTTTTTGATTTATTAATGTTATGGAAACCGAAGTAGAATTATAGAACAGATGGATGGTATTTATACTAACTTATTTACGTGGTTGAAATTTTAATTAAATAATTACAATACAAAGGTATATACATTCAACATCCAGAAAAAAAAGTTAAAATAAAAAAAAAACAAGTTTAAATAATAATTTTACATATAGATGTTGTAATTATCAATAGACAGTAATTTATTATGTATTTAGGTACTTACTTCACAAAATAACTTTTAATTTTAATTTTAGAAAACTACGAACATTTAAAATAATTATCCTACGACAAAAAAGAAGCGAAATTTCATCCCGTTCTAAATTTGACCAAAAATGTATAAGAGGTCAGCATAATAATTACTTCATTTCCCGATAAATTGATTTCAGTCCAATTTGTCGTATTAGGACGTGAAGAATATTTTATTAGCAAATCGAATTAAATATATTATGTTCAGATACTTTTGTACAGTGTGTCAAATATAAAATCAACCCCAACTGGAATGTTATAATGTTATTATTTATTTATAAACAAACTACATTATCATATTTTACTAATATCATATATAATCATAACTTCATAACACACAATAGTTATGTTTTGTTTACCAAAAAAAAGAAGTTATTTTTTCTCTAAATACTTGTTTTTTTTGATACAAAATAAAGCTTTACATTAAATTATAAATAAATATTTTTTCTGTGTATAGGAAAACTACTTTTTGTTTTGAATTTTTTTTAATGAATGAATGTAAATTATTTTCCCGCCCTAAACTAAAATATATTAAAAGGAAGAAGACGAAAAGTTTTCTTAAGAATCAATATTTTCCAGAAACTAGAAAATTCCTTTTTTAATTTCATTTTTTAATAATTTAATAATAATTGATTTTGATATATAATTAAGATAGATATTTTCATAAAACTATTATTTTTCCAAGTAAAAATTAAAAAAAAAATTTTTTTAATATAAGAAAATACTACCAATTAAATATATATACTTTTTTTTATTTTTTTAAATAATTTTCTTTAATAGAAAAACAATAAAATAATTGCAATAAAATTCACTATTTATTTTTTATAAACCGTGTTCAATAAAAATGTGATTATGACTGAAGACACGAGAATATCTTAACTAACAACCAAGCCCAGTTCAACTCTTAAACTTTTTTTTTGTTGTTTTTTTTTTTTTTTTTTCGTAGTATACAGTGAAAATAAAAATTTATACACTTGTGTTTATTGTTTTGATTATTAATTTTGGGTAATTCTGAATTATAGTTTTACTATGAAAGAAACTTATTATTAAAAGATTCACAATAATAACCAAAGCTAAATTTCACAAAAATTTTTGTTAAATTATTTCGAATTTTATATTTAGTTTTTGATAAATGAGGCGCTTTGAATTAGAATTTAAAAAAAAATATATAAAAATAATAATTTAAATACTAGTTATTGCATTCATTACAGTTCTGTCCCGAAAAGGTAAACCTTCCTATGTGCATTTAGTAGGTATGTTTTGTTTTATTATGATTTAAATTTGCTTCAATTGTTTTTTTAGCTATTCAAAAAAGTCAATAATAAATTTAAATTTTATAAATAAAAAATTATATCTAGATTATTAAATGAGCGATTGTTTTTCTTGATGTCCCAATAAGAATAAGTGTCTCAAAAAATGTCTGGTTCTTAAGTCAAAAACTCGAAAAAAAAAGAAATTAATCTAAAAAAAAGAAAAACTTAACAAAACTTCAATTTTAGTTAGAAACTATTTTATAAATATAGTATGTGATTACTGCTTTAATTTTACAGAATGTTATTAAAATTAAGTTCAATACAAATTAAAAATCATATTGTTAACTGAAAATGTAATTTTGAATAGAATTATCTCACATAAACTTGTGTGTAGTTATTAATACCACATTTTTTTTTTATGATAAATAGTTTATTGAAATTATTTTAGGTACTAAACTAACATTCCATTGGATTTCCAATAGCATAGTAAACATAATGTACCTACATATTTATATAAAATAATAACATAATATGGATATATAAACATATGTAAAGTACATATTTATGTTTATAAGTAATTTAATTACGTAGTGTATTGTTTGTGAACTTATTTATGTGTGTGCATAGTTCATGAATTGTTTTTACTTCGTTTACTTCAATAGTATCTTTTAAAAAGGAAAATATGAGGAGAAAATTATCCGCTTTGGGTTTTATTATTTTTTAGATTATGCAAAAAATCTATAATTTAATTTTTATAAAATAGTTTGGTTTACGATCGTGTAAAACGATAAGAATGACACGGGTCACTGGATTTATAACATTTTACCGGTAAAGTTATTTTAGTTGTGATATTTCATGAATTACATACAATAAATTCATATTATTAGATAATAATATTTTATTTTATGGAAAAAATGTTATGGATGAGATGAAATGTCTCGTATTTCAAATGACAGTTACTAATTATGTAGTTTACCTATTTTATATTTTTTTACGACATTGTTGATAATAATGAAGCTATATGTAGAATTTATTTCATTGGTATTCCATTCTATTCATGAAAATTAACAATATTAACTATTCCTTATACATAATAGATATTATATATAATAAGCTATATATATATATAATATTTCATTTGTAACATTTGTTTTTATTTTTATTTTTATTTTTCATTCAAAATTATTTATTTTAACCAATTTTTACTTATTTTCTATAATTTTAGTTTCGCTATGAGAAAATTCTATAAGTAATAAATAAAAAAAAAATATTAACCTTGTTCAATAATGCAAGTGCAATGAAAATCAAATGGTTGTTAAAATTTACTTTTCATATTTCATTTAATTTCCTTGAATTCTATGGAAAATTGAAAAAAAAAAAGCAAAACTGATGATAAATGTTAAATTTTCTTCAGATTTTTGTTATACGATCTAAGATATTGTTAACTTCGTATTATATTTGACTTACAATATTTGACAGAATACAGTCGAGTACGTACTTTTTTTTTTTTTTTTTTTAATTAAAGTTACGAAATCACTAGGTGGGATACCTTTTATACTTAAAGAAGTATGGATTTGATAATGGGGACAGGAATTTAGGCGGGATTAAAAAGTGGGACAGTCAGTAGGTAATCATTTACACTCCTCTTACAGCGGCGCAAGTCGTAGATCAAACGTCCGCCAGCTGTAGGGAACAATTTTGAAGGGAGAGCATCCCACATTCTTGATGTGCGAATTGAAAACGAATCTCCAAAGCTCGTTCTATCACATTTGGAATTTTACTATAGTGTAGTACAGTCAAAACTCGTTTAACCGGGCTCCTATTATCCGGGAAACTCTATTATCCGGCAAAATTTCACTCTAACATTCGTGCTAATTTCACTCTAACATCCGTGCTAATTTTCAAATTTTTATTGATTTTTTTTCAATTTCTGAATTATCCGGGATTTTGTTTTTGGAACCGGGCTGCAAGGATAAACGAGTTTTCACTGTATATCATATAGTAGTATTATATGACCAAATACAGTGTAGATATACATCCATCGTCAACAAAATTTATACACCTCTTTAAGTCATAACTTAAAGCTATTTAAAAAACTTGTAACTGCTCATCTAACTTTAAATATTCACTAATTATTTTTAATTTTTAATGCTTCAGAATGTTTCTCTCATTTTAATTATTATTCTAATTTTCATTTTAAATTTTCATTTTGTATACTATTCATTCTTTCGTTTTTTCTTTTTCATTCTCTCATTTTTTCTTTCACTTTCCTATTTCTCTTTAAAATTTCAATTTTCTCTTTTCTTTTCTTTTTTTTTTTTCTTTTCCTTTTCACTCAATTAGTTGTAAGAAATATGTAATAATCATTTATGTAAAAATACAAATTAAAAGATAAACATATCTTATATTGTATAATTTTCATGAAATAAATAAATAATAATAATAATAATAATAATAATAATAATTTTTAAACTATTTTTAAACTCTGGTTCCAAGATTTTTATAAAGAGTTCGTAATTGGGAAAGAGGGAATAATGAAGAAAAAATCTTTATATGTAATATTAAATGATTAAATCAAATATTTCTTGAATATTAACTTTAGATAAATAAACGTTTTAAAAATTTATGAAAGCGAAATTATAAAATATAAACCTTTTACTATTTACCAGAGTTTTCAATATTGTATTTGTGTATTTGCTTCTTCAATGAAATAGTAAATGTTAAGAATAAGAGAAATTATAACAAAAAAAATTATTGTATAAATGTTTATATATAAAAATTAGATTCATGATAGTAAAGAAGCGAAAATAATGTATACTTCAGTGTAGGTGGTATTTTTTTATATTGTTTTGTTTTGGAAAAAATAAATTCATTCACACATTGCTGGTGAAAATAATTGGCATTGTAGAATGTAGAATTTTGAGTTTTTTTTTTTTTTAACTTTTGAAATGTTTATTAAAGGTGATGGAGAGTTTTAAGTTTAATGTATAAATAGATTGCATATTATTAGGGTCTGATATAATTCTGAAAATACTACTAAATAATTATTGAAGACAAATTTGTATTTAGAAAAATTAAATTATGGTTCTCATTCGTATAGAAGAGAATTTGATTAAATTAGAAAAAAATAATTGATTAAATTTCGTTTTTTTTTTTTCAGATTGATTTATATGTTGATACAGCTAGACCTATTGTTGATAAGGTTTTGGAGGGCTATAATGGAACAATACTTGCTTACGGTCAAACTGGTACAGGAAAAACTTATACAATGTCTGGTAACCCAGATTCACCGCAAACCAAAGGGATAATTCCAAATACTTTTGCACACATTTTTGGTCACATTGCCAAAGCTACAGATAACCAAAAGTAAGTAATTTATTTGTTTATTGAACTTGGCGAAATTTAAAAAATTCTCCTTTCTTATAATATTGTTGATTTTTTAGGTTTCTTGTGCGAGTAAGCTATATGGAAATTTATAATGAAGAAGTTCGTGATTTGTTAGCAAAAGAATTAAATAAAAATCTAGAAGTGAAAGAGAGAGCAGACATAGGAGTTTTTGTAAAAGATTTAAGCGGATATGTTGTTCATAATGCAGATGATTTAGAAAATATCATGAAGCTGGGAAACAAAAATAGTGCGAATTTTTTAATTAATTTTTCTTAGTAACTTTATTTGGTTATTTTTATAAAATTGTTCTAGAATATGGGAAATTATAAACTTTTATTGAAAAAATGTTTTCCTGTTTTTTAGGAGTGGTTGGTGCAACAAAAATGAATGTCGAATCATCTCGATCCCATGCTATTTTTTCAATAACAATTGAATCAAGTGAATTAGATGAAGTTGGTGATCAACATGTTCGAATGGGAAAATTACAATTAGTTGATTTGGCTGGCTCGGAAAGGCAAAGTAAAACTCAAGCAACTGGAATCCGTTTAAAAGAAGCCACCAAAATAAATTTATCGCTTTCCGTGCTGGGGAATGTTATAAGTGCATTGGTTGATGGCAAAAGTACTCACATTCCGTATCGTAATTCAAAACTGACAAGATTATTACAAGACTCCCTTGGAGGAAATTCAAAAACTGTTATGGTAACTGTTGGAAATATTTTATTAAAATTTGATGATTAAATATTGAATATTATATCATTTAATTTCAGTGTGCAACCATTAGTCCTGCAGACTCAAACTATGCAGAAACTATTTCCACTTTACGTTATGCTAATCGTGCTAAAAATATACAAAATCGTATGCATATTAATGAAGAACCCAAGGATGCTTTATTACGACACTTTCAACAAGAAATTGAAGAGCTCAAACGGCAGCTGGAGGAAGGATTATTTGAATCTGCATCAGCTGACGAGCTTGACGAGAATGAAAATGATTCTGAAATTGATATAGAAGATGACGATGAAAACATTGATAGGAAAAAAGATAAAAAGGAGAAAACTGATGCCGAAAAAGAGTTAATGGAAAAGAAAGCACTGGAAAATGAACAAGAACTTAAACAAACTAAGTGTGTTATTCATGAAAATCACAGAAAAGTTTTTATTACTTTTAAATAATTTTTTTATTTAAGGTCTGAGCAGGAGCAATTACGCTCTAAATTGATGTCTTTGGAAACCAAAATTTTAGTTGGTGGAGAAAATTTACTTGAAAAAGCTGAAGAACAAGAAAAGTTATTAGATAATTCTGTTGCTGAATTAGAATTAAGAGCTAAAAAAGAAGAAGCCTTAAGAGATACATTGATGAAAAAAGAGGTTATTATTTTTTTTTTAATCACAAGAGATATGGAAATTTTCTCTTATTTATACATATATCTTTAATAGAGGATAAATTACAATTCTGTTTTTATTCAATAAATAATATCATCCAAAAATTCAAAAAAAGTTAATTTCGTTTTTCATATGAAGAAAATAATATTTTTTTTTGCAGACTGAGAGGATTGACATCACAGAACGGTATTCATCGTTACAAGAAGAAAGTGTTGGCAAAACTAAAAAAATTCATAGAGTTATGCAAATGTTGATGAGTGTTAAAGAAGAACTTGCCGACCAACAACAGGAGCATCAAAGAGAAAAAGAGGGAATTTATGAAAATATAAGAAGTCTTTCAAGAGAATTGGCTCTTTGTGAATTGGTACTCAATTCTTACATACCAAAGGAATATCAAAATATGATTGAACAATATACACATTGGAATGAAGATATTGGTGAATGGCAGCTAAAATGTGTTGCTTACAGTGGGAATAATATGAGGAAAAATATACAAGAAAAAAAAATCAGTGCAAAAGAATCAGAATTTGTTGATTTATCACATGTATATTTAAGTTATAATGTTGATTCTGTAACTGAAGCTGTTCGTGGAAAATCTGCTGTTAATAGAGCTACAAGAACTTCAGGAGTACCACGACCAACAACTGCCGTTAAAAAATACTAAATTTTGTTTTGCAATATGAATTTGAAATGGTGCAAACGTTTTTTTTTAATTATATTTATAAGTTTGGAAGAAGAAAGGAAATACATTCATAGTGTGAACATTGGTGCAGGTTACAAGAAATCATTTACAAAAAATTTAAATAGTATGTGACAATTCAAAATTATTCTGCCAGTGCGTTTTAATAATGCAAGAATATTGGACAAAACATAAAATTATTAGGTTAATCTTTTTTTAATCCTATGCTTTTTAAGTTTAATTTGATTTTAATTTAAATTCCGATTTCTACGAATTCATTAAATATTTTCCAGAAAATTATGTATACCCTAAGGATTTTCCAAACAGGCTAATGTCAAGAGGTATTTGTTGCATATTTTTGTGATTTGAGTTTTTTGAAATCATAAACCATATTATTTATTAGTTAAGTTTGAAAACTCATGTAAATAAAATTTCACTATGATAGAATTTTCTTTTGAGTCTTGCAATTTGCTTAGGTTTAAAATTTAAAATTTTAGTTATTTTTTATTTTGTAAGAAATATTTATTTATTAAATCACCCAAAGCTAATTATTTGTATTTATTAATAATTCTGTGTTCAAAAGCAGAAACGTCTTAAATGATGATAAGACAAAATTGAGATAATATTATAAAGTTGCTTCTTTATTTATGTATATATTCTTTATTTATTGTGCTTTTGGAAAATAATGTTAAGTTTACTATGAAAAACGTCTTATTTGCTTTTTAAGTGTAATTTTATTTGCTTTTATTTGCTTTCTAAGTGTAATTATGTAATTATATAATTATATTTATATTTTGTTAAATCAATAAAGTACTGAATTAAATAAAAAAAATAAAAATAAATTAAATAATTCAAATAACAGAAGTTTAAACTAATAATTTGATAATTTATAAACAAAAAACTGAAACCAAATTTGTTCTCAAAACTTTTCTAAACAAATTACAATTTTTTAACAAATACATTTTTTGTAATTTAAAAAAAAGTTTTATTCCGCTCTAACTCAAAACAAAGATTTTGCAGATAAGACGTTCTGACTTTTGAACACAGAATTAATACAAATAATAATAAAAAAAAAATATATTACCTAAATAAAACATGGATTTAGTCTTATTAAATTTAAAGACGCTTTTTAGAGATTTAACAAAAAATGAAAAACGTCAGATGTATTAAGCAAGTAGAAAATATATGCATATATTCTGCTGTATACCAAGTAAAGTTGACATTTATATAAAAAAGTACCTATAGGTTTAGGTATATTCAATATTTCTAATAATATATATAAAAATAAAAATTGTGAGAAAAAATTTGTTTCTTTTCTATGTACATATATACATTTTTGATTTCTTAAAGTTTTATGTAATTTTATTGTGAGTAAGCTATTAATGCAAATATGGTTAATCAAGTTAGGTAGGTAGCTTTTTTTTAAAGTTTTTCTTCGAAAAATACTTATTTCATTCCAATAAAGTTTACTTAATGCAATTTTTGCTTCTTTAAATGAAACCACAATACTTAAATTAATAAATTTAGAAAAAATACACATTATATTCAAAAATATGTTATTACGATTAGTTATATAACTTAATTTTGAATAAAAAAAAAAATTAAATAAAATAAAATAAAAACATTATGCTGAATTTTTATGTCGTAATAAAAATCAAAATTGATTCATTCAAAATAACACTAAAAACAATTTTTTTTTTTAAACCAAGGTATTATCTCTTCTAAAATAACCAATATTTAGATACATATGAAAATGTTTATTTTTTAAATAAAAATACTATTAAAATATTGTGTGTAGAGGTACGATATGCACATATATAATGGATAATATTATAAAATTTTGTGAAATTATTTTTAACAATAACAATTCAAAATTCGTACAATTTCACATAAAAATAAATCCTTTTTTTCGCTCTCTACTTCTACTGTATAATTTTATCGGTTTTCTAAAGTGGATAAATTTCAATTTATTTAATATTTGTTACTGTCAATTGGTTGCAAAATCTTTTATTTATTTCGTTGTCTTTATTCATTGATGTTGATGATAGAGAATTTTATGAAGTATTATTCAGGATCTTAGTAAATATAGGAGTACTTATAAGCTAATATAGGAGTATTTATAAGCTTTTCGTCATCACATCGAGCTGAAATTTGGCACACAGGTTCATGTCGCGTGACAATTGAATCTATCAAAATTTTAACCGGATATTTCCATGGAAAACCCGGAAAATCGGGAAAAATCATTTGAAAATTTGGTACAAATTTGATTAGTGGTAAATCCGTTTCAGGAAAAATGCAAATTTTTCTTATTTTTCCGAAAAAATTTTCCGGAATTTCCCGACATTTCCGGAAAATTTTCCGGTAAAAAAGTTTTCTAAATTATGCAGGATGAAGTTCCCTATAAACTGGCATGATTACTTTCTCTTCGACAATGGTGAAAACTTGCAGAAAAAATCGATGAAAATTGATGTAAAACGCTTTTCCGGAGTTTTTCCGACCCAGGAAACGTTTGAGCGTTTTGCAACCTGAGACAAAGTTGTAGAGCGAAATGAGTTGCATAAACTTGCTTTTGTGGAAAACTCCATGGAAAAGCGGGAAAATCATCGGAAAAATTTTCATCGATATGATTAGTCATAAAATTGTTTTAAAACATCTCCTTGCAGCACATAATAACAATTTAGTTAACGTGAAAAAGGCAGAAAATAAAAATAAGTAAAAAACGAGTTTTCAAAAAAACTGAGGCCAGGCCGCATGAAAAAGTAGAAAATAAATTTTTCTTCACACACAGAGGTGGACTACGATTTTTTGATTGGGACATTTCTCTTGAATATTCTTTCTCTTCATGCGGCCTGGCCTCAGTTTTTTTGAAAACTCGTTTTTTACTTATTTTTTTATAATTCTTACGATTTCAACTTAATATGACGTATTAATTCAGGATAGTGATAGTGACAATTTTCGATAGTAACTTATTACGTCAAATTGATAGACCTCAAACTCTTTCTTTTTGTTTAAAATTGGTTCTTAAAGCTAAAAAATAATGTTTTGTATGTTTCTGAAATTAATTCTGGGTACCTACTTTACCAAAAGGAATATAGAATTCTCTCATAGTTCTGCTGTATTGAGAACATTATTTTTAGACTTCTAATACCATTGTCGTAATATTAAGGTTTAAATATAAAAAAAGAGATTTCAAACTATCAAGGAAAAAAATTTAAATTTTTTAATCTAGGAAAGAAATTTAAATCTTTCAATTTTATTTTTCTTGCAGAATTTTTTAGAATGGAGTTTGTAATAAATTAAAAGTTGTAATTATTATTGATGTATTCATATGGAATTGAATTATTGTAAAACCAAAAAACATATACCTAATTTTATGACACGGTATACATGGGTCGTAAAAAGGGCCAAAAAGGTGGATAATTTTCTCTCCCAAAATGGTTTACATCAGATTTGAATTTAGAATTTTTTTTACAACCTATACACATGACACCAAAGTTTGAAAAAAAATTTTTTTTTCGGATATTTAGTTAGAATCATTAAACAGAGGTGGAAGTCATAAAAAGGAAAACATTGTGTTTCGAATTTAACAAAAACTTGTAAACAAAAATAAATAATATAATTGGGTCCATTAAATAGTTTTCATTCATTTTATGCTGGAAACTTTTAGCATTAACATCAAGAAATTAATAGAGTTGTTATTTTACGAATTAGGCTAACAACAAAATTTTTAACATTTAATGATCATATTTTTAGAAAGGATATTGTATAAAAAAAAACATATTTAGTAATAGATAATATCTTCACATATACAGTCATATAGATAATATCTTATCTATGACAAACATATTTAGATAATACCTCCAAAGACTCTTGAAATGAAACTGTCGTTGGGCTGGAGGGAAATCAATTTTAAAAGACCTTTCAAAATTAAAATTATTTAAATTTCAATAAAAATTGATAAAATCTAATTACATTTTTGAATTTATAATATATACTAGTAACTAGTAAAGTATTATTAGTACAACTAAGTTAATAAAGTGTATTAGAATATTGTAGAAGTTTAGTGTAGTATGATATATTATTTATTATACAAGATATTAAAGTATTCTATAGTACAGCATAATTTAATTCTGTTTGCAGTTACATATACATGTTAAAACGACAACAATAGTTTAAATCATTCAAAGTCATATGAATTTTTTTAATAACAATATATAAAGGAGTTTTCTTTTATTTATTTATTTTTTTTATGTAAGCTAAATAGTAAATTTTTATTTATAAATTCTAATAACTTTGATTTAGTTATTAGAGGTTCGCAAATAAAATTTATTTGATTTTTGCTACTAATAATAATAAATAATAAAATTATATTGTAGAAAATATCGTAAAATTGAAAAAAAAAAAAAATATATAAAATAGTTTACTTTTATTTGATGTAATTGTTTTTTATTTCATATTTTTTGATAGAGGCAATAAGATTTTAAGTTTTTGCCAAACATTCAAGAATTTTTATTAATATGTACCTTTGTATAATATGTAGTTAATCTATATAGATTAGGTTAGGTTAAGATGTACGGGCGTAAGATCCTTCGACCTTTTCTTACACTTAGGCCTGTTGCGCCGTAGAACTATCATAGCCGATGAGGTGAACTTTTGTTTTTTCACACCCGGTCACCAGATTCGTTGATGATTCCTCTTTTATTATGAAAAGTTGTACCACCTTTTTGTTGCCGTTTTCTACGAGCCAGCAGCATATGCAAATAATCAATTTCACGTTCCCTTTTTTCACATTCAGTGCAGATTCCTTTAGCTTATACTCGCATGAAGAGAAATTACTGCAGCAAGACTTCGCGTATTCTTACCATTTATTTTATCCCTTTGGCAAAGAGTAGTGACCCAGAACGAACACTGAAAGAAACAATTTTTTTTATGATGATTTGTGTGTCAGTATTCCAACCAGGGGGGTTATTATGTAACTCGATTCTAAAATGAAATTCGAGTGAAAACTGAAATCGGAATTATGTAATTCGAATTCGGATTTTTATTTTTCAAGATAAATACACGATAAATACAACTCGAAAAACGAATAAAAATTATTCGAATTTTGGAAATTTTGTTCGATAACTTTTTTCCAAACGGAAAAAAACTAAATAACCAACCAAAAAAATATTTTGTTTGAAATTTAAGTACGTTTTGAAATAAAAACTTGATTTTTATTTAAAATTTTCAATTTTTTCAATTTTTTTAATATGTAAGTCCTATTCGAATTCGGATTGATTCGAAAGTTTTTTCGATTCTATTATAAAATGGTATTATGTAAATCGAAAGTAAAACAATCGAATAAAGGCAGCTTTAAAAGGTCGGCTACAATGTTTTATTCGAATAAAAAAATGTCAATATCATCTGTTTGTTGTTTGTTTTGGTTTTATTTTTAAAATTGTTTGAAAATTTTAAATAAAAAAACAAAGTGTTTTTTTACCTAAAGTTAAATAATAAATTTTTGGCGATACTGCCGTTTCCTTGAAGCTCTCAGAATGGGCTGAAACTTGGAGGGAGGGTAGAGGTGATCCCAAACTCCCAAAACTGAAATCAGTTCTTAGGGCAAAGGCCCCGTTTCGGAGATAGGGCCCCCAAAAGTTTTCATACATTTTTGTATGGAAATTTTTTTTGTGCTCGATTTGCCCTATTTTCGGGTAGGTAATAGAGGCGGTCCCTAAAATGTTAAATCCGGGAGGGTTTTTGCGGGAAGGCCTTCATTTCGGAGTTATGGCCCTTCAAAATTTTCATACGTTACTTCATACGTTTTTTAAACAGAACTTTGACCAGAAATTAATTTTTCAAAAAGCGGTGTGGAGGGGGCGGGGCAGCATGCTGGCGGTCAGTGGGATTTGACCGCCCCCTCCCCGTTTTTTGAAAAATTAATTTCTCGTCAAAGTTCTATTTAAAATTTTTTGTGAAAAGGCTTATTCAATGTACAAAAAGTTTAAAAAACGTATGTCATATGAAGTAACGTATGAAAATTTTGAAGAGTCATAACTCCGAAATGGAGGCCTTCCCGCAAAAACCCTCTCGGATTTAACATTTTAAGAACCGCCTCTATTACCTACCCGAAAATAGGGCAAATCGGGCACAAACAATTTTCCATACAAAAATGTATGAAAATTTTGGGGGGCTCTATCTCCGAAACGGGGCCTTTGCCCCAAGAACTGATTTCAGTTTTGCGAGCTTGGGCTCCGCCTCTACCCCCTCCAAGTTTCAGCCCATTCTGAGAGTTTCAAGGAAGCGGCAGTTTAGCCAAATTTTTAATTAATGTATAGTGTTTGACTTCAAATACATTTTTTTTTTTTGTTTTACTTTTTTATTATTTATTTCAAATTTAATATTAATATAAAATATGAATTTAATAATAAATAAATTTAATTTTTAAATAATAACACTCAAAATATATTTTTTAATTTAATTTTATTAAAAATGTAATTACATTTCAAACAAATTATTTTCTTTTTTGGTTTTTTTTTCTTTCCGTTTGATAAATAGTTATCGAACAAAATTTCCGAAATTCGAATAATTTTTATTCGTTTTTCGAGTTGCATAATGCCGTGTATATATATCGTCTATATAATGCCGTCAATATTCATAGCCAACTTTATAAAATAAAAAAAATAAAAATAAAAATCCGAATTCGAATTACATAATTCCGATTTAAGTTTTCACTCGAATTTAAAACAACAAACATATGATTTTGACATTTTTTTATTCGAATAAAACTTTATAGCCAACCTTTTAAAGCTGCCTTTATTCGATCATTGTTTGACTTTCGATTTACATAATATCATTTCATAATAGAATCGAAAACAACTTTCGAATCAATCCGAATTCGAATAGGAGTTACATAATAACCCCCCAGGCAGTATTATTCCTAAAAGCAAGCGCTAAACCACGTAGTATCTGCATATAACTCATTTATTGGTTTTTGTATCCCTTATGTTATTCTTATTTATAATTTCTTGTGAAAATTCTTAATATACGAAAGAATAATATTGCGGTATGCTTTAATAATAGTATTGAGTAATAATATTTATAAGAGCAGAAGAATTCATACAAGTAAATTTCAGATTTTTTTTCAAATAACTCAAAAATGATGACAATATTATCAATGTATTGAATAAAAATTTCACACTCAAATGTGTTTATTCTTAATCCAATAATAAAAATAATTAAATTAGGAATAAACACATTTGAGTTAAAAAATTTTACTCAATACATTGAAAATATTGTCATAATTTTTAAGTTATTTGGAAAAAAATTTACTTGTATGAAGAAACCAAAATTCGTTACTAACATGGAAGCAGGCTTTCAAACAAATGTTGTTCACACATATTTTAGTAAAGCGTTTGATCAGTCGCATAGTGAGGGGGGGGGGGGGCAAGGGGGGGGCATCATGTTCCGGGCGCTACTGAAAAAGGCGCCAAATGGTCTGCAAAACAAATAATTGGTGTATAATTTTTATTTTTATTATAATTGATTTCTATATATTTTAAATTCAGTGCCAGTGTAATATAATAAATGTTAATTCGTAAATAAAATGGAAAAAAAGGAACACTAATAGTCTAAATCTCTAAATCAAACTGTATTAATATATTCATAATAGAAATGGCACGTCTTCGGATTTGTTTTTCTTTAAATTTAAGGAATTTTATTGTTGTGTTAGGGAAATGTAAGAAAATTTTTAAGTGTGGAAAGAGAAAAATTTAAAATAATCAACTTTGACGATATTATTGATAAATTGCAAGGAAAATTTATACATAGTAATTAGTATTATAATCATATTATGTTTAAATATATGTATCTCCATGGAGATAATAAATATTTATTTTTTTATTGTGTCTTAAAAAATATGTAAAATAAATAATAGGTATCTTTTGAACAAATTCTAGATGATCATATACAGTACAAAATCTAGTCTTGTTTTCTCAGCTACATTTTTTGTCTCAAATTTAAAGCCTAGCTTGAGCCTATGACTTTATTTATTGTACTTTATTCATTTAATAATTTGTGAGTATATTTTACATATAATAATATATGTTTTTAATGGGGAAACCCTAAAAAGGTATTGTGGCCTGGGCGCGAACTAAGCTCGCTACGCCACTGCGTTTTATATTTTGCCGCATAGTGTAATTCTTTTTAAAATGAAAGCTTACACCTTTATTCAACTTACTTAACAGATAGAAAATACAATGTCATCTTCAGAGGTGCAACGTCTTCCCCCCTCGGGAGTCATTTAGGTCCCACCTTTTCATAATTTCCGTAAACGATGCTACTTCTATAATTACCAATAGCGAGCTTCCAAATTATTCCTTGAATAACGAATTTTTGATAAAATTACAATAAATTAAAGATCTGGGGTGGAATTATGTAACTTTGTCGTCTTTGACAATCGACAATTTCAAACACGATCAATTTCTATGGACAATGAAAATTATGCTTCACGTATCTAATCATCATCGTCATTTTAAAATAAAAAGGTGTTAAAACTCAATAAAAATCTTGAAAGGATAACTAGTTTATAAAGTAAACCTTGATTTATAAAAGATTTGTAAAATTTGTAGAGGAAAAGAGAAGAATTATGTACCTACTTTTCTATTTTTTTTTAGTCAATTGTCGAGAAAAAAAATAACTTAAATTATCGCGAATTATCTAGATGCGATGACTAAACCTCGAAATCCAAGAGGATTTTTTCGGAAATTTGACCCACCAAGAGTTTTCATATGTTTCATATACAGGAAACTTTTTTTTTCTCCTATTTGCCCTATTTTTGGAGACGGGGTAGAGGTGGTGCCCCGGATGTCAAATCCAAGACTATTTTTTTCGGAACAATCTTAATAGATATGTGAATCTTTATAGATATGTGCCGTATCTCCGTAACGGAGGGTTTTCTGAAAAAATCCTCTTGGACTTGGGGGTTTGATCACCGACTCTACCTTCCTACCAAATTTCAACGATAAACTAAAATTCGCGATCTTTTTACGTGAAGCAACATGGTCGCTTTTTTGATCGAGTTTCGAGCTCGACAAATATTTAAAACTTTTTTAGTTAATTTCTCAATAAAATTATGAGAAATGAATTTTCCAGCTTTTAAATTACATGAAGCAAAAAGTCGACTATTGTTAAATTTTGTGACAAATTGTCGATTGTCTACCGGAAACAATTGTTATATTATTGTACTCCTGTTCCTTTATTTCGACAAGAAACTTTCTTTTAAACTCACTATAGTTACATTATTAACAGGGCCAATTCAATTGTGACCTGACCCTTTTACAAGAAAGACGTGAGGTAGCATTTATTTCTAATTGAATTAATTAATAACCAAATTTCTGCCCAAATTAATTTTGTCACTAGCTCCAGATTACGAACCTTTTTAATAACATTTAACCATAGAAATAGAACCAATTAGAGAATGCTTGAACCTATAAATCGAATGCTGATTTTGGGCAACAAATATAAAAAAGAAATTGACTTTTCCTTATTAAAAAATATTTAAAAATCTCGTTTCTATAAAAATCATTAGTTTATCATTAATTTAATAATTACATATTGTTTTTACTCTTAAGAATAGAATGTGCTTTTAATATTGTATTGTAATATTATAGTATTAATGTTCCTTTAAAATGTTATAATTAGTTTTAAGTTTCTATTGTAAACTGTTTGTGATAAGAAGGAATGAAATAAATCTTATTTATATTGTGATTCTTACAACTTTATCAGAATAAAAATATCACGTCAGTGTGAGAGTGAAGAGGTTGTACCAAACATATATGTATAGAACAGATTGATTGATAAATTTCGTCTGATTATATCAATTTTCTCTTGCCGAAAAGAATTAAAATGTTTCGGAAGCTCATCATTTCTTTTTGCTCCATTCGTTTTATCATTTTTGTATCAGGTTAGTATTGTGGCTCAGAAATTAGAGCGTTCGATCGACGTATTGAAAGACGCCGGTTCGAATTTTCAACATATATGACAAAAAACTAGCAACAGTAAGAATTAAAGTCGTCCTTTTGAAATATATTTGGCGGCTTTATCACAAATAATATTTTGAAGTATAAATGTTTTTTTATTAAATACTAAATTAATAATAATAAAATTGAATTTAAAATAAATTGAGGAATTCGGATTTATTTTTTTGGGCTTCTAAATAATAATATATATCATGGCGAACAATACATAAGTAAACAAAGTTATATGCGGTCTGCTTAAAATTTTCTAAATTAAAATAGCCCCATCCCCATGATCTAGAACAACGACAGTACCAAACACCATGGCGGCCAAAAACTAGATCACATAAAGAATATCAAGCTAGCGAAAAACGAATAATAATAAATAAGTGTAAATAAGATTTTTTATTTTGAAAATTTAACGTCCCTTCAAAAGCAATCCCCCACACAGTCTGTATTAAGGTTGATGTTTAAGGATTTAAAATACATTTTTTTAATCATCGTATTAAATTTTAAATTGTGAAAAATAAAACACACGGCTTTTTAAAACAAATCTAATCCTTAATTATCATAAAAAAATGTTTAAATAAAAATATTTTTGTGTTTTTTTAAGCTCCATATTTTAAAATTTCCCTTGAGAATAAAATGCATAATATTTGCAACCAGAAAAAATCTGAAGAATAAATATTTTTCAGATAGACATAAAGGCAATTTGATTCATATTAAAAATAAAATGATAAATGAATCGAATTTTGAATAATTTTATAAGAATTTACAAAAATAAGTTTCTAACACATTTTTTCTAATCGATTTTTCCATTTAAAAATGTGTTATAAATTTATTAAACCCTCAACGCATAATTTGAGTAAAAGACTAACTGATCGACTTTGAAATTAATAAGCCAAAAATATTGCTACATTCATCAAAAACATTTCGGGCGACAAAAATAAACTTCTTTAGATTATTTCTAGGCTGGAAAAAGGAACATATTTTTATTTTAACAGAGAAATGGAGGAATATAACTCTCAATGTATAAGAATAAGGAATAAAACAAATATCCAAACTACAGCAATTTTTATTATCATCCAATGTAAAGTTTGTTTTTTAAATAAAGTTGTAATGAATCTAGGCTAATTCATCGCCAGCAATTCATCGCCAGCAATTCATCGCCAAGCAATCCATCACCATCAATTCATCGCCGCCGGCGGCTGGTGATGGATTGCTTGGCGATGAATTGCTTGCGATTCATATTTTATGTTTTTTTTTTTGGTTTCTTTTTTATATTTCGGCGAAAAAAAAATTTTGCCGACGAAAAATGTATGAAAATTTTGAGTGGCCATATCTGCAAAACGGGGCATTTCCGAGAAAAAAACTTTTGATTTTGTGGATTTGGGAACCGCCTCTAGTTCCTCACCAAGTTTCTGCCACATCGGGCTAATTTTTTTTTTTTTTTTTTTCATATATTTCGAAAGAAAAAAAAAATTTTCCATAGAAAAATGTATGAAAATTTTGAGGGGCCAAATCTCCGAAACGGAGCATTCCAAGAAAAAAGCTTCTGTATTTAGTGGTTTGGGCACCGCCTCTACCCAATCACCAATTGGCGATGAATTGCTGGCGATGAATTGCTGGCGATGAATTGATTCGCGATGAATTGCTAGGCGATGAATCAGCCGCTTACCAGTTGTAATACATCATAGCTAGCTTTATTTTGCTTAGTTATTCAATGATATAGAAGTATAATCTAGTCATTTATCAATTTACCGTCTCTCCTAAACTAAAGTAAATTTATATCCAACAAAATTCGATTCAAATAATTTTTTTTTGTAATTTGTTGTACTTTATATAGTGCGACACCATTATTATTTCACTTCATCTAATAAATATTCAATTTCAAACTTGTTATTTGACAGAAAGGAGTTAACTTTGAGAATTTAGATTTTTTTTCCTAGCCAAACGAAAGGAAATTTTTGTTGCCTTGAATGTGATATTGCGGTTAAATTTTTTACACATGTTTTTCTTAATTCGCATAGGGGAAACGGAGTTATTCATGATAATATCGTTATACTATATATTAAAAATTCTATCTGAAATTACAGCTTAGAGATGACAAAAAATTATTATGTATATTAGATAAGATCTGGAACCAAATTAATGATTTTAATTTTAATATTTAAAAATTTACCTAATTTGTAGTTTTGAATATTATAGAAGAACTAATTATTTTTTTTTCCTACTGTTTAGTTGGATTTTAGAAAAAAAAAACTATCTAGTTAAAAATATATATAGGTATGTATATAATATATGTTTCGAGCGATTCATGGAAGTTTTATGCCGTTGTTCAATTTGTAAAGAAACAAGAGTTCAATGTAGTTACTAAGCTTACAAGTGCATTTTAACTGAATACATGAAGTTGACAATAATATAGATGGACAAATAATATAGATGGAAAGTAATTCATAACCAATTTTTATCTTTCTATAGCATATGCATTTTCTTCGCAGACTTCTTCTAAATTAATTTTATTAGTTTTGAACCCGAAACTCTTGAACACTTTCTTTGAAGGAACTATGTGAATTGACTGAAACACTTGAACGAAAATAAATCGGAGTATCAATAAATTGAATGTTGTTAAATTAACCGTTTCGCTGTCAAGAAGATTCTGTCTCTAAAAGATAATATTAATTAAATTATGGCATGGTTAAAATATATGTATATAAAATTTATTCCATTCTACCCACAAATGAAGAAAATATGAAAACATTATTCACCCTCAATTACACAAGGATTTTTAATGACACGTGTTTGTAGTGTGCCTCAGATAAGAATACGTGATTAGAGGAAATCTCATTTTATATCAATTTCATATTATAAATATTATACAACAATGGATAAGAGAGATATAATAATATGTATGTAATAAGTATTCTTGTTTACAAGTTGTAATAATATAAAAACCATTAATAAAATTGTTTATATTTACATGGCGAAAGATAATTTTAATCAAATTGTTATAAAATTTTTTTTTTGTTTGTCAGACATACGGCATTTATTATTTTTTCTTTTTGTATACATTTTATTCTGCTTATAGGCGTGAATATTAAAATATATTTTCTTAATTTTTATACTAGATTTCTTTTAAAAAAATTGTATATTTATTTACTTTTTGAAACAATGAAAGTCTAAAAGTCCAATAGAAGAAAATACAAAAATTTAATGAACTTTGTAACATTATGTTTTATTTTATATTTATAATAAATTTTAGAAGAGTCTGCTAACGGATAATATTCAACTTGATTTGATATATAATAAGGATTGCGTAACAGTTCACGAACAGGAAAAGTCTACATTGGAAAAACAAATTTATTATTCGAAGTTATATCACTAAACAAAATTTCGACGGTCGGTGGGGTTCTCATATTGATCTGTCTTAGAATGATAATTTAGAAATTTCACACTTTGTTTAAATTTAATGTGAAGTAACATAAAGTTGGTTAAGTTGATTAAATTAATTTTTGCCTGCACCTACATATACTACGAATTAAAATCAGAGATTTGAGTTTTTTCCTTACATCCGATTTATTTTAAATTTATTTCAATAAAATTTTGAGTAACCAATGTAAAATCTACATAATAGCTTCGACAGATTTCCGGTTACCAACAATGCATTACATGGATGCTAAATAGGTTGGCGAATAGGCTGTCACACTTTCCCGAAACTTAAGTATGACTTTTTTATATAAAATATTTTTAAAATCCTAAACAACTTGACGTATTTAAACTAGTCTCACAAAATTTACTTCTTACAAGATCAATATTTTCAACTTAAACTGAAATATATTTGTTACAAGTATTTTAGTCAAATGACAACTAATTTAACCAATAAATTATTAATTTATATATAACATCGTTTTATTGCCTTTTAGCTTTGTTTAAATTATATTTTTAACGTTTATGTGTAATTTATTGTATTTTTTTAAAGATTATAAGTGAATTTTAGTCAGAAAGTCTTATATTTTTCCTCATTATATGGAGAAGTTTATCTAATTTAATAAAAAAAATATAATATGCATTGGGAAGCTTAACCCTTTTTTTTTAAATTAAAGTTATTTTAATTTTTATTTACCATTGATTTATGAAAATGGTAAATTTTCATTAAGAAATTTATACTAGGAAAATTTCGATTTGTATAACTTTTTGAATGAAAATTTATAATGCTGTAATTTTTTGCGGAGAAATGATTAAATATTGAAAAATCTGTGTGCAATTCATAATTTTGAACATAATTTTAAATTAATATTGATTATTTTTTTATTCTTTTTCTTGGCATCAGTTTTTGAAAAAAATAAACTTGGATATAAAATTTTATTTATTTATTTTTTCAATTTTATTCATAAAACTGTAAGTGGGAACAAATTAATCGACTTCAAAAAGAAAAACTTAGAACTGCGAACAGGAAAGAATGTTCCAATATTCTCATATTTACAATTATAAGTAAGTTCACAAAAAATCAATCCTGAATGATGTATTATTAAAACTTAAACTATTTGAATTATAAATATTATTTATTTTTTTTAAGCAGTTTAAAGTTATAATTTGTAAACTATATCGAGAGATTTTACACTAAACAAAAACGTTACTAAATGTTCAATGAATTCGATAACGTTTTTCCAGTCCCTCATAAGTTGAGCTTGGCGAATTAAACATTTAATAAGAAAGATTTGAATTTCAACAATATTGAAAGAAGATGATTTTATACTAGATGATTTTATACAAGATTCAAGTTCACTAATTACTAAGGCCAAAATAGTGACTACAGTAGACAAAAATATACAACATTCGCAACTGCATCTTATTGTTAATATCCAGTGGGTAGCAAGTTTAAATCGCGGCTGGGGCACAAAACCTTTTTAACGCCCCTCCATTCGAAAACCATATATCATTATATGTAAAATATACTCGCAAATTAATAAATAAATAAAGTAAAATAAATAAAGTCATAGGCTTAAGCTAGGCTTTAAATTTGAGACAAAAATTGTAGTTGAGAAAACAAGACTAGATTTTGAAATGTATATGATCATCTAGAATTTGTTCAAAAGATACACTTAAAAATTCCCTAACATTTCCCTAACACAACAATGAAATTCCTTGAATTTAAAGAAAAACAAATCCGAACACGTGCCATTTCTATTATGAATATATTATTACGGTAAGCGGCTGATTCATCGCCTAGCAATTCATTGCGAAGCAATTCATCGCCAGCAATTCATCGCCAGCATTTCATCGTCAAGCAATTCATCGTCAAAAAGTTCAACGCCAAGCAATTCATCGCCAAGCAATTCATCGCCAAGCAATTCATCGCCAGTAATTCATCGCCAGTAATTCATCGCCGGTAATTCATCGCCAGCAATTCATCGCCAGCAATTCATCGCCAGTAATTCATCGCCAGCAATTCATCGCCAGTAATTCATCGCCAGTAATTCATCAAGCAATTCATCGTCAAGCAATTCATCGCCAAGCAATTCATCGCCAAGCAATTAATCGCCAGTAATTCATCGCCAGTATTTCATGGCGATGAATTGATGGCGATGAATTGCTGGCGATGAATTGCTGGCGATGAATTGCTGGCGATGAATTGCTGGCGATGAATTGGTGGCGATGAATTGCTTGGCGATGAATTGCTTGGCGATGAATTGCTTGAAGATGAATTGCTTGGCGATGAATTGCTGGCGATGAATTGCTGGCGATGAATTGCTTGGCGATGAATTAGCCTAGATTCATTATTACAGTTTGATTTAGACTACTAGAGTTCCTTTTTTCCTTTTTATTTACGAATTAACATTAACAAATTTAAAATATATTTTCCAGAAATCAATAATAACAAAAATAAAAATTATCCAACAATTTTTTGTTTTGAGGACAATTTGACGCTTTTTTGAGTAGCTCCCGTGGCATGATGCCCCTCATGCCCCCGCCCCCTCACTTCGTGACTGTTAATAACGAATCGTATTATTGAAATATTGAATCCAGGATTCCTTCAAAATTTATATAGGCACTACTTATTTTTAAAATGTAAATTATGAATTAAAAAATCGCTTCTTACAAATAATATATTGCGACAATATAATGTATAATCGCAATGACAAATAAAATTTTCAACCACTACTACCAGTTATATGTCTAATGCATGTATAATACTATACGGATAAGTAATTTAATTAACAACATTTTCTTATTTTCCTATAAATAAAATAATATTAACAGAATAAGACATTGAATGATAAAAGGAATAATAAAACTTAATGTTTGGATAAGAGTCGTATATGTAACAAAACAAAATAAAGATAGTAACTACGTAATATTTACATAGTTAGCACAAATAGTTTTTAGATTAATGAAAAAAAAATATAAGAGAACATACTCCAGAGAATAGTTTGTAACAAACTTTTACTTTAAAAAGTGTCCTACTTCAATTATATAATTCAAAAGACTATCGTATTTTATAAATTTACAACATTAAGAAGTTTAAAGTTCTCATTATTAGCCTATAGTTTATCATTCAAGAATTGCATTGGAGCTAAAGTTTCAGTTTCTGAATACCGCAATTTCGTTATATTATAATTAGAATGTTATAGTTACTTTGTTTTGTATAAAGTGGTCCATATTATGTATCTATTGAAAATATTATTATTTGAATTTCCTAAAATTAGAGGGAGAATAATGTTATTTAACTTAAAAGCGCAAAATTCGGGTATGGGTTTATTATAGTTATAACTATTATTACTTAACTTTTACAAATGATTATAAATCAAATATCAATTCAAAAAGCAATAGTTTTATAACAATGAAAATCGCCCCATTTAATTCACTAAAGTAACTCTTCATTTAGTTCCGGTATTTAGCACCCTCTTTCCTTTTAAAAAAAAAAATTCTTAATTTCATTAGAAGAGAGATTTTTTTTTTTGATTTTGCACCCCAAATATAAAATGTTTATATTTCCAATTGCATTTTTTTTGTGGATAAATAGAATTAATGAACATAGTAAATGTAATTGTATCTTTTTTTTTATTTAATTTTAGATACACTGAAATAAAATTAAAAGCCAGCTAGTATGTATTAGTTTTGAACTCTATACGTATATCGAAAATTAAAAGATTATCAGAACCATGTAGTGATTTTGATAACGTTAACATCCTCGAAGAATTGATGTTTGTCAAGTTTTATAAATACATAATATTTAATTGATTTTAAAACTTCTAATGGAGCCTTAATTTTTAAAACAAGCAAATTTCTTGAGTAATTCATGGTATATTAAAAATTAATTGAGTGGGGCACAAAAATGAATTGGGATGAATGCTTTTGGCAGTAGGTTTACATGCCTCGGAAACAAAATATGTATTTTCATAGCTAATATTCAATTTAGTTCACATTCTATTTATAATGGGTCTAAACACAAAAAAAAATCGGATTATTTGGTTGATCCATCGAAGGGGATCTTTTTCATTGAAGTGGCGGCCTGAATACAAGGTGATTAAATATTTGTGAATTGGTTGAAAATATCTTAAATAAAATTGTTAAATAAAACAAGAAAATTGTTTTCAGTGTGTGTAGCCAAAACAGTTTTTTTATACATATAAAAATTATTTAAGAATATTATTTGCAATAAGCATACTACGCTCAATTTAATAATAGCTAAACATTTTGACTCCTCAATTTAATTCGTTTTAATTCTTTGTGGATGAAAGATTTCAAAAATTAATTCAATCTAGTCGTATTAAGAGTTTTTTTTTTTGTTATAATTTTTACATATAAAAGGGAGAAGTGTTTAAAGACCACATAACTGTAGAATTCATGTATGATTATTTCCATTTCTTCCTTTTTATCCTTTTTTGTATATATGTACATATATGTATGTAATGTACATATAATTTTGGAAATTTCATTGAGATGAAATTTTTTTTGTTCTATAAAGTAAATGATATAGGCCTGCCATATAAAAGTCAGAGTGTTTATATTTAATTTGTTCATCTAGTTTTAAAATGTTTGATTGGAGAAAACCATCATCCAATAACTTTGGACTATACAATAAATTCTACAAACTGCACTTCCATAAAAAGATTTTGTGCACATTTATTTTCACATTAGAATTCGAGATGGATTTGAATCCAGGGTTTTGTTTTAATGCGCAGTAGGAACACTAAGTCTTATTTTTAATCTTTATGCGCGAAGATTTCTTTTTAAACAAAATTCTCATCAAAGAAAATTCAAGAGTTTCAAGAATAATTGTTTTTTGAATTATCTTTACATGTGTTCATTTCATTATCCAACATTTTGTAGCAATAAGGAAAATCTATTGCTTGAATGCGATTTAAAGAATTTCGGAAAAAGGATGAAGAAAAAGCTTAATTTGTAGATTGTCGAAAATTTGTGAAAATGAAAATGTTCAACGATACATCCTGTTTTAAGATGATTTTTGTACTACCACCAAAAGCTAGAAAATTTTATTTTGACACATGTACTTGTTCCTCTCAAACAAATTCTTTTTTATTTTATTTTTTAACCAAAAAGAATTAAATAACTTGTTTGCACACAAAATAATTTGAACATGTGTATAACTTTATAGTTTAACATGATTCTAACATAATAGTATAGAATTTAAGAATTTCGTATAATAGTTTAATCGAGCTAAAAAGAGCAATTATTCATTCACAGTTTCCATCCAGTTTTCATCCGGTAATAATTATTTAGACGAAGAAGAACTATAAAAACATTATTTAAATTTTACGTATTATTCATTTTATTTGGAATCTCATGAATTAGTTTTGAAATAAATTAGCTAAATCAAGAAAATTAACTATAAAATGGAAATTGAGCAATTTAGTATTGAAAAAGTTAGTATCAGACAGAGCAAATGTATTGTAACTTCATACATTATGTCGATATAAAGTTAATTTTTTTTTTATAATTCTTCTAATAGTTCAACTTCTTAGGAATTTTATTAAAACCAGTACCACCACCGTGTAATCATTTTTAATCCGTCCGTTTTAAGGAAAAAAAGGGGGATATTATGTGTAGAGATATTATCATCATCGGCATAGAAAAGTGATTTTTTTTCAAGGGTTCAAAATTTTGTGCTAAAGGAAAATTGTTAAATATAAATTTAAATTTTTTTCCATAAATCTAAATAAAATTTTAATAAAATTACTACCGTATACTCAAAAATTTGAAATCACACTATGTAATGTTAAAGGAGTGAGCTCTTGGTTCAAACATAATAAAAAGAAATATTATAATTAATTAAAAATAAAAATAATGATTATTTATTATTAAAAAATATTATGAACTTTAATAATTAATGTCCTGGCAAAAAAAAAATAAAAATTTAATGGAATATCAATTAAAGAGAGTAAATTTCTTTTTAATGGTAGGAAAGTGAAAGTTATTGCAAAATTTTCTAAATAAATCATTTTTATATTACTTTTGTGTGACAATTTCGAATAAAAATTTAGTTGACAGTTATGTGCTCTTCATTGGGATTGTTAAAACATAATCTGCTATCCCAAATACAGAACTAAAGATTAAGGTCCCAATTCTAGTTCAAATATTTTTAAAGCAAAATATTTCAAGCAACTTTAGTCCTAAAGAAAATATTATTTCAGAATTCAGCGGAAACAAGTAAAATTTTATATTTTATTTTTCTCCCCTTCTAAAGGCTAAAGGCCATAACAGTTAAGGCCCTAGTTTTAAGATTTTAATTGAATTATAATAAAATCCATTAATAATAATAATAATAATAATAACAATTTCAGATAATTGCAAAATATTTTGCCCATTTCCTATATAATAAAATCTTAAGTATTTATATCATTATTACTAAAATTAAAAATTCATAAGTTTGTTCACCATTTTTGAATCTTCTTAAATTAAAAAAAATAAAAAATTTAAATTAAACTTTATATCTAATTATCAATTTCCATATACATTTAACAACAATAAATAATAAACAATATAGTATTATGTTTAAATGATAAATCTCTTTAATCGTTTTTACCTAGCTAGCTATGTATATCTAGGGTTACCAGTCGTCCACCTTTTTGGGGAAAGTCCTTCTTTTTAATAGTAAAAAAAGTGTCCTCCTTTTTTTTCATTATTTCGCACTTTGTCCTCCTTTTCCATTATTATCCTCTTTTTTTCCTCCTAAGCTAAGTTAAAGCATTAAAAAAAAAACAACTACACAAAAATAAACAAAACAATGAGTAATGTCGGATTTAATTTTTTGTAAGTTAAATTTGATATTAAGTAACTGACTGAGAAGATAATTTAATTCTGTTCCTCTATACATTTACAACATAATTGTGTAGCCTCATTTTGAATATTGTTCCAGCATAACATTCATGGCAAATGAGGAGGTATTTTTGAGACTACATAAGCTACAGAATCGAGCAATGAGGATTATCCTGAAAGTTAGTAGATATACTCCTATTGATTTTATGTTGGAAGCATTAAAATGGATGACAATTAAACAAAGGATTGTTATGAATGTGTTGATTATAGTTTTCAAGATGAAGAGCAACTTGTACCTTAAATACCTATGTGCGAGATTAGTGTTTGCTAGTGATGTGCACGGATATACGTTAAGGAACATTTTCTCGTTTAGATTAGATTTATTTAGAAATGAAAAAACAAAAAATATGCTGATGTATAATGGTTTAAAAATCTTCAATGAATTGACAGATGATTTAAAAAAAGAAAATAACATCAATATATTTAAAATAAAATTGTTCAATTTATTAAAACAAATTTCAATTAATTAAGTTTTTAAAAGAAATATTATAATAGTTAGTTATACTAAATAAAGTAAAAAAATAAATAATAATAATTATTATTTAAATGAGCCCTGCTTCATTAATATTCGAATGCCTTATTTTAAAATTTTTCATTCAACATTTTTATATATTTCTATAATTTATTTTCCAAAAGTATACTTTTTCAAATTTATTTCTGAAGGATCCCAAAAATTTTCGGAAAATGCCATTTGTCAGCCTGTATTTCTGCGATGCTACAAAAAAAAAGTTGAAAAAGTAGACTTTTCGAAAAAAGTTCCAACAAGATTATTTTAATTTAAATGAGAATAAATCTCAAAAAAAATGTAAAAAAATTTAATGAACCATTTTAAAGTAAGGCGTACGAGCAAGGCTCTTTTAGTATTTTTTCATAAAACCCCATAATTTTAAAAATTCATAACTTTTTATAGAAAGAACCGATTTAGATACAACTAAAAGGTATTGAATTAAGGTTTTCAAATAAAACAAAACTGAAAAAATTTGGGTATCTTGACTGCAAAAAATAACATTATTTTCAAGTTTTGAAATTTTGAATACGTGTGGAATAATTTTATTTTTATAGTTTAGAGAGTCCTTTATAAACATTATAACATCAAAAATTTAGAGATGTATTTCGAGATATGATTTTTTAATATGTCCCCTTCAGTTTTTTTGCAAGGAAATTGAGTTATTTGTATTGAAAATTAATATCTTCAGTAATTAAATTTGCAACAAATTACTTTTTCAAATAATTTAAAAAAATTTTTTTTCTCCCACACTTTTTCAAAATCTCAAAACATGAATATAATGTTATTTTTTGCAGTCAAATTCAATACCTTTTATTTGCATCTCTAAGCGTCCAAATCGGTTTTTACTATCAAAAGTTATGAATTTTAATATTATAGATTTTTATGAAAAATGCTAAAAAGTGGATTTTTCAACTCGCCCTTACACTGAAGATTACACTCGAATTGATCTAAAAAACCGATGTATCTATTTTTTTCGTAAACTTAAAAAACCCTGAAAGTTTTATTTAAATCGGAAGGGGTCGGGTCCAAAATTTGAAAATTTTGATCGTTTTTGCTTGTACATATATATATTTTATATATTTTTTTTCGTTTGGATGTCCTCCTTTTACTGCAGACATATCTGGGAACCCTATGTATATCCCTCAGAAATAATATATTTTAATTTTAGTCATCTGTGCGTTTCTTAAAATTAACCCAGATAATAATATTTATATTAACGATCAGAACAGAATGAATGAATTTTTTCTCAATCTTCAAAAAATGGAAGAAAAAGAATATAATATTATAACCTCAATATTTATTTCACTTCTAATCCATATTGTTTGAGTTTTTTGGTTTTATTACAGAAATAATATTGAAAGTGAGTTTTCAAATTAATTACTTTACATTCAATTCTCTTTCAAATGGTTGTAGGTACTGTAGAGTAAATAAAAAAAAACACACGAAGCAGTCATAGAACTGCCTACAGAAGTTTATACTTAAAATTTAAACTATGAAATAACAGTGGCTACAAATGATAGGCTGCTGAGTACAAAATGTAAATTAAAATAAAAATATTTTAATTTACATTTTGTACTGTCATTTGTAGCCACTGTTATTTCATAGTTTAAATTTTTAAGTATAAACTTCTGTAGGCAGTTCTATGACTGCTTCGTGTGTTTTTTTTTTTTGCATATTTTGAGCCGGGAAAACCTATAATGATACATTACTTGATCGATATCTATACTATCAATGCCAAAATATACCTATGTTGTTTCTCAAGGCTTTAATAAAATTATTTGTAACGAGTTTAGTTAGTCCAATATCATAAATTTGTTTTATAGGATATAATGTTTATAACTTTAGTGGTTACATGATCTCGATAAAAAAAATAAAACAAAAACATGAAACATGAAATGAAATGTGATCACTTTTCTTACTTATTTTTCTCCCGGGAAATTCGTACTTTTTTTAGCGTTTATTATCTTATTAACTACAACAGGATTAACAAATGCTTGTTTAAATACATATATACATATAACTGTCTTGTCATAGTAAGTGGTAAAACATGTTTGAAAATTAGTTGGGACTTTAGTGATATACCTATTATCCGGTGTCTAAATTTTTTATGAATGATCACAAGATTATGTTAATTCTATTGTGAAAATACGATTGCACGAAAAAGCTGTGAATATTGCAGAACGTTGCCCACAATATTGAAAAATAGTTCATTGAACTCGCTATTAAAAAACTGATTTCTGAATAGGATAGTTTTTTTTTCACAATTAAATTTTTAAAATGAAATAGCATCTCGATACTTAAATTTATGCATCTGTCAACGTTTCCAATATTTTTTACATCCATTTTATAGCAATATTCAATTGCATTAATTCATATATGAAATTATACAGTTTTCAACTAAGTTCTCAAATAAGTTTTTAGCTACATTTTAATTTTATAATATGTATTATAAAATTATAAAACACTATTTATTAATTAAAAGTTTTTTCCATTTATATAAATTAAAATAAAAAATCAAAGAGCGCCTAATTTGCAAATTTTTTTGAACCAAATTTGCTACAATTTTACTTAGCTCTGTGTTTTGCTTCAAAAATAGAATATGTATAAAAAATCATAAATTAGTGGCTGATAAAAACATTTTGGTTTGTTTAAATATCTCAAAAAAACTAATTATTATGAAAAAAAAAAATTAAAATATTTGACAAAAAACTCGTCATTGGGAATCGAACCAGGCACCTTCAGACTTACAGTGTGATGTTCTACTACTAAGCCATATTGTCTATATGAGTTTAGGTTCCTAAAAAAATACAAAAAATATTTTTGATTTATTTTCCTAAATAATATTAAATCTCAATTTATTACAAAATGATGAAGGTTTTGTGTGTATTAATTTTTTGTTTGTGTTAGTTAATTTTTCAAACTCGTTTTTTGAGTATTCTAATTCTTTTCTTATTTTCTTTTTTGAGTATTATTTCATATTCTCCTACAATAAAATAAAAACAAAAAAATGAATGGTTTATTAGAATTTTTTTATTATATTTTAGAAATCCAAAATCATATGGGCTATATGGCTTAGTGGCTAGAACATCGGACTATAAGAGTGAAGGTGTCATGTTCGATTCCCGCCAATGAATACATTCTTTTTTAATTTTTTTTAAATTTTTTTTAACATAATAATTTTTAATTTTTTTGAACATAATTTTTTTATTGGTAGAATATGTAATTTTTTTGCTTGTAATATTGGGCCCTATATTTGAAATTAAAAAAAAATCTTTTCATTGGGAATCGAACCAGGCACCTTCAGACTTACAGTCCGATGTTCTAGCCACTAAGCCATATTGTCCATATGATATTGGGTTTCTTAAATATACTAAAAAAATTAGTATTCTTATTCTAATTTTTCTGCGAAAAATGACGACGATTCTCAGAAAAATTCTATATGAAAATGGATTTTTACCCTCTACCAAATTTCATCAAACGCCGCTAAAGAAGTATAAACTTCAAAAATAAAAAGGGGCCCATATAAAAAATGTATAAAAAATATATAAAGAAAACTGTAAAAATCAAAAATATGAAAACATGAGTGTTCACATTTCCGTCATATTTTCGTCTGATACTAAAATAATTTTTTTTTTTTTCACTTTATTTTACTTTTTATTTTGAATATCCTAAGTTTGTACGAAAACATTGTGCTAAAAAATCAAATTAGATTTGATATTATTTTTTTGTTATTAATTTTTTTTTTTTGGGTAATAATCTATTTACATATTTATAATAGTAATAATGAAAAATACAGCATAAAAAAGGAAACGAAATGAAACATCTGAGGTCTGGAAAATGTATGTATAATGTTATATTTTCAATAAAAAAAAAATAAAAATAAAAAAATTACATAAAAAATATTTATCAATTTGTCATAAGATTTTTGTTCCAACAGCAAACATAAATTTAAGTTACATACCTACCATTTATATCAATTTTCGAAATTATTATGATAATAATATAAAATTTGATGTATAAAATTATATTATTATCACGGATTTATTATTTTATTATATAGGAAAAATTTATTAAAAAAAAATTGACCCCTTTGTGAATTAATGGGTATAGTAGTCTTACATACATATATAATATAAATTTATGTAAAAAGCAAACTTTGTTGTCATTGAATACCGTCGTCGTCGTTTCAACACAACAGTGAATTTTATACATTTAATATTTATAATGTTATATCTTATTTATGTTTCAATTATTTTAATTTAACGACAAATATTATTTGAAATCAAAAATTTTAACAAAATTTACCAACTTTTTTTTTTTTTTTTTTCAAATAATACTGTTTCACTTGCAAAATTGATATGAAATAAATTCTAAATCAAAAATTATGTCCTTGTTCCATCTTTTATAAGTTTGAACATATTAATGTTTTTGTTATGTTGAGAATATGTTCTTAGTTTTCTGAGAACATTAAATGGGAACATTCCCTTTAAAGTGGTTTTAATTCCAATTCCACAGACCCTCCAGTTGCGGAAAGAATGTACTTGAAAAAAAAAAAACAGAAAGAGAATTGCTATTGGAAAATTTTTGGAAGAAGTATAATTACTATATCTCTTAAACAAGGCTGGCCGAATAACGTATTGAGCTATGATAGCTATATTATAATATCCTTAGTTGCAAATCTTAAAGCTTCATTCTAGATTTCTAGATAGATTTTAGACTTTATCCACGCTCACTAGACATACTAGACGTACTATAGACTAAAAATTAAAAATAAGTAGATATCATAAAAAGATAGTAACATAAATGATTTTGTATAGTTATTTTATTGTCAATTGTAATGTTATTGTTTTGTTAGTAGTAAGATTTAAATCATAAATATTATTGAGTTTGTAGGTATAATTATAATCGTTGTATCATGTAATCATAGAGGATTATGTGAGATATGATTTTTATACATATGTAATACGATTACAATATGATTGAATTCGAGGACAATCTGTCAATGGCACGTGCGTACATTTATTGAACTTACAATTTTCTAATATGATTCGTTTTTAGTGTTTATATAATAATTTATTTATTTTTTGATTTAGTTTAAAAATTATTTAAATTTTCTTTTTGTAATACTAGTAGGGTATAAAATTCTATGTAGCTACATACATATATAAAAATATTTTTTCCTACACTTATATATGTAAATCAATAATTCTAAAATTGCTATAAAATGTCGCTAGTTTAAAAAATTATAATATGTATAAAATTCAATGAGGACCATTAATAAATTATTTTATTATTTTTTTTCTCATTTTTCTTATATTTTTATGAAATTTTTGCGCAGCAGTTGATTTTTTTAATGGCCTTAAAAAAATATAAAAACTATGTTTTTTGCCTATATTTTATGTAAGTATTTTATGCGAAATGCACTTATTTTTTTTAACTTTTTAATGCATCAATATATCATTATGATATATTTTTTTGAAATTTATTATGTTGAAGAAAGTTATAATATTATTATTATTTTTTAACTTCAATTGAATTTATGCTCTCTTGAAATGGAATCTTTAAATTTAATTAAGCATACATAAATATAAGTAATTATATTTTTTAAAATCCATGTTAAGTAGGTTTATTTCTTATTTATGAGGACATAGGGACATAGTCAGAAATTAATATAGAATTTGGAACGATGATTAAAACCATTTTCGTTATAGAATTTGATAAAAAAATTTAAATTTTCTATTTATAGCCTTTCATCATTGAAGTTTATAATTTGGTAAGCATAGTGCCGAATGAAGCTGTTTAAAGGAATAAAGTAAATTTCTGTGAACGAAAATATTTTATATGTTGTTATGTTGGGGCGAAGTACAGAAGTATCAATGCGCTTAGTATTCGGCAACTTAGTTTCAGATAAATTCTGAAAATTTTCATAACTATCATAAGTAAACATTATTCTAATATCGTGTGAAATTATTATAATATGAAATTCATGACAACAGCAGGGTAAAAAAAGTTACGTCCATAGTTTAGGTTTAGACGAAGAAAAATCCCTTGCACAAATTCAATTAATTAATCGGATTTATTTATAAATTTTTATATTAATTAATTTACATTTTTGACCCCTCCCGCCAATCATTATTATACTGAAATTATTTTCCATTCGAAAAAGCTAATAAAGCTTTTGTCCAATGTACACATAATATTGAATTTACATTCCCTCTGACTTTTATTTTAATGTTTTTTTTTTTTTTTTATTTTCTCATAACAAATTCATAATTTTATTAACATAATAATGTTTTTTGGTTTCTCATTCTTTATTTTATTTTTTTCTTGTTAATAATAATTTTTGCCGTCCTTTAATTACATTCGGTTGTCGGTGGTGTTGGTGGTGGTGGTTGTGTAACAAACAATTTAATAACAAAACATATTCATTCGCAGAGAGTAGCAAGCAACATAATTTTATAATTAATATATATATATACTACGAAAACAACAATAAATGCATAGTTAGTCCAAAATGTTGGTCATTTTTATATTAAAAATTTTTTTTTTTAATTCCAAAATCACAAAAATAAGTAACCACTTTTATTACAAAATTTATATAAATTTTTTTGTTTTTCTATTTTATATTTTTATATTATTAATTTTTCTCTAGCCTGTGAATATTAATTTTTTCCCTTTTCTTATGTTGATTCGCTTTTCATAAGCATAAAACCCAAAAGCATAAAATAGAAAAAAAATATATAAACAACAACAAAAAAAATTGGTATATTAAGTCCAAAAGAAATTAAATTAAAAATATAATATTTTTTAAATGTCGCAACAACACGGTGACTTTTTATTCCCTGATGATGATAATTACATTAAAAAAAAAGAAAAGTAAAAATTAAAAACAAAAAAAAAAATAATAAAAAATAAAATGAAGAAAATTTCTAAATAAAAAATATACTTTTTTTCTAATTACCATTGGCATCTGGGTGTTTTTTTTTTTTTTTTCCTTTTTTTAATGATAAAAAATGTAAAATTATAGTGTGGTGGATAGTTATCAAATTTTTATGAACTTCTCAGATTTTAGAATTAGAAGAAGACTCACCATAATTTTATGAAATAAAAAGAAATTGTGCTGAGAAGTGGTGAAGATGATTCACACCTTGAAATATTTCTTTTTTACCTTACAGCTTGGCAGAACTGTGATGCAAGAAAATTGTATTCACATGTCCATTATATTAAGAGTATAACATATTGATAGAAAAAAAGTTATTTATCTATGGGAAAGTTTCATCTCCATAAGAATATAGGTATGTTTATGATGAACGGAAAGTTGTTCATAAAAGCTAGTATCTCGAGAAATATATAACATTCAAAAATTTCACTTTTAAATTCTGCGAACCAAGCCTAATATTTATAACAAATACTTTATGGTTAAAATTTTTTTGGCCAGTTTAGTATGAATTTAAGTTTAGTTGGCCGAACTGTAAAAACTATAAATGACATTTTATTTAAAAATTTTATTGGCTTGATTACATTTTAGTATGGCCGAATATCCATACTACTAGAATCGTGAATGTTATTATGATTTTAAACATTTATCTGCCTCACTATATCTCAAATATAAACCTACAATTACACTATTGCGTATCTACGACATAATACAATACTACAAACATATATGTAATGTGTAATAACAAAGTTGAAATAATAAAAAAAAAATTGTAATTTACCTATAATTTTTTTCTTCTTATACTTAGTTTCTTTTCTTTTTTTTAAATATGATTTCGAAAATTATTAAAGTAAAAAAAAAAAAAAATGATAATTAAAATTCACGCCAAGTTACATAGGGTGGACAATTTCTTATCCATTTTTTTAATAATTTTTTTTTAATAAAAAACAACTTTTTTTTTATTGAAAAAATCTTTATATCCACCATAGAAAATTTTTTTAATTACTTTTTAAAATCTTCGTAAATTAAGCAAAAAAAAATTTAATAATGAAATTTTCCTGTATATTTACATTTTTCCTTAAAAAAAAAAAACAAAATTGACATTTACGAAGAAAGGTCCCCAGGATTTTAAGAAAATGTAGTTTATTTTATAAAGTAGAAGTATAAAGAAAAAGGTAATTCAATTAAGAAATAATGAAATGAAAAAATTACTCTGTCAACATATCCACGAACCGAAATGTGAATCATTCTTAATCACGTATAAAACAATAGAAAAAAAATTAAATGCGAGGTAACAATATCGATAAGTCAAGAGAAAAAGTTTTTAATAAAACAAAAAAAAAGAACATTATCATTCTATTACTCCTTCTACTGAAAACTGTAGTGAATGAACGTTTAGTAAAAACACTTCTACATTATATTTGAGAAGAATTGCAAGAATGTTATTTAAAAAACAAAAAATAATAAAATAACCGCTTAATAACTTAATTTATTTTATTATTTCATTTAACCCTTTTCAAATAAAAAAAAAAATTAACATTTAAAAGAGAACCACAAATTCCTTTTTTTTATCAATGAAAAAATTTCTCTTGTACTATTCATTAAGATATAATTTATTTATACACACTATGTGCATATTTCATTCTTGAAAATACACACCTGACATCTCTGATAGTAAATATAGAAAAAAAAAATTAAATCGCAAATACTTTTTTAGCAAACCTAATAATAATTATAATAAAAAAACAAGAAACATTTAAAAAAATAACATAATTTTTTTGTAAGTTCATTGAATCTCAATTTTTTATAATTAAATTAATATTTGAACTTACATATACCCATATGTATACGTACTCATATAATGTACATAGTTTATTAATAGATATTTTTTTTTGTTTTTTTTTTTCTTATAAAATTTCTATTAAATCAGCAATTATGTTTTTTTTTTGTGATTTAAAAAAAAAAAAAAATCTAAATTATAAGGTTGATTTTAATAAATTTATCATCTTTACACGAGAAAAAAAATTAATCAGACTTATGTATATACATGCATTACATATGAACATAAAAAAGAATAAAATTTTTTTTATGCTGAATAACTGGTTTACGGTGATTTTACAGAAATGGTAAATATTTATCTATACATTACATACATAAAGTATATACTTATGTATACATCAAATTATTAAAATATCTTATGTTATTTTTTTTTTTTCAAATAAGATATTTTTATGTGTAGACGACTGTGAGTATAGAGTACTTAAAAATAGAATAGAAGATGATAATAAAATAATAAAAATTAATTTCATGAATGAGACTGCTGATAAGACAATAATTATTAGATTTTCAGTTCCTAATTAGAAATTTATATCGTAAAAGTTAAAGTTAATTTTTTTTTTTTTTAATATGCGCAGATAACTTTTTTACGATTAAAATTTAAAATTTTAATCCAAAGAAAATACTACATATTTAAAATTTACAGTGCGGATAAAGAATATTTTAGAATATTTTCGAATTATAATTTTTGAATGTTTCTAAATATTTCTTAAGCCAGATTTAAGCCTGGAAGAAACAGTTTGTGGCCGAATAATGTGTTTATTTATTCTTCATTTTAATTTGGCGGACAAAGAGTTTGGGAACGAAAATCTAAGGAACATTCCTTTAAAGTTGCTAACTATATGTAATGGACAGAAGCTTACTAAACCAAAAGAATATAACATTTTTCCTTAGATTTTAATAATCGATAAATCCCATTTTCAAAAAAATTAAAATTGGAAATATCAAAATTGGAAACATCAACATGAATTAAGGAAGAATTTCAATAGTAATTTGAGAGGTCGGAAATTAAATATTTTTCTAATTCTGATACTATTGCAAGTAATAAAATTTCCAAAATTTGGGAATATATTGTTATGACAAGAATTTAGTTTCTTTAGGAAATGGAGTCCTATTTTATAAGATATGATTTCAGAAATTTCTATGTCGATTTCAGAAATTTCTATGTGGTAAAAGTTTATTAATTAAACTAAGCTTTGGTATTTATAATTTAGGTAGTCTCCGATACATATACTTTTAGTCAAATTTAATATCAAAAATTGGAAGACTCATGCTTTCTAATTTTATTAATTTTCACCTGATATGAAATTTTACGATACAAAAAATTAAAATCATTTCTAAGAAGAAAAAAAAAATTACAAAAAATCTTGGCAATGATAATAATAATTATTGACATTCTCCTTGTAACAAATTTCAAAGAATATTTTACTTATAAAAGCTTGTTATATAAATAATCGGTTTGTCTTATTCATGAACTTGAACTATTTTTTATCATTAAATAAATTTATACAACCGATTTTTTTTTGCTTTTAATTTAAAGAATATTATATGTTTTTTTTTTTTTTTTTAAAGTAATGTAAACGTAAATCGTATCTCTTCTTTTCGGTTGAGTGTAGTTGGGCGATTATTACATGGAATCATCAGAATTTATTATTATTTTGATTTTTTTTTTATTTCATTATTATGTTTTCTTCGGCTCAGAATACAATTTTTCTTAATTATTATCTCAGACTTTGTGTACGGAATTTAATTTTTATTTAAAAAAAAAAAATAATAAAGAACTGTTGATGTCTTATTAAAATAATATAATAATAACGAATAAAAAAAAATATCTTATCAAGCAAGTTTATTTTGCAAAATCACATTTACACTCTTTAAACATAAGGTAAGTTGACAATATTTTTCATTTATTAAATCTGTATTTATTTACACTTTAGAAGTCGACGTTTTGGTGATGATTTTTTTTTCAATACTTCTGGTTCTAATAATTTAACGACCCCGGCGGAATATCATTGCTTTAAGAAGAAATTTTTTTTTTTCTAAACGAAATTTTTTTAGTAGTCAGTAAGTAGTTAAAATTGCGGCGCTGGTTTTTATTGAGTTATAATTAAGGTTTTGGTTTCATTTAAATTTGAAAATTATTTTATAAAAATTCTAACGATTTTATTAGTTATGTTGATTGTACGAGTATAATTATTTATTTGATTAATTGCTTTACGTAGCTCCTTAATTATTCAAGTGCTTCATCATTCCATGGAACGAATTAGGAAATCAGAGTATATTTATTTTTATGATAATGATAATCAGCAATAAATAACTATAAATTTTGGTTTAATTTAATTATAAAAATTTTCAAATAAATATTTATACATATTTTTAAATAAAAAAAAAAAAGCAAAACAGGTAAACTAAATTCGATTAAATTAAAAAAACATTAATTAAGCAGTATACGCTTGTAAAATTTTGATTTGAGGTTTGTTCTTATTTATAAGGACTTTAAATTTTGATTGAATCATTTTATTTTTCTAATTTAATTTTTGCCAAGTAAGAATGCGTAAGCCGCTTAGAAAAAATAATTTATTTTGTGATTTTGTGAATTTCGAGTTATTGAAGTTTATGGAAGTTTTTTTCCTTCATTTAATACAAGCGAATCCAACGGAAACTTTCCACATAAATAAGGTAATAGTTTAATTATACAGTTAACTAAGATACTTTTTTAAATTATAACTAATTGAAAAAAAAAACACTTTTATTCATCTATTTAAAAAACAACTAGAAACATTCTAAAACAACTAGAAACATTCTCAAACAAAAATTAGTTTAAATTACTTTGAATTAGTTGAATATCAAATTCAACTACTGAAGACTAATCTAGAAAATTAAAAAAAAAATAAACAAAAACATTAACATGGACCCATCTAAATATAGCAAGTGGATTACTTTGAATTAGTTGAATATCAAATTCAACTACTGAAGACTAATCTAGAAAATTAAAAAAAAAATTAACAAAAACATTAACATGGACCCATCAAAATATAGCAAGTGGACATGAATTGATTAATCAACCTTCCTAAATATTTAAAAAAAAAATGTTTTGTTCAGTTGATTATCATTCTGGAATTAAATACACTTAGTTATATTTAAACTGTATACCAGCTGACTAGTAATAATTTTATTGAACTCTGAGTAATCTTGCCCTTTGCTGTTGTTCTAAAACAAATAAATAAACATAAATAAACAAAATATAAATATTGAACAAAAATAAAATGTAGATATAAAATAATATTTTTGAAAAGTTTTAAGTTACATATTTCATTTTTTCATTTAAGACATGAAGAAAAGTTAGGAATAAATTTTATTTTAATTTTCTTAATCAAAGTGTCTAGTTTATTCGAATTTTATATAAGTAAGTTTCAGAAAAAAAAATTTAATTTTACTTTTTTTGCAAATTCAAAAAAAATTATCTGAGATGGTGTTACTTAAGTCAAAGAGTTATCGCTTGTCAAAATTCACACGTTTAAACATTAAGAAAAAAAATCTTTAAAAATAACTATATTTGAACTTGACATAATATTAATTTAATTTAATCTGTGTCCAGTGTAGGTAGGTACAAGTTTTTTAATTTTTCAAAGAAAGTGATATTAGAAAATTGTATAGGTATTTGTTGGATAGGTTTTCTATGTATGCGACGTAGATGTGAATAAAATTGTTTAAAACATGAGCTTTAAAATTATAACTGATACATATATTATATGCAAATATAAGTAGTAATAATTCTAATTTAATATATAAATATATTATATTAGAAAAATTCCTACATTGACATTATGTATGAAGGGGAAAAACAAAAACCTAATACATACTTATGAAATTCTTCTACAATTCGAAAGATTTGCATTTGATATAGAATTGATTGACAAGTTAACTTCTACTCCAATTATTTTTGTTCTCGCTATGATACAAAACATAAATTATTATCTCATCACTCGTAAAATCTCACTCCAAAAGTTTCAACATTATAATTTTTTATCTTTTAATTTTGATTTACATATACATTTCTTTATATACTTATTTATAATATCAAATATTTGTTGAATAAATAAATTTGTATTTTTTTTTATTTCAGAACAATGTCATTCATATTATGTTTTGTTATCTTTATTATTTCTTCCTATCTGATAATACCAAAAATTTATAAAAAATTTATTATTTATCCGAGAGGTGTATGGAATATACCTGGTCCAATTATTTTACCATTTTTGGGAACGAAATGGATATTTTTATGGAATTATAAAATTTCTAAGCTTCATGAAGCCTATATTGGTAATTTTAACTTATATCATCTTATAAATATTATTACTCTATGCTTATATCAAGACATTTAATTAAAAAAATTTTCATTTTATTAAAAAATCTAAGAAATTTTACACAACTTCTAATTTAAATGTAGGTTTGAATAATAAATATGGTTCTATATTATTGGAAGTTACATCCTCTGGATTTCCAGTTGTTAATTTATTCGATAAAGATGATATTGAAAAAGTTGTTAGACATCCTAGTAAGTTTCCATTGAGGCCTCCAACAGAAATTGTAACACTTTATAGGAAATCACGACCTGATAGATATTGCAGCATGGGAATAACTAATGAGTATGCTTATGGTATCTAGTTTTAATATTTTAAAATTCCACCAATTTAATTTCGTCTTTATAAAATAAAAAATTTTGACTTAGGTATATGACCAAATAAAAACACATACGTGATTGATTGTATTGAATATAAATTAATTTTTATACTCTCAGGACTCTTATGACCTATATTGGGGAGACCTTACAAATTGTACTGAACCATTAAAAAATCACATTTTTTTGGGCTGAAATCTCCATTCATTTTTTATTATATATAAGTAAAAAAAATATTTAGCCCCTTATGTTGAAAATGTTTTAATTTCTAGGCAAGGACCTAAATGGTATGAACTGAGAAGTAAGCTAACACCACATATAACATCTCCTAGAGTAATTCAAAAATTTATACCAGCCTTAAATAATGTTTGTGATGATTTTATAATGCTTCTGAGACAACGCAGGAACATTGAATCAAATGTCATTTGTGATTTTTCAGAATTAGCTAATTTAATGGGATTAGAATCAATATGTACTTTTATTTTGGGTCGAAGAATGGGATTTTTATCAGATGAATCATGTCAACCTCATTATGTTAAAGAGTTATCGGCCGCGGTGAAAAATCTCTTCATTGCCCAAAGAGATTCATATTTTGCTATTTTAGGTCTTTGGAAGTATTTACCATCAGAAATGTATAGGAAATTTTGTGAAAGCGAAAACATAATTTACAGGTATGCTTCTTATTACTAATATGACATTTTTTCTTGTGATATATATTTTATCGACTATTTTTTAGTTTTTAATTTTACAGCTACTCAAAATTTAACACTTAAATTAATTTCATATATCACTATCACTAAAATTAATTTCATATATGTATAGAGTTATAGACTATCTGTATAGTGTTTTAATGTTAATTGTTATTATAAAGCACGTTAACAGCACTATTTGGTATTATAACTCGAAAGAGGAGAAAATAAATTTTCTGTAAAATAAAATATTATGTAAATAAGGAGCAGAGTAGAGTAATAAATGTGTAAATATATGCAGTACAGATTTTCTTCGAGTCCAAAACCTTAAAAAATCAAAAATCGAGGGATTAAAGAATATTATGAAGCTTAACGATTTTATGTTATGGTACATTTTAATTTGAGTTTCACGCCTATTCAAACTTGCCACTTGCTTTTTGCTTCTAAATTTGCTTAAAACTTTGAAAAAAACATTATTACTTGCATTATTACTTAATTCATTTTGTTTTTAAGGATAATATCAGAACTTGTGGATAAATCATTAGAGGATGAAAATTTAGAATCTTCAACGGAGGATATACAAAGTGTTTTTATGAACATATTACATTCGAAGGATTTGGATATAAAAGATAAAAAATCAGCTATTATTGATTTTATTGCAGCAGGGATAGAAACTGTAAGTAATTATAAAAAAAAACATTATTGTAGTGTTAAAAGATATTCATACTTTTTTATCAAACCTAGACAGCAAATACATTGATTTTTATGCTCTATTACATTATCAATAACAAGTCAGCTGTGAAAAAAATTTCAACAGAATTTGAAGGCGCCTCAGTAGGTTCACCAATATTAGAAGAAGAAATTAATAATGCGATATTCACTAAGGCATGCATGAAAGGTATAGGAGGTTCATTAAAAAATAAAAAGACAAAACAAAATTACATTCGAAATTAAATATTTTCGAAGCATGCATTCATAAATTTAGTAGAAATTATGATTTTCAAGTCTTTTTATAGAGTTATAGCAAAACAAATATAAGATAATACTACTATGATAATATTTGAATGCAATATACTTACATTTATCTGGTTTTTAAAGTAACAGGATTTATTGGAAAATGTAAAATTCAGTCCCTGACTAGATTTTATGAAACCCGAACTCCACCATCGTCTAATTTATTTATTTATTTCGTTTAATTCAAACTTAACTAAACAAAAATTCTAAATTCTTAAAACATTAATTTGGTAATGATTTGATACTATTCCTATTTCTATTCTTTAGAAGTTAATAGAATTCAACCAACTGCGTTCTGTTTGGCCAGAATTTTGGAAGAAGATTTAACTTTGTCAAATTATGAATTGAAAGCTGGTGTAAGTATTTTACAAAATACTCTTAACAATATGCACATGTATAAAGATTATTTTTTTTTACCAATTAGAGGCTAACTATTATAATTTTAGACAGCAGTCCTCTGTCACAATATGATAGCTTGTCGAAATGAAAGAAATTTTCAAAATGCTACAGAATTTTTACCAGAAAGATGGATAGAAGAAAATTTCGAACAAAATCTAAATTCACCAATTATTGCACCATTTGGAATAGGAAAAAGAATGTGCCCTGGAAAACGTTTTGTCGAATTACAATTGACATTGGCAATTGCTAAGGTAATTTTTTAAAAATTATGCGTATATCAATAATGGATTAGGTTGGAGTTGAAGGTGCAAATATAAATGTGCCTGGAAATAGAAATTTATACTCTTTAGAGTATCTTTTTCCACTAAGCCTTGTTATTAGTTACCTACATTTGTCCATTTCAAAAAGTACTTTTGCTTTAAATGAATCTTTTTAATGTATGTTGTTCACTCTCATGAAAAACGTAGTGATTATCATATTTGTGCTGTAAAAACTGAAAAACTGAGCTCATTTATTAATTTCTTCAAATGGCACCCAAAAAATTGATTTGAAACAAAATATGAGGTTAAAAATATTTTTCTCTTTTTTGTTTCTTCAATAAAAAATTTGAAAAGCATTACGATAAAAAACAGAGACTCTGAAAATAACTCTTAAAAAAAAGTTTTCAAAAAAAGAACGCTTAAAAAATGAGTATTATTTTTTAATAATTTTCCAAATATTCTTTTTGTAAGTAATTTTTTTTGAGTAAAAAATAAAACTTTTTTTAAGTACATACTCTTTTCCAAAGTAAAAAATAAAACTTTTTATTAAATTTTATTTTTTGGATTTTGTCCAAAAAGCTTATTGAGTATTTAAAAAAAATTAAAAAAAAAAGAGTATTTCAAAAAATTTTTAAATATTATACTCAACTCAACTGAAGAGTATGTGAAAAATATAAAAAAAATAAAACTTGAGTAATAAGTATTTCAAATTTTTCAAATACTCTTAACTTAAAAATTAAGTATTTATGTTTTTTAAATATTTTAATTACTCAAAAATTAATTTTTAAGTATTATTTTGTTTTTTTTTATTTTTACTCTTTACTTTGAGTAGAAGTTTTATGAAAATAAAAAAAACTCTTATTTTCGATCCCTGATAAAAAATATGTACAAAAAAAGTAATAATTTATCGGTAAGAAAAAAAAATGTAATTTTTTTAATCTAAAATTAACTGAATTTCTTAAAAAAAATTCTTTTAGTTATTGACATCATTCGATATCGAATTTAATGATAAGCTTGAAATGGAATTTGAATTTCTATTGGCGCCAAAAACTCCGGTTTCAATGAATTTTTATGATAAATTGAAATGATTGTGATGATGTCAAAAGGTCATCATTATGAGATTATGTCAACCTGTCATATAGTTTTATTATAGAAATTTTATTTATTTTCAAAAGTTTTGTGCCAAAATTTTATTAGAGAAATAAATAAATTTTTTTTTTAATTTTTTGAAATATTTTAGAAATGGAGTTCTATTTTTTAAGAGTTCGAAATAAAACATATAATTTTTCCACGCCACATTTTCATGTACCTACATATCAAATTGTCTGTATGGGGCGAAATAGCATGATGTACATCATACCACAAATCCACCATAAATAAATCAAAAAATTCTGCATTATTTTAAAGAAATAAAAACTTTTAATATGAACAATAAGGATAATTAATAAACCACAACAACTTGCCGAACAAACTCAAGTCACAGAGCTTAATTAGTTCCATATCTAGCTTGTGCTTGAAATAAACATCGAAATAAAATTTTGTTGTAGGAATTTGATTTAATATTTGGTACTGATTAATTACTGTTAATAAATTAGGTATGTACTATAATAATGAAAGTAAGAGATGCTATCTCAAATATCATACAAAAAATTAACTTCCAGTTTTTAATTTTGATCTATTTAAAATGTTATTATACGAAAAAAAGATAAAAGATAAAAAAAGATTCTTTATTAATTCAACATAACTATTCAATTTAAAATTAATACATTTGTTCAATTTTAACAAATGCAGTAATTTCAACAAATTCAATGCTTAGAAATATTTTTATTTTAATTAAATTTTTCTTGTTTTAATGTTTGCAAATTCGTTGATTATTTCGTCAAAATTTTGCTTCTTCAAACATATCAAATATCATATTCGATAACATAGCTTATCCACTTAAGGGATCTTGTTTCATTGTTGATCTTTGCTAAAACTTCTCTCCCCACTAGCCAGCCACAGTTACTAGAAGTCTTAGTAAAATTCGTAAAGCAACATAAATATTTGGAAATGTTTCACACAAATCAAGTGCAACAATTTCCTTAAAATTTCAAAATAACGTTAAGAGTTTAAATTTTTAAACAGCTCCGCACTTTGAAATTTAATGACTTGTTTATAGCTAATTTACCTATCTGAAAAAATGGTACCGTAAAAACCGATTTTCTATGTTATTATTCTATTTATATTTAAGCAAATTTACTGAAAATGAAGATATTAATTTTATCTATTTTTTGTAAAAAGAATTTTTTTAAAATATTTTCAAATAATTAAGAAAATTGAATTTATTTTTTTTTGCTATGGCTTAGTATGCTGACACAAAAAAAGTAGTACGCTGTGGAAAAAAATGATATTTTCCATATAAATTTTTGCTGCTGAAAAATATTTGAAAAATTTTTTTTTTAGTTTTTGCTTTGTAGTACGCTGATAAAAAAAAAATTGTTTACTGGGTGACAAAAAATCTATTTTGCAGCTGCTTTTTTGCAAATATTTTTCTACCCAGGAAGATAAATGATTGCCAAAACTTGACATTACAAAAAAAAGTTTGTTTAATTTGTTTATTATTGGGTTAGAATAATAAAAAAATAATAAAAATAATCAGATGCTTGTGTCAAATAGTTGTCAAAATTTATCAAACATTTTTCAGATATTTTTCAGTGAAATTTTTTGCAACCTTTCTTTTTTCACAGCGTACTAAGCCTATCTGAAAAATTTCATTACTTCACAAAATTATTTTTTTGTTTTCTAAATTTTTTTTTTCAGATACCTTTTCCTGTCAAACATTTTTTTTTTTTTATTTTTTTATTTTTTGCAGTTGATTTTTTACTTTCAGATCAAATTAGCTGTGAATAGGTTTCCGGAACATTTCTCTAAAAATTACTTTACTGTGGTAGCTATAAACAAGGCATAAAGCATTCGATTTCATTCAGTATCTCACCAAAATCCAATTCTGAATACTCCAAACAAAGATCTTTCACTGCTTTATTCAATTCCATCATGGATCTAGACATTAACTTTTCTCCCGAAAAAAATTCAAATAATTTTCAAATAATTTAGCAAATTAACAAAAATTAATTTTGAAGAAAACTACGTAAACTTAAGTACTAGAATTTTGAAATTTTGTATAAAGCTGTAATAAATCATGATTACTAAGTAAAAACTATTTAAAATTTGAAAAATGTAAAATAAGTGAGCGCCTTTTTAATGTGGCGCCTATGGCCGGGGCCATGTTCGCCATACCCTAGTTACAGCTCTGCCAGGCAGATTACGATCGTATTGATGCCAAAATATACGTAATATCGGCCACTTTCATCCAAGCTTAAACATGAGATTCTCTGAATTCGAATTTCGGAGATAAAAGCTCGCCAACTGGCCAAGAGTAATTTTCATATAAAATTATGTAATTTTAAATTTTTTGAAAATTTAATGAATTTCGATTAAAATTAATATGTGAGTAGATGAATTAAATGAACTTAAAACAGATGGTTAGCCATAAGAGGGTTCAAGAATTTGAATTCCATAAAAATTGGTGTTTGAGTTGATGTCGATTGATGCACAAGGATGCACAATTTAGTTTTTAAGCCTAAAAATTTGTGGATTTATGTTTTCGTCTGCATACTTAAATTTTTGGTATTGCATTCTGTTGAACTATTAAAATGAAAAAACATAAAAAAAAATTTTAAGGATAATATTTTTACAGAATATTATTCTATATATTATGTACATACTTATATAATATCAGAATAAAACATAAAAAACTACAACAAAAACAAATTCTAGAATTAATGTTAATTTACACATAGGAATATTATCGAGAAGATAAACAAAATAAAATAAAAATAATACTAACAATCAAAAGAAAAATAAAATTACAAAAAAAATTAATTGATTTTTATAATATTTTTTCTCATTTTAATCTCTATAATTAGAATTTCATATACCTCCTAACAGAATTGGAGAGATTTTTATTTTCTGAACAAAAGAAAAAAACAAATATAAAGGAGAAAAAAAAAAGAAGGAAAAATCAAAATCTTTCGCAACAACAGAAAATCAATACATAGGTACATAATTATATATGTAGAAAAAAAAAAACGTAAACAAAGAAAATTGATTAATAACTCCCTTTCGAATATAATAATTTTTGCTTTCTTTTATTTCAAATTCAAAGCATATTTTTTTTTTTTCTATACTAATCTAAAATAAATTAAAAATATTAAAAAAAAAAAACTTTTTTTTTTTCATTCTGTTAATATTGAAAAGGTAAGTAACACTCCGCCTTAACTGAAAATTACTTTTTGTATTTTTGGGGAGCCGCATGCGTCGATAATTTTGTCCACTTTGCCCTTTATTATTATTATTATTATTATTTTTTTTTTGTTATTTAAAATTTTTTTTCTATTGCTGTCTTTACATAAATTTTCTTTTATTTTTTATGTTTTTTTTTTTTTTTTTTTTGGTTGAAAATTGAATATTGCACAAACGGCACACTATTATTTTTATAGAAAAAAAAAAAAAAAAATTTTTCTATTTTCTATTTTATATATTTTTTTTCAATTTGAACATTATAATAGTGAATAATTTTTAGAGCAATCATATATTTTCACTATACTAGAGAGAAAAAAAAGAAGAAATTATATGTGCATATATAATATATGTATTTTTTTTATACATACTTATATTTATGTACAACATTTTATATATTTTTAAAAATATATTATTATTATAAAATGGAAAATAATAATAATAATAATTTTTTTTTTAACTCATTCCAAAAATCTTTATATAAATAGAAAAAAAAAAAACAAATTACTATTCCTAGACTTTTAAATAATCAATTTTCAAATAATACTGTGTAAGAAAAATTATTATTATGTTCTTTGAAAAAAACTAAGTGCTTTTGCATTTTAAGTATATTTTAAATTTTTTTTATAATATAGATAGTTGCCGGAAATTCATTTAATTTCTTTTATTTAACGAATCATTCGATCTAATCTTTTTCAGTTCTGATAGGTAGATTCAATAATCTGGTTCAATTATCGTATCATTCTTTTCAAAAATACAAATATGAACTAGGCGCAGTACACAGTGTTGGCTAGTGTTAAAGCGGGTCTAACTTAAAATTATTGAGATTAATTTTATAATTATTTTAACGTCTTTGCTAGTTTATACAGATAATATATTCAATTTGTTCTTATCATTAGATTATTGCAAAAAGTTTCTTAAAAATGAAAGTCTTATGGTCAATGCTCGTTGGTTGGTTAATTCAGTTTTAAGAACTTACCTAAAATGTAGTAATATATATATTAAAATTGGCCAATATAAATTTCAGAGTTACAGTCTGTAGATTTTGTCGCTAATTTCGATTAAAATTGAACAACGAAAATTTAAATACAGTTTGGAATACAAAGAGAGCGTTAAACAAAAAAAAGAATTGTTGAAACTTGTGTATTTAGATAACAACAAATTCATATTATAAGAGCTTGAAAATAGGAACCAGCTAGTTTATTTTTTAATACTTAATTTTATCTCTTCCATTAGCCAAAACCAATATGGATTTAAGAAATTATTTTATATGTATAGGAAGCCGACAGTAGCTCTTACTTCAGATGTGAATAAGAAAAAAAAATACACATAATAACTATATAATAATATCACTTGGTTATTTTTTTCTTTTTTACAAGAAAATAAATATTGGATATCACTAAATTTTATTTTTTTTTTCAGAGTATATTCTATGCCATTATTATTAAAGTGGAAAAGAGAACCAGTCGACATAAAAATATTTCACCCATAATTTTATGCTCTTAAGTGGAATTCTATTAAATTTGATTGGGGTTGAATATGTTTTCATTTTTTTTTTTCGTTTAAATGAATTTATTATTTTTTTTTTATTCGTTTTATTATTTATTTTTCTAAAACTTAATTATTTTATTTCTTTTGCATTTTCTAAGATTGTGTATATTATAAAATATTTTTGAGAATATTTATGTACCTAAAATTTATGATGTGAATGTAATGTCAGAGGAGTGGTTAAAAAACCAAGCATAAAAATATGCTTTATACTAAAATGTTTATATGTTTTTAAAAAAACTATAATGGTGTTTTGAATATTTGGAATTGAAACACAGCATAGTTTCAAATATAGAATTTATCATTATAGTATTAGCTATTTTATAATTATATTAACTCCACGAACTTAAATATTATTATGTTATAGAAATTATTATGTTATTTAAACGTTTTTATACTTTCCTTTAAAAATTTAATTTTTTTTTATTTTTCAAATTATAATTAACAGAAATTCTAAAATTAAAGCAACAAAATTAATTATGTAAATATTTTACTCTTATTAAGGCTCAAGGTTCGGTCTGCAATAAAAACTTGTCTTTGACTAACAAACTATGAATGCTAATTTGATACATATTTAACACCTTAATTATACATTATGATTGTATCTCTACTTAAAATGTGAAGACCATAAAAGTTAAATTAATTATAATATAAAAGGAAAAACCTACTTTATTTTTAACTTTTTGACTGTAACATTATTTTCCTTAGTAGGCAAATGAGAAATATCCTCGCAAAACATATTCCAATTTCATATTTTCCAACATATGTGTTTCGCCTCCAAAATCTCTTTTTTTGTGAGAAAATATGGAATTATTTGAAAAATTAAACAATTTCAGTTTCAGTATCTTTTATTTGCTCTCCAATACATTAAAATATATCTTAATGCTTGCACAATATAATTCCAAAAAAAAAAAATATACTATAATTTTTTATATAATAATAATAGAATTATAAAATGTGTACACATGGAATGTCTGAGTATCTGTGTGAACTATACGTTTATATTGATATATGGATAACATGGTATAGAAAAAGGAAAATTATTATTTTTAAATAAAAATGTTATATGAACCCAAAAGTCAAGTAAGTAATTTGTTAATAAAAAGTCTGTATCTCACAGTTCGATGTATATATAATTATATATATACATTTTTTTTTTCCTTTTTGGCTATCATTATTTTCGGTGGCAAAAGCAAACCACACTCTCTTGAAAAATAATTTTCAAATTTGTTTTCAATTTGATATACACACATAGTGTTTAGTTTAAATAAAAAAAAATTATATAAATAATTTTTTTTTTTTGTTAATTCAAAAAATTTATTTTTTGTGTTTAGTCTAAATTTTAACTGCAGTCAGAATTGAACGTTAAATTTTAAAAGATTTTTGGTCTTTTTTAAAATAAGAAAATAAAAAATAAAATTTAATAGAAGGAAAACGGAAAAATCAAATCAATTTTCTTAAAATAAAAAATAAAAGTAGTGTGATTTAAAAAAATTACAAAAAAAAAAAAAGAAAAATTTCAAAATCACCCTAAAGAGAAAATAATTTTTTTTGTTTTTGTATTTGTTGGAAATCAAGTCTTTTTTTATTATTATTTTTTTTTTCTTAAATCATATTTTTTCAATTTTCTTGTATATTGAAAACATATTTATGCACTGATTGTTTTTTTTTCGTTGTTGTTGTTTTTCAATGTTGTCGTTGTTGTTTCTTTAACTTTAAATAACAATAAAAACCAATCTAAAAAAAAAAAAATCGTAACAGCTCCAGATTTTTTAATTTGAGAATAAAAACATAATTTTTTTTTTCACTTTATGATATTAAGCCTAGTGAATTAGTCACGAATTACGGAAAAGTAAAATAATAATAATAAATTAATTAAATAAACATAGAAGGTTTATTAAAAAAAATATTTTTTTGAATGAAAACAAAAATTGATTGAATTAAACAAAATGTTTTCTTCATTATTTAAAAATTAAAACAAAATAAAAATAATTTTTAATTTACATTTTGAAAAGAAAAATCAAAATAAAAAATTAACTAAATGAACTAACTTATCCTGAATTAACGGAATTTTAAAATTGAAAACAATGAAGTTGGTTACGGATCAATTTGTGTGAAATTTTTTAATGTTAAATACGAAAAAATAATAATAAATTCAATTAAAAAATTATTTTTTTTAATTATTTATTTTTTTTGAAATATTTTTTTTTATCATCAAAAAAGTAAATTAAAAAAAATATAATTTAATGTTAAAAAAAAAAAAATATATTTACATTTGACAAATCATTTAAATTTTGATCATTCAAATTTATGAAAATAAACAAAAACTGTTTAAACTTAATGAGTGTAACAAAAAATAAAAATATTTGTAAAATTAATTGAATTAAATGGGTAAAAATTTTAATTTTTGAATAATAAATAATAAAAATGTGACAGATGTTAAATTAGTATTTTTTTTAAAGCCGCATTTAGAAATTTGTTTCCCGTATTGCACGTAAAAAAAATGTTTGTCATGTTTTTCGTAAGCCTTAAGGTTTCTGTGACAAAATGAGTAAAAATATTTACTTTAATCCTTTGGATACTTCAATACAAAAATTTTAGATAAATTTAAACAAGTTGCTAGATTAAATGAATTGATTCATCGCTTTAAAAATTACTATTTTGGAACACTTATAATAACTTATATTCAGTTAAAAAACGTTTTAGTTTTTGATTTTTCTTTTTTTGTTAATTTCTTTTTCGTCCCGAATAACTACCTAAATAACTACCTATAACTACTAACCTAAACAGTTTCATAGTAGATAAATTAATTCTTTAGTAAACATTTCAAAGCTTCAACAATATTGTTAATAGAAGGTCTGCAAGCTAGAACTTCTATACCTCCTATAAATAATTCCAAACTAATCTGGCAAGAAAAGGGAAAAAAATTTTTAAATTAAATTTTTATGTTTTTAAATCACTGCAACATATCAATTCAACTCCGTATTTCTAAACTGATTCTATTTATCTTATACCGTATCACAATTAAACTTTTTTTTATATTATGATTAAATTGTTTTATAATTAAATATTAGATTTTTTCAACAGTCATACAAACTTATTTTCAAATTATTATTATAATAATAAAAAATATAGTGAAAATAATAATAATAGCAATAATAATAATAGTAATAATAGTAATTATTCAGTGTATAATAATTGTAATAATATAAATTCTTACATGCATCATATAAATCATTTAACCAATAGCGTAGTGGATGGCTCATTTTATCATAGACATCATCAGCAACAACTGCATAGCGGTGAAGGTGGTGTCGGAGGCGGTGGTGGAATTAATAGAAGCCCTAGCTTAGAAAATTTTGATGAAACAAATAATCATTCAATACATTCAGATCATCAGCATAATAATTATAATAATGCTAAAAATGAAATTAATTTAACATTAGATAATAATAAATCTTATTTAAATAATAATAATAACAATAATAATAACAATAATAATAATAATCACATTGAACATAATAATTTAATAAAAAATAATAATAATCGAATTGAGGATACGTTTGCGGTTAACGTATCACCGCGTTTTAGTTCCGAAAGTCCTGAATTACAAGCCAAACGTAAATACGAAAATAATAGTCCAGTAGAAAGTTCTATTTCATATCCGTTTAGTCAAAAAAGTAGTGAAGAACTTGAAGGACACAGTCCGCCACCTGATAGTATAGAATCGCAAAGCTCTGAAAATCGTTTACACGACACTTCTAGTGGAAAATTATTCAATAGTGATATGTTGGATCATAAATTACCGTTAAGTTTTTTAGGGCCACCTTTGGCTGCCTTACATTCAATGACTGAAATGAAAGCACAACAAAATAATCAACATTTATGTAATGGTAATAATAATTCAGCATTGGGTCACACTAATAATAATAATAATAATAACAATAATAATAGTAATAATAATTTAGTTATCGGGCATACATCGCAAAATTCGCATATTACAGCGAATCCTCATGGTATTGATACAATACTATCAAAACCACCTCCAGTTACGACGTCAGGATTAAATGCAATGACAGCTGGTAAGTTTTTTAACATTTTTTTGTAACAATTTTTTCATTCTTACTGTGTAATTATAATCCTTCAAGTATAGTAACTTACTTAGCTTAAATCAAAAATGTAAAAATATTAAGAAAACTACTCACAAAAATTTAGGCTCACAAATTCGAGCTTCATTAACTGGAAATTTTATTCCCTATAAAAGCATTGAATTTATTTTAGAATCTGAGAATTTAAAGTACATAATTGTTTCAATAAAATGCCGTCGGAAACTAAGAATGTATGTACAATTAAGGTTATACATTAATTATAAATGTTAACTTAAATCAACTAAAAACTTATTACAAGCACAAAACTGTCAAATATGCCCAAAACTCATTGGCACGTTAATCTTTTTTTTTTGTACTACATGTTTACATTTAATAGAAAACAGGCGCATCATTGTATTAATTTAGAGCTCCATAATTGTCTTTATTCTAGAAAATAATGTAGAATTTAACATTGACTTATCGAGTTACAATTTTATAATAATTTTTTACGATAGCGGTTTTTAGTGATCATTATTCTACAGCGTGTGTAGTCGTGGATTCGATTCGAACCTGGGACTGGAATTTTCGTCAAACTTTTCAATTTGTTCAGTTGATTTAACTGTTTTACTTTTGTTTATTATCTCCAAAAATCTGTACATTTATTAATTCACTCGATAATATTATTTAAACGTAAATAATTTGATACCTAATCATACCTTGGCTTCCGTTCCGCAAATTGATTTATTTAACTGTAATAATTTTAAAGTTTTTGATTGTTGAGCGGAGTATAATGAAAGAAACTGTTGAGTATTTGGTACAAATTTTACCTATGATGACTTTAAATTTTATGATATTTATTGTAAACTTACATTTAACATGCTTGAGGGTATGTTTTGATTTGTGAATATAATATATTCAATTTTTTTTTTAAATAATTTTAAATTGATATCTGGAATCAAAAAATTATAATATAAAATGAATCTAAATTGATTCCAAAAGTATTTCGAATACTTAGTTTTGAGGTGCCTACGTACTTAAAGTTGTATATTCCGTACTAACTTTTAAAGCTTTTTTTTTGGAAAAATAAAAAAAAGACCAGCAAAGTCGATTTAAAGATGTTATAAATAAAAGAGTTGAAAGTTTACCACAGAAGTGAGAGAAACATGGGTGAGAGAAACATGGGTTGATGATGACAATAGTTAGCGTTGCCAGAGCTGTAAAATTTCAAATACTTTTGTACTGAATACTACTTTTTTGACTAAACGGATATGAAATATGAAATAGAACTTTCTAAATAAAAGAGTTGAAGGTTTACCACAGAAGTGAGAGAAACATGGGTGAGAGAAACATGGGTTGATGATGACAATAGTTAGCGTTGCCAGAGCTGTAAAATTTCAAATACTTTTGTACTGAATACTAGTAATGAATAAAAAGTAATTGTATTTTAAAAGTAATCATTACTTTTTTCAAAAAGGAATTGAATTTGAAAAAGTAATGAATAAAAAGTAATCGAATTTTGAAAGGAATGAATTTTTTTTCAAAAGGGAATTGAATTTGAAAAAGGAATGAATAAAAAGTAATCGAATTTTGAAAGGAATGAATATTTTTTCTAAAAGGAATTGAATTTTAAAAAGGAATGAATAAAAAGTAATCGAATTTTGAAAGGAATGATTTTTTTTTCAAAAAGGAATTGAATTTTAAAAAGGAATGAATAAAAAGTAATCGAATTTTGAAAGGAATGATTTTTTTTTCAAAAAGGAATTGAATTTTAAAAAGGAATGAATAAAAAGTAATCGAATTTTGAAAGGAATGAATAAAAAGTAATTCATACTTTTTCGTATATTTTTCCAAAAAAAATACAAATTTCCATATTTATTAGTTGAAAAAAAAAGCAATAAAAATGTTAAAACAAATGTATTTCTTTCCCTATTTTTAATAATGTAATAAAAATATATAAATATATAATTAATTCTGATTTTAACATAGCATTTTTTTTTAATTTTAGTTTAATTAAGATATTTGCAAATTTTGAACAACTTCAAAATCTCATCTCCTTGATTGTTGGATATTTCTTCAGGATGTCAAAAGAAACATCGCCGTCTTGTTGTTACTTCTCAAAAATCACTTAAAGACAATGACTTAATAGCTTTTATTATTAAATATACAGTTTATAATGCAACGATAAACTTAGAAACTAAAACTGCTGTGGAAAATTATAGCCCCCGTTGATATTGTTATATTTTTTTACATTTTTTGTGTAAAGTTTTACTTTTTTTAAATTTATAACGTCCTTTGATATTACTTAGTAAACTTCGAAACAATTGCATTACCCGAAAATTTCTGGGGTAAGACATTGAAAAAAACATTAACTAGAAACGTGGGGCATATTTTTGAGATAATACTATAAATGTGTCGTAAAAATGCGTCCAACGTTTCTAGTTATAGACTGTTGTAATCAGTTTCAAGTATGTTTGTCCACAATACTCTGAATGAGCCGGAGAAAAATTTTTATTTTCTTCTTTTTAGTCAATTAAAAAACGTGGTTTTCAAAATTTTTTTATTTCTTCTTTTTAGTCAACTAGCCGTCAACCCGTGCTTAGTTACGGAACTTGACTGATTTATTTTTTGTTACGAAATTTGTGTGTTTAATCATTTCCTCTTTTATGAACCAAATTTGAATGAAATCGGACGAACTTTTGAAGTCTTCTCCCAGGGGAGCTCGCTCGGTGTGTGTGTTTAATTATGTATTATTTTAATATATCAAATTTGAATGAAATCGGAACAACTTTTGAAGTCCTCCCCAGGGGAACTTCGCTGAGTAGGAGCCAAAATATTTTTTGTTTCGAAATTATGTTTAATTATTTCCTCCTTTTATGTACTGAATTTGAATAAAATCGAACAAACTTTTGGTTGTGAAAATTTGAATGCAAAATTTCGCGGGTAGACAAACAGACAAGAAACTTTTCACATCATGATCAAAGTGGTAGAATATTGCATTGTCATCGGGTTCAGAGCTATATTTACAGTTTCAGAGCTGTACAGAGCCGTGCTAACGTAATTCGTACCTATGTGCTAATAATTTCCTGAAATTAATTAAAGACTTATATGTTATATATTAAAAAATAAACAAATAAAATATTAAAAAACGATTTACCGTCAATTCACCGAAAACACAATTCACCAAAAACACAATTCACGGAAAACACAATTCTTCAAACACACAATTCACCGAAAATTATAGAATTGTGTTTTCAGTGAATTGTGTTTAATACTATTTTCGGTGAATTGTTTTTTCGGTGAATTGTGTTTTCGCTGAATTGTGTTTTTGGTGATTCGTGTTTAATACTATTTTCGGTGAATTGTGTTTATGGTGAATTGTGGTTTCGGTGAATTGGGTTTTCGGTGAATTGACGCGACACGTTAAAAAACATACAAGCAAATTTTCGGACTCGTAATTTCCAGCACAGATTTCCAAGTGAAAATTCCTCTTTTTGTTTTTTTTTCTTGTTTTTTTGTTATTATTTTGCGCCCCTTATATTGAGGCTCCTATGTGCTATAGCACAGTTAGCACATTGGTTAGGATGGCACTGGAGCTGTAGCTTGTCGGAAAACGGTCTAAAATTTGATTACAAAATTTCGTAGACAGACAAACAGACAAGAAAGTGACTTGATAAAAACGTTGTAATAACAAGATTTATTTGCTCCATATGCATAGGAAAAAATCTATGTGAAGACAAAAAAAAACTTATCAGACGAACTGTATACTAATAAACATTCGTTCAATTCTTTCAACGGATTTAACGCCTTTTTTAATAAGTGTTAATTTTTTATACTTCATACGAGTATTTTTAAATAAATATTCATTACTTTTAAAATTCGATTACTTTTTATTCATTCCTTTTTAAAATTAAATTCCTTTTTGAAAAAAAATTCATTCCTTTCAAAATTCGATTCCTTTTTATTCATTCCTTTTTAAAATTCAATTCCTTTTAGAAAAAAATATTCATTCCTTTCAAAATTCGATTACTTTTTATTCATTTCTTTTTCAAATTCAATTCCTTTTAGAGAAATTATTCATTCCTTTCAAAATTCAATTACTTTTTATTCATTACTTTTTCAAATTCAATTCCTTTTTGAAAAAAGTAATGATTACTTACTTTTAAAATATAATTATTTTTTATTTTTATTTGAAAATATTTGAATATTTACAGCTCTGAGCGTTGCAAATAAATACTGAATTTAGTTAACATTTTTCGTGTTTTATTGATTTATGATTAGTAATTGTAAAATCGAGTTGCTTCTCTAGCGTAGTTGTTGTATTACAGCTAAAATCTTTAAATTTGAAAATGAGGGCTATGCAAGCGAAGTACAGTCATAAATCAGTTCTGACACGAAACATATCGTCTACTGAGAAATGAAACAATGTATAATGAAAAGTATAGTTTCGAGATTTGAAAAATAAAAAAACGTATGCAAAAATATCAAGTAACGTAAAGTTTTCATCTAAAAAACACATTTTAATTAACATTAAGAATATTGCAAAATAGTTGTAGGTACTTATAAAATCGAGTACGAAGAATCGAATGGTGCTATTATCTAATAAATATCATACGTTGTTTCATTTCTGAGCAGACGATATACCATATGCCTAACAGTTTTTGTTGGTAAGAAAGGCCAGTGCCTTCACGCTGTTGAAAATATATGTTAATCCAATAACATGCTAATAAAAAAAAATATTCGTCCTTTACCTTAATTGGTCAATAAATTTATATACTGTTTCCCAAATATTACAACAAAAATGTGTTATGAGTTAACATTTTAAATAGAATTAAAATATTCAGAAATATTAACAGATTTTGGATAAAATAACCCGTCAAACTTTGTCTACTTAAAAGATGACAGTCTTAATTAAATTTAGATTAAAATTATAGGAAGGAATTTATGAAAATTTGCTCCATTATACGTACAGTATTCCAAATATTTTAAAACTGAAAGTAATTAATAAGCGAGTCACACTACAACTAAAAAGCCACTACTCATGACGGCTTTTTTAAATGCGTTCACACTTGCACTTTTTGGTTTTTTTTCTTTTTTTTTCTCGTTTTGTCATATCTTTTTCCTTTTTTTTTGGGAATTTTTTTGTTTTTTTATTCGTTTTTTTTAAAAAATTGCCGCCAACTTCCTGAAAGTATGCAATTGTTAGTTTATTTTTTTCTCACAGAGCTCATTTGTATTTGATCCCTGATTTTCTAGTGGCTTTTTGAAAAGCCACTAGCTTTTTTTTCTTTTTTTTGTATGGAAAAAGCCACGAAATAGCCACAACGATGATAGCTTTTTCAAAAAGCCATTAAAAAGCCGAAGTGTGACAGCCTTATAACAGTTTAATGTTAAAATTCTCTCTTAAGTGTAAAATTATTATTATTATTATTATTATTATTTTTTTCAGATAAAATATTACGTAAATTTTTAGCTTTCAAACTTTTTTTTGTTATTTTTTTCCAATTAAAAAGTCTTTTAAAAATTTCAAAAAAATAATAAGTTGTGGATTATACAATAACAGTTATTAAAATTTAAAAGCGCGATTAAAAAAACAAAGCTTTAATTTAAATTTTTCATTCAAATCCGCTTAATAATTTTGCTACGAATAAGCTCACGTGTAAACTTTATAGCCTCATTAAATAAACTTGTCAACAATAAACGTCTAAGATGATTTATTTATTTTATTGTTTTTATTTTTGGGAAAAGAAAATTTATTTCTAAATCAGGTGCTTGCTAATCTTAACAGATACTATTCGAAAAATTTTAAACACTGCCCAATAATTTTTCAGTCTTTTGTCTTTTGTCTATTTCTGAACCATCGAGGAACAAAAGCACTACCTCACTAACACTATACTAAAGTCCTTTTCGTAGGAGAGAACTATGTGGATAATAACCACTTTTTTTAGTATTTAGTTTGCCTTTTATTTTCTCAGTTTCATGTGACAATTCCAATAGTAAATATTTATGTTTTAATAGTTTCTTTTTTATTTTGTTAAACTTGTAAATTTAATTAATACGTAATTTTATTTTAATACAAAAATAAGTTTAGTATAATTTAATTAATTTTTTTCTACATGTTCTTTTATTGAAATACTTTACTTATATGCTTTCCAAACTCGGACTTTTATTCATAAATTAAATCAGGTTATCCCTCAATTGGAAATTTCTGTTCATACTATGAATTTTTTTAACCAAGGTTAATTTTGTTGTTTTTTTTTAATTTTTTTTTGTTAAATTTCTAAATAAAAATTAGTCAATAAAATTTAGTCAAATATAATTTAAAAAATATATAAAAAAATATAAAAAAAAAATATGTGAGTCTCGGGACACACGGAAGAAGTGAAACTTCATGGCAAGTAGTATTTTCGGTGACATGAAATAACGCCCAAGGTATTAACGCCCAAAAGGCGTTATTTCCCTCTGTAGTGGGAAATAAAGCCCAAATTCCGTTTAGGCTTTATATCTCACATTGATGGGAAATAACAGCCGAAAATATGAGAAATTAACACCCAAATGAAAGTAAAGAGTGAATTAAGGCCTAAAAAAATGTTTCAATTTAAATAAATGGATTTTTATTTTTATTTGCAGCATTATTAGTATTTTTTCTGAAAAGGAATTGGAATAAAAATATTCTACATGCATTGAATTAATGGAATTTAATGGCAAAAATAATTAATACAACAAGTTAAAAGAGAATTTTCAAATATGCCTGCAAAATTTGACATTAGTATTTCTTCCGAAAAGTAATTGTAATAAAAATATTCCTCCTACATTTTATTAGTGTAATTTAATGTCAAAAATAAATTACACTAACAAACTAAAAAAAATTACATTAAGAAAAATTAATATCAAAAATAAATTATCTTAAAAATAGGTACATGTGGAACATTTTTATTCAGAATACATATTTGTATTCTAAAATTAATATCAAAAATAAATTATCTACAAAATAGCTGCATGTGGAACATTTTTATTCAGAATACATATTTGTATTCCAAAAACTTTTTGAAAATTAGCACTAATAATTAATAAATGAAATATTTTTTTTATTATTGTTTAAAATAAATTTCCATTTCAAGTACTAAACACAATTGGGGCGACAGCGACAACGACAGCGATAGCGACTATCAAAAAAAAATAGAAACCATATATTTGTATGAGAATGAACACAATTGAGACGACTGGCGACAAACGACATTGTCGCCTGGCGACAAATTAGAAATTTTTCTATTTTGTCGCCAGGCGACAACGACAACCATATATTTTTTTATTTATTTTTCTATTTGTTTACTTTTTTCCTGTATATTTATTTCGTCGCCGTCGCCGTAATTGTGTTCACTCGAGTGATATCGCTGTCGTTGTCGTTGTCGCCGTCGTTGTCGCCCCAATTGTGTTTACTCCTTCAATTGAAAAAAAAAAGTATTTTCGACTTAATTTTGAGCCAATATAGAGTAGGTTATTGCGCTGATAAGCTTCATTAAGTTGCTAGCGGCTGTCGGTTTTATCATCAGCTGACACATAAATTTTTTCTTTTTTCTTTTTTTTCCTTTTTTTTTTGACAATAATCGTTCCATTTTTGACAATAATCGTTACATTTTTGACAATAATCGTTCCATTTTTGACACTTACATTTTTTTCACTCTCAATCACTTCAAAAATTTATTTTTCTGCTTTTTTTAAGCCATTTTGTTTTTCACACATGCCCAACCAGTAATTTTTCTCTTTTTTTTTCGCGAAATCAAAACATATTCATGGAATGTAAATAAACTTAATACACAAAGCTGGGTTTTATCAGGTGAACTTGATTTAACTCACATTTAACTCAACTTAAAAAAAAACTATTTTTTGTATGATAAACCTCCTTTGTCCTTTAACTCAACAACTAATTTGTGAATATTTGAGAAACCTTATTTAAACCCGAAATTTGTAGAGCTTTAGATGCAATAGCCAATTGATTTGAGAACAATAATTGTATATTAGTTTCTACACTCATCACATGCATGATGTTTTATTTTTGTTTCCTTTGCTAATTCAGTATTTTCTCAAACTCATTGTTTGCGTTGTCATTACGAGTTTTCTTTACTAACGTTTACTTATTTTTAATCCTTAAACAATCCATTTCGCTAGTATCACTTTTTGATTCAATAACTGTTTTAAATTATGAATTGCGAATTATAAAATTTAGGAGATCAAAAAAAGATATTCTTGAACAAAAAAAGTTACTTTGAGAACTCTATATAGTAAATTTTTTAATACGAAATCGAAAATTTACATTTATAGCAAAAGAAGTGTTGCTAAATTTAATTAATCTTACGACAGCGTATTTTGTGATACAAACTGAGCTATGTTTTAAAAAAATCATACTTCTTAATTTTTAGGTAATTAATTAAACAGTAATTATTTTGAGATATACTTGTTTTTTGTATAAGTAAGTATAATATGTGCATTGCTGTACTCACATTTTTACATGCATATTCAGGGCCGTGCCTGAGTTCATGGCCGCCTGCGTGCAAGTCGGTTAAGCCGCCTCTAGGCCATATTTGCAAAATATAGTTCTTTTTAATTAGAAAATATAATTTAAACCACAAACCATTTTGATTTAATTTTTATTAATAAGTTACACCTATTAAAAATTTATTAATAGGGATTAAAAACATTATGTTAAAAAAATTAAATTGAACAAAATTAAAGATTAAGAGAGCTGACTGTGAGAAATAGGTCTTGGTTTTGCTTTTTAGGGTTAATACAATCTCGACTGAAGTTATTTTTTGTTATGTTAGAAAGTATAGAACTGGCTTTAAATTTTGGGTTTTTTTGCCTCAAATTAAAAAAAAACATTTGAGAAACATATTTGCTGCGATTGTGAAGTAAAGGAAACAGATAATAAAAAAATAACACGCAGAAGTAAAGCTAAAATATCACTCTCCAGGGCTGGTGAAGTGGAATTTGGATTTCTTTAATTTTCTAAACAATTTTTAATTAATTTCATTTTATTTTAAAATTTAAAAAATTTTTTTTTATAAATTGCAGCTTCTGCACAGAAATAAAATTCAAATATAGACTTTTGAAATACCGCTAGAAGTGTTTTTCACAGAATTTTTTTCGTATTTTTCACAGCACTGGAGAGTGATATTTTAGCTTTATTTGTGCGTTTGTTTTTTTTACTGTCTGTTTTCTTTATACTGCACAATCTCAGCAAATATGTTCAAGTGAAATGAAAAAAAAGAAAAATTTGAAAATTAAGAAAATGCATCAATAATTAAGGTTTTGTTTACCTTTGTAAAAACATAGATAATTATTTTCTCCTTTTTTGTTAAATAGGACAAAATATAAGGATTGATACCTTAATAACAACTCAACACGATTTCGAATAAAGAGTTAATTTAATTTCTTGGCCGCCTTTAAAACTGGCCGCTTCCGGGCGGCGCCCGCAATGAACTGTTTACAGACAAGGCCCTGTGCATATTAGATTACATATTTATAAAACGTTTAAAAGTCCTAAAAACAATTTTTTTTTAATTTTACCAACAGTCATAAAGCGAAAGCGACTTATTTCTATTCCATAAATTTCATACAAATGATGTTACTTGAATAACTATGAATTCAAAATTCAATCAATTAAAATAATTATTTATTATTTATTTTCTTTCTTTTGTAGGAAATATGCCTAGATTTTCAATAGCAGCTGCTGCTGCCGGAATGGCACATTATTTATCACAAAATCAAGGATCTGGTTTAAAGGCACATTCTGGACACATTGTAGATAGACCACATTTATATTGGCCGGGCTTACAGGGTCTTGTATCAAATCCAATGGCATGGAGAGATAGATTAACAAATTCATGTAAGTATTTTTTTATTTTTCTAATTGTAGTATAATAGTTTAGCTTATTTCATTCTTACTTCAATTGCATAATTAAAATTATTAAAATGATATTAATTAAAGTAAATAATACGATAATTGCATGCTTCGTAAGTTGATATAGTAAAATAATTATAGTTATTAAACTATAGTAAGTACGGAGGAAGTAATAAAAAGAATAATATAAAAGTTTGTTTAAACACATTTATTGTACGTACAATCAAATTTTTTAGATTTGCAATTTATGTTGTTGATTAAGATTTTATAGTGTTGATAAATTTATGTAAATGAAAAATTTTCAAGTTGGAAATTATTTTAATTAAAATTATACACAATATTAAATTTTATTTTCCCATAAGGAATTTAACAAGGAATAATTTTAAAGCTAAGTGGTCTGATCGGAAGGAAAATCTGCCGTATAAAAATTACGTAAATGAGAATTTTAATTTTTGTTGAAATTACAATAAACTCGGTGGGACTTTAGAAAATAAAACTATTGGCTTAGCTCGTCAGAAAATTTGAAAAATTCTTCTGTACAGAAATTGTGGATCCAATACGTGCGTGTATAGTATATACGTATAGTATAGAACAGTGGTGCCCAAACTAGGGCCGCTCGTGCCACTTCCGGCCCGCTAAGCATTTTTATTCACCCTGGTTTTAATTTCATTATTAATACATATACTTCAAATTTTCATAAAATATTTCACATTTATAAAAAAAAAATTCTTATAATTTTCTATTCTTTAAGAATTTACAAAAAATATAAAATACAATTTTTCTTATAATTTATTTTTATTTATTTTTTATTTCGTACAGTAATAATTCTTAAACAGGAAAAAAAATATTTTCTTTTTTTTTAATGTGGCAAGAATACTGGAACTGGATTATTTTGTATTCGAATTCAGACATATTCAGTAATTGCCTGGATGTTTACTAAATTCAAAACGACAAGTTATTAGTTTTACAGACTCGCGATACTTTCCCAAAAAAATATATATAGTGTCACATTATAATTAACAGAGCTGTGAAGTGTTTATATTTTTAACTGAATTATAGTGAACTAAAATCGCCGCAATGAACAAGAAGAATAAAATTGATAATAAAATTTTATTTTTTTTAATGTTTTCAATAAATTTTTCTAAAATATTAAAATATGTCATTTATTTGTATGCTTTCAAACTAGCAAGAATGATTTTTTTAATATTTGGCCCCGAACCTTCTGATGTTTTTTTAAATGACCCGTGGCTATAAAAGATTGGGCACCACTGGTATATAAGTATAGAAGTATAGTATACGTAATTATGAAACTAATTCTATTATTTTCAAAGTCAAGATTTTCTTTTAATAAATTGGAAATATTATTTAATCCATAAATATAATTTTTATTTAAAGCTATAATTTATAAATTCAACAAATAGTGACATATGTCAATTTAAAAGATTTAAATTGTATAAAAATGTAAAAAAAATTTTGTGATATCAATTATTTAATATTATGAAACCATAAAAATTATAAGGAAAATAATCAATAAGAGACTTCTAGACAAAAAAAGGGCTATTGGCAAGAGACATGATGAAAGTTATACTGTACGTATATAAGATATTGTTAAGTAACTTGGTAACTTTTCGACTGTAGGTGTGGGGAGAAATCACTAAATAGCTTTGTTTCCTTCGAACAGAAATGTTTTTTAAATTGTTCATAGACAACTTCTCTCCTCAAAAAATTTAACAAAAACAGTTAAAATATTTTTTTTTTTAATTATATATGTTGTAGACTTTAAGTTGTTCATGGCCCTAGAATAAAATACTATATTTTGCCATTCTTCCTAATTACGTTTTTAAATATATAATATTTAAAGCCCAGTGTTAACGCTACCTTTCTGAAATGAATTATTTTGTCTTAAATTGATTGATAGACTAAGCTCAGTCTTTTTTAAGTTTATTGTTTAAAATTCATTGTATAAAGTTTCTTTCCATTAAACCATTATTTTTTTTCCATTTTTTGTATTATTGAACAGGCTAGCTTAAAGTTAGAAATAAAATTTATATTCACATATATGTTTTAGTGTGAAAATCAATTAAACTATGTTTATGATTCGATATATTGTAGCGACATCTTTAAAAAATTTGCTAGAATTTAGGATGCCATAAATCAAGTTCTTCACCAACATCAATTAAGTTTTCCTTTTTTTATTGTTTGCTACATATAATATTATATAAACTGTATAACAATAATGATAAATTTATGGTTACCATATTTATCTTTTATTTACATAACGTAATCAATTAAAATTTTTTCTTTCAAAAATCTGTTATTTAATATAATGAATTAATAAACGTTATATAATTAAAATTATACTTATAATAGAAAATAAAAGTTTAAATGCAATAATGAAAATATAAATAATATATGTACACAAAGATATTAAAAATCTAATCAATCAATAAATAATAATGCAATTAGGAAAATATTAATTATTGTATTTATTATATTATTTTTTTTGTTATTAAAATGCATTTCTCTTATATACATATAATTATAATCCGATTTATTATCTTTTGGGGAAATTTTTTTTTATGATAATGAAAAAATATATGGAATGCATACGTATCTAATAGTGATAACCTTTGTAATGAAAATTTTCTTTTTTTTTATTGTACCTGCATGATTTATTTACCTTATATTTTATTGACATTTAGTTTTTTCAACGAACTATTTATATAATTTTTGTAAATCGATAAAGTTATTAATTTTTAATGTCAATAAAATGCTAGGTTTTTTTCCCTCAAATAAAAGAAAGTATACCTAACTATTAATATTGACTATATATTATTTCAATTTTATCGTATAGTATTTTGTGATGCCACTTTCTTGGCTCAAAAATGTCCTATAAGGACATAATATTGCTTCTACTCTAGATGTAGCTTTTCTTTTCGCGAAAAGCAAATGTACAAAATTTATTTTCGAATTTTAATTTTTTATGAATTTTTAAAAAGATTGAAAAACTGCAAATTTACTTTACAATAACACCTAATTCAAATTTAAAAAATTTAAAAAACTTAAAACTGCAATTCAAAATTCAATATTCTTCTGTGGCAAAAAGTTTGGTTGGTTTTTTCTATCTCTCTTTGGTTTTTATAAGAAATTATAAAAATGTTGAAAATTTTCGTTCACTTTAACTACATATATATCTCTGTCTTATCTTACCGCCAATTATTTTTGTGTTGTGACGGAAAACAGTGTGATTTACCTATTTATATAAGCTTCGCCGGCGGAAACTCTTGTCCTATATAAACGAATATAAATTTTTCTTAATATATTAAATTTTTAAAGTGAAAGGAATAAAAATCATTATTCAATAAATATGTAACTATTATCTTAAAAAATAAATACTTCATACGTATAATATTGTTTGTTTTTTTCCTATATATATATACCTAAATGATGAAACAATAATTTTATTTTTATACTTTGTTTTAATACCAAGATTTCATCATTTCATCATGGAATAACCCGAAGGAAAGAAAAATCAATTCTTTTGAAATAATATATAATAATGTAATCTGAGTAGAGATAGATTTACAAATGGAAACATGACAGTATAATAAAATACATTTAAAAAAGGATTCCGAAAAAAAAAATAAAAAAATAAAAATTGAGAAAAATAAGCAAAAAAAAAAATTAAAGGAAATAAAACGCAATCGCGAAATAAATTATTCGTACATCATTCCAGAGATAAATAAAAAATAAAAAAAAACACAAAATATAAAGAAAATAATGAAATAAAGGTGGAAACGTCATCACTTAATACTTACTTTGAAAAAAAAAATTTAAATTACTGGGTGTTTTGAGTGTTTTATACAAAAAGCCAACTTGATTTTTTGAGTCCTGTATTTATGGGACAATATACAAGCTTTAATGTTTTCTTTTTCTGAATTTGGGCCGGATTCACTCTTCATTTGAAATCCACAAAAAAAAGTAAAAGTTTAAGTTGAAATCATGAACAAATGTTGATCAATATAGCAAAAAAAAAAAAATTACGCAAGTTTAGGACTATTATTAAGTTCTTTACAAGTAGGTAAACAATATTTTTATTCACTCTTTTTATACGAATATCATTTTTATTAAACTTTATAAATATCCTAGATCCTAGATCTAAAACACATCAGGCTTTTCTAAGTATACATTACCCAGATTTGGGTTGTGTTTGGCATAAATCCATTTGCAAAATCACTCATTTAAAGTTCCGTAATAAAACTATCTAAATCTAACTCTGAGAAATAAAAATATGTTTACAAACTGATTTTCTATATACATATAATTATGTATATAAAAATCAGAAATCAAACTGTATACATAATATAATTTAAATGATTGCTGGTTATATGGAGACTTTAAATTTTCTGCTATTTGTTTTTTTTTTTATATCTTTTGTTTCCAATTGGAAGGAGGTAGGAATATTATTATGTTTTGATTGTTTATTTGTATGTAATACACCACATAAAATAGAATGAAAATGGAATACATAAACAACAACATAATATTATTATTATTTTTCTGCTGATGAAAAACAATATTTATATCATATCCTTTTTTTTTTTTATAAAAATGTTTAATGGAAAAATAAAAATGCGTATCCTTTTTATATGTATTGGTATTTTTCTTTATCCTATTATATATTATATATATATATATATATATATATATTCTTCATCGTCGTGGTGTCCTGAAATATATACTTAAAAAGCTTTTATGCTAACATGGCAAGATATTCCTTATTATTATATTATAAAATTGATATTAAAGGTAACTACATATTTTTTTTGTTATAATAATGTCTGATGCTCTAGTCTGCATATGTTCAAAATAGACAAAAATTATACAGTATAAAAATGATAATAAAATAATATTCATTGAATAAAAATAAAATAATAATGGTAATTTTTTTTTTTTGGAAAGGAAAAATATATAATAAGAAAATAAAAATATGTAGAAAACATAATTTATTTGCAATAAAAGAAAAAACTAAATTGAATTTTGGTTTCATACCTTGATCACTGTAATTCAGTATTTGTATATTGGAATCTTTTATCGAATTTTTTCGATAAATTGAAAGCCCATATGAATCATGAATATTCTAAAGCGCTCTGTATAGAACCACGTAAAAGACAATAAATAAATTTATGAAAAGAGAGTTGTTTGTCCAAAATTTAGAGTTTTCAAATGCTGATTTTCAATAATTCGAATATCTGATTATGACTTTTTAAATTTATCCAGTACACATAGCTACACGCCACTAGCAAACTCATAATTATCCATGCATTCTTGGAATAGAAATTAAAAAGTTTTTTTTAACCTTCAAGCTATACCTATAACTTTTAGAAAGCATTTCACTCAAATTAATGTTTTAAATAAATATATCGCTATATCGCTTTTATTAAAAGATGGTTCAAAGATTTTTTGGATAATTATCCACTATGGAAATTCGTACTGATTTAGAATGCCCCTCTTAAAATAATGCGACACAGCCAGAATTTTTATGTGGAAAGAATACATATATTATTTTTATATTTCTTTAAAATTTGATATTATATATTTTGAAATTCGTTTGAAACTTAAAAATATCGTGGGTAGACAATATCAGCAACGAAGAGGTGCCCAGAAGAATAAACAAAGGTAGAGAATTGTTAAAAACCATTAAACGTCAAAAAACTGCTTAATTAGGACTATCATCCGTGGTACAAAATACCAGTTTCTGCAACTTATCGTAGAAGGAAAAATTGAAGAAAAACGAGGTGTTGGAAGAAAACAACTGTCACGGCTGAGAAATATAAGAAATTTGACTGGTATAAGAACAGCAGGAGAACTTGTATATGTAACAAATAACAGAGATGAAATTGATTTGATTTTTCTTTCGAAGTTGTTTTCAAAAAAAAAATTGGTTCCAAACCTAATGTAATAAATAATTTTAAGTTTGGAATTATAGATTTCAAAATTTTCCAAGCATAATGAAAAAATAATATACAAAATCAAATCTTCCACTAAAAAGTCTTTCATTATAATATCTGTTCTATTCTACGAAGCGTTGATTAATTTTTTCAAATTTAAAATTTTTGAACTTTAACTTCTTTAGAGAGATATTGTAAAAAAATTTATGTAACAAAATAGGGGAAATAACGGCAGAATATAATATATCCAGTGGTGGTATTCGAAAATTTTAACAACCTACCGGTTGTTAAAAAAAAATTTTGGTTATGGCACGGCACAATTGGAGCAGAATCTTTAACCCGTTTGTCACTTGCCAGATGATGCCCTTGTTGCAACCAAAATTTAACATGTGGTCAAAATCTTCCATCGGTTTGTCCATTAAATTTAGCGTCATTAAATGAGTGGTAGTTTTAATTAATAAAGAATTTCTCTTATCATAAATTATATTATTCATTGTGCTGAATCCTCTTTCAGCTTCGGCGGAATTAACAGCAATTACATTTAAAATTCTTTTAGCTCTCATAGTAGTTTTATAATAAGTTTTATTTTCGTGTTATTTTTAACGTCTGTGTTATTTATTAATTTTGTGTAAATTTTGGACCAATTAAATCAGACAAACTATTAAATTTTTAAAAAAGGAATTTATTCTTTATTGAACATTAGTTTTTATAATTAATTTATTTGACGTTTCGATGTTTGGCTTACATCCTCATCAGAAATGTTTTTCTGTAAAAATAAATAAAAAAATACAGAAAAAATACCAAAAATTTCTGATGAGGATGTGAACCAAACATCGAAACGTCATTTATTTATAAAAACTAATGCTTAATAAATAATTTATTTTTTTTTAAATTTAATACTTTGTTTGATTTAATTTGTCAAAAATTTACACAAAGTTTTATTTTCTATATTTCGCATATCAACAAAATCTCGAAATTCGGTTACTGGAATGATGTATTTGGTTATTTTATTTAACTGCTTTAATATATTTTCACCTTCAATCCATGGTGCTTCAACAATATTAACTAGCCATGTTTCTGGATTTAATATATTATAGCAATTTAAATTTTTTTTTGTTAATTTGGTCCGTAAAACAGTTTCAATATCACGAAATACACAAAAAATCAGTCATTTTTTAACTTTAAAACATTATTAAAACAAAAACATAATATACAGCAACCGGTACGGAAAATTTTGAAAATTTTAACAACCGGTACGGGCGTACCGCCCCGTACCGGCTGAATATCACCACTGAGTATATCCTATGTAACAAATAGGGGATAGCATGTATTTAAACAAAATAAAATAGCGATACTACACAACATAACTAAATACACATCGTTAGTTAGAAAGGAAAAAACAAAAAAAAACTATATAGAATTAAAAAATTGTACAATAACAGAATGAAAGATCAACTGATTTTGTTGTTAATAATTTATTTAGTTTATTTATTCGAATAAGTGAAATTCTATCATATAAAACAGAAACGCTACGCTGTTTGTCTGTTTGTCTGTTGCGAATAGGCTCCTAAACCGCTCAGCCGATCGTTTTCAAACTTACACCATTTCTTTGTCTCAGATCGAGGGTCGTCATAGGCTATTTTAAAATTTGATTGGCCTCCTATCCAACAACTTCCCCTGAGGGCGCACTTCAAAAGTTCGTCCGATTTCATTCAAATTTGGTGCGTAAAAAAGAATAAATTATTACACACAAGTTTCGTAACAAAAAATTTAGCCCCCTCGTCCACTTACAAAAGTAAATCAGTCAGAGTCCATAGCAAAATAAATATTTGCAAGTAAATAAAGAAGTTAAACTTCTTTAGTGAGCTTATGAGGATGAGGCTCACACATCTTTTTTTTTTTAATTCCTATGATTTAGTGAAGGAAAAAAAGAAATTTAGTTCCATATCTTTCGATACTGATTAATTTTTCCAAGGCTGCGAAATGGAAATTGATAATAAAGTATAAACTTAAATTCAAAATCAAATAATATGATCATAGAGTAAACAATATTATTCCGATTTCCAAAAATGTCAAAAACAAACTTTCAATCCATATATTCATTATCAAAGTTTTTAGAACTAAATTCTAAGATGTCTGTTTAACTTCGAAATTCGGAAACTTTCAGATCTGATTGTATTTATATTTATGTCCCTAATTATCTTAATCTCATAACTATAAAAGCAACGGTAAAAATGCTTTCATGGAATATAAATATAAAATAATAATAATCAATTTAGAAACAGAGGTCAAGTGTTAAAAAAGACGGATAAAAAAAAAATATTAAAATCAAAATAATAACAATAATAATAAAAAATAAATAATCAAATCAATAATTTTTTTTTTTTATTCATTTAATCGAATTAAAAAAATTTATAAATATTCATTCACTTAATAAGACAAGTTTTCTTTATTATGTTTATTTAATGAATTTAACCGGAAACTAATTATATTAATATTATTTTCTTAAAGTATTTCAATATACTTTTTATATCTTAATCATCTGTGACGAATATTCTGTTTTCTTTTATATTTCGGGATTAAAATCTTATTATTATTTACTTAATTATAATTCAATTGTAACAAATATAAGAATTTAAAAAAATAATATTAATGAGAAATAAACAAAATCATATAAAAAAAAATAATAATAAAAATATGATATTTGAATTATTATTTTTTCCAAAATACTACAAAGTCATTATTATGGAACAAGATAAAAAAAAAAATCCTGAATTCGAATTATTAAAAATTATATTTATAAAAATTTTTAAAATGCTTAACAACAACATTAAAATTATGTATAAATGCATTCTATAAATGGGAATAAATTATGCACAGAGATTTATGAATTTAATTATGTATGTCGAGAGAGAAAAAAAATATTTACATATATGTAGATAAATAAAAATAAATTAAATGATTGACCTAATCTGTCGAAATTTTAATTGAAAATATAATAAAATATAATTTATTATTTTATTCTCGAGCATTTAGTAGCGTGCCACTCAATTTAAGATAAGAATTCTTTCACCCTGGACCACATCTTAGGATTGGGGTGTTTTATTATTCAATATTTTGAATGTATAGTGTAAACAAGCTATTAGTTATTGAGCCGTTTATTTTAAAAGTGGTTTAAGTCCATTTTCCAAAAAAAAATAGTTAATGATAACAATAAACACAATCCTATATATTCTTTTTATTTATAAACAATTTTAGTCTAGTATCATTAAAATCGCTTTGATTTTGACACTTGAAAATTAGCTTATGGAAATATTAATGTATGTAAAAAATTCTTTTTAAGTATACTTTTAATATATCAGTAGGACGATTACAACGTATTTTAAAAGGTTAAGATACTGGTAATGCAAATAATGTTTATAAAAGGTATTACATTTTATAATCTAACATGGTTAAGGTCATAAAAACATGAAAGCGGCTTAATACCAGTTACTAGTATTTTTAAATCAATTCAAACACAAACCCTTAAATATCTCAATACAAGAACAAATGGACTTAAACCACTTTCAAAATAAACGGCTCATATCTTTATTGAAAGAAACAATTTTTGTTATATTTCAATAAATTTTTATACATTGCTGTTAACTAAAAAATGTTAAGCAATTTTTATGTAATTTTAAGAAATTATTTTTATTCGATTGATGGAAAAGTTCGATTTTTTTTTGATAAACATACAGTGGAGGTCCATTATAACGAATCATATAATGTTCAGACTGATTTGTTATATGGAATAGTTCGGTATATCGAGTAAATTTTTTTTTTGAACTAAAAAGAAGAAGCTAGCTATATCATTAATTTACAGTACATTTTTATTAAGTACAGATTACATTTTTATTGATACATGTTTGTTTTACATATTTTTAAAGTCATATTAGTTATAAAATGAAATTTATTTTTATTTAAAAAAATTATGAATCTTTGTTTGTTTAATTTTGGTTTTTAAACTTAAGATATTAGCTTTTTCTCGCAAAGTTTGTAGAATCGCAATTTCTGCATGTGGAACATCATTAGCTTCACACCAATTTAAATTGAACAACTTCAGTGTGTTTTATTGCGCCTACTTAGCTTTGTTTAAAATTCAAGTTTTAACCAGAAAAGAATAAAAATTTGTTATATCGGATACTAAAATTTCTATACATTCGCTATTTAGAGACATTAATGTAAAAAATTTCATTGTACGTTATATGGAATATTCGTTATATCGTAATTCGTTATATTGGACCTCCACTCTTAAAAATATATTTTTTTTATTTCTTCGATTTTTTAAGTTTGATGATGATGAAGTTCTTAAATTTAATTAATATTTTTATATAAAAATTTATATTTTGTTTGTTCTTTTGACGAATATTTCTTTAAAATGGAAGATTTCGTATAACCTTTCCATAATTTATTTGTCAATATTCGTCGTTGGTGTTATGGAGCTTTGTCAACGGAAGAACTTTTTTTTGTACTAAAATGTTTGGTGTTGACATCAAATCAACTAAATGTTAATTGAATTTTAATGGTTTTTTTTTTTGGTTATTTATGATTCTTTTTTTTTTTAACAGCATATAATTTTTCAACTTACTAATTTTAATAATACCCCAAAAATTAATTATCTTTTGACATAATTTTAATCATTTGTTCTTAACGCCTTTTAAACTTAAATTTAATTGAAAACGTTTGTAATATTCATTCATTAATATAAAAACCAAATTCAATTCAACAAAATTATTATCATTATAACCAAAACAATCCTAAAATAACAGAAAATAAATAATAATTTTGGGACTGCTGCTGTGTATATTCAATTAAAAATCCCCAAATAGAAAAAAAAAAATTGAAAAAGGATCAATTTCATATAGTTATGCATGTACCTATGAACGGACAGATGATTATTATTGTTTTTCTAATTAAGTCCCAAAAAAAGAGAATAATATTTTTTCTTTTTTTATTATTATAATAAATAGAAAATTAAATTTTATTTATTTTTTTTAATTCTCTACAACTGATGTTAAAAATATTAAATTCTGTGTTATTATTTCATATATTAAATATGTTTTTCAACTTAGAAATTTATTTATTGAATAACTATAAAATAATGTTGTTATAAACATATATTGTATACAGTTTCTTATTTTCATAAATTCTAAAAATTAGCTTAAAAACAAAGAAAAATTTAAATTTAAGAGATTCTTTGTTAAAAATTAAATATATAGATCAGTCATGTTATAAGGAAAATTTAAGTTAGCTTGCTTTTAATCCATAGATAAGATAAAAAAAAAAATTAAAACATAAATTTTCAAATTTAAACCTTTGACGGACAAAAATTATTTTTGCATCGAAATTCGTTCGGATATAGTCAGTTGTCTTTATATCATATGCCAGTTGAACTTTATGTTGAACTTCTTGAAACTCGCATAGAAAATATGTATATTTTATAGCACGTACCCAAGTCCTTTGAAGTTGTTCGTATATGATTCAGCTTTTTTTCACAGTGAACATGGTAATTATTCTTTAAGGCTCATCATAACATTAAAGAATTTTAATAAAATTAATTCTAATTTAACATATGTAACATTAACATAAACACATTGACGACGACGACGACAAAATATGTTGTTAAAAATGTTTGTTTGTAATAATATAAGTTTACATTAAAAATTACACCATCTAGAAAAATTAAATGTTTTTATACTTATGTATTTTTTATATAAGTAAATTTTGAAACATACTTAATTTTTGTAGGCACGTATCATTTAAAAATAATAATGGAATTAGAAACATTTTCAAAATAAGGTAAATGCTTACAGTATAGTATATTTCTAGAGTTTTATATGATATAATAATAAAAATAGAAAAAATTGTATGTCATGATAAAGAATAATTATATATTTATAACTAAAAAATATCAACTTCGAAATTTTTATACCTCTAGACTAGAGTTATAGTCATTCGTATATGATTAAAGTTATTTATTTCAATTAAGTACTTAAAGAAGTGAAATTTTTCCAATTATTCAACAACTCTCAACAACTAGTTAAATTTTATTTTAGATAAATAATACATGAAAATCTGGATAAGTTAAAAAAAGAGGATTATTTGCTTATTAGATAAGTACTTATAGTTAGCCGGCCTTTATCAATAGTCTTCGATCAGTTAATTAAATTTTACTAATAATGAATAAATTTAATTCGCCAAGATATGTTTATTAGTTTATTAACTAACTCTCTATGCCGGTTTATTAACAAGTCTATAAAATTATGTTAATCAAGGTGAATAATTGGTTCTTTTACCTTAAATCTTAATAGTATTCTATTATCAAGTCTAACAAAAATTATATAAAGAAACGTGGAACCCATTGCTTTAAAATTGGTTTTTTTTTTCTTTATTTTTTATTTTTTAATAAATTTAACATAATTTCTTGGGACTAATATTTTGTCAACTTTATTCATTTTCTAGAGATTCTTTAGTTAAAGGATTCTTGTAATATTATTTTTTTTATGTATATGTATGTACATTAAATTTTAACTTTATGCCATATGTATACATTACATATATATAAATAAAATAAAAACCTTATTTTAGACTAATTATTAAAATTAAGGATAATTGCTTTTATTGCCTTAATTGTGTCGACCCAAAAATTTTTTCAAAAAAGAAAAAAGTAATAATGATACAAAAGTTTTATAGCTCAATAATATTTTTCAGTATATATAATTTTCTCTTCTCTGTACATATTATACCCTCTATATAAGTATATGATATTACTGTACCTACTATTAAATACTTAATTTTATAGAAATTTTTAACTGTTTTATACAATTATATTTTATAAGTATTAAAAACACAAAATAGAAAAAAAAATATAAATAATTTCTTCAAAATTAAATGGGTTGGGATATTAAAACCCATATAACCACACATATAATTGTATTACAGGAAATTATAAATGAAGGGTGTTTAACTGATAAAGTCAAATAATTTTCTTTTTGTCATATAATTTTCTTTTTGTCATATAGCTTTGGTATCATATTTAAAATCAAAATATGACGTTTTATAATAATTAACATTATCCCTTTTTGTACAATTTATTGAAGGGATAATTAATATTTTTAGACTACGGAAAAAGGATAGCTTCTTGTGTACGAGCTTCCTAATTTTGTGTTTGACAGTATTATGAAGAAAAAATTATTTTTTAAATGAGATTCACTTTTTCTTAGAAATATTTAAAAATGCTTCTTTAGTAAAGCAAATATTTAAAAATGCTTCTGTAGTATAGCAGCGTCTACTCTCAATATCATTATACTACGTTGAAATGATCGAATAAGTCCTTAAACTTGAGTTATAGGAATTTTGTTAGGAAAAAATCATATATGTTGAAATATTCCTTATTTTTCTGTTTAAAACAAATTTTTAGAATATTTCGAATTGGGAATAAATTTTCAATGATTTTGCTAAAAAATTCCATGTACCTGGAATTCCTAACTAAAATTATTTTAATTCAAAATAAGGCCTTTGATTTTGATAAACAACTCTTCAAAATTCATTATAGATTCGAAGTATTAAATTTTTTAAAATTCTAGAACTATAATAAAACTCCACTTAACTTTAATACACTTTTTTTAACTTATTCATTTTTTGTTTAAAAATAATTTAATAAAAAGAAAATTAATATTTTATTTATTAAATTAAAAAAAAAAAAAACTTTTTGTACATTTTTTCAACATAAGTTTGGAACCCCATTTCTATCCTTAACGTTTTATTTCAATATTCCTATAAGTATTTACATGTTGTATGATGTAAATATACATAACATCCATATATAAGACCGTATTATGGTATATATACTGCATAATATTCATATTTTTATTATTATTTTAAATCATTTCACGTAATTAGGGATCGTTTTATAATGGGGTGACATTAATTGGCCCTCTGTGTAATCTTTGTGTTCATAAGAATAAAAAAAAAAATTAAAATTAAAAATAATTGCTTCTATCGTTATATTCAACAACATGACACTATATAACTATATCGAAGACCTTATTTAATGCTGAGAAAAAAGTGTGATATCACTTTCTTTTTTATACCCCCAGAAAAAATGTTTATGGAACTTAAGAGAAGTTAAAATTTTATTGGTATAATTTTTATTTTTTAAAATATAGAATTATAATATCACTGTTATTATTTTTGTAGTCAATTAATTTTCAAAAGTGAATATTAAATTTCAAATTCAAAACTACCTATATGTAGAAGAAAATATGTGTAAAGCAATAATGACAGTCCTTCAGGTCCATAATATAATTTTTGATTTCACATCCTAGAAAAAAAAATAAGATGAAAGATGGCACAGTAATTTGTCTAATAATAATTACATACATCACATTAATAATAAACTTTAAAAACTGACAATTAAAGGTTCAAATTAAATATTCTACAATAAAAAAAATAAGAAAAAGTTGAACTAATTAATAGATTATTATATTTATTATTAATAGATTATTATTTATTATATAAAGAATTGAAACTGATTGATTGATAACGAATCGCGCTGCCTTTAGAATTCTCTTTAAAAACATACGTATAGCATTAAAGTTATATTTGTCAAACAAATGAGATTGAGATATGTTTAGCTCAGTTTCCACAATTTGGGCTTACAAACTTCTTAGACTGAAAGCAAGATCTTTTAAGTTTAAACGACAGTTGCTTATGACAGTTTGCATGATGTTTTTTCAACTATGTACTTATCAAATTATTAATATTAACTGTTATAAATTCGTCAGGGTTCAATAATTGGATGATTTATTAATAGGTTTATTGAAGCGAAAATTACTGTATTTAATTTTATTGAGTACTTAGAAAAAAAAGTAATAATTATTACTACTATTATTATTATTACTATTATTACTAATAATAACTCTAGGAACATTTATTATCAAAATAAAATTAAATTTACGGGATTTATTATTAGGTAGATACTTTTTTTTTTTTTACTTTTAATAACATTACAAAAACTCATTAAAAATTTATAGGTTTGGCAGACTGAATAAAGTGGTGTTTAACATTTTCTTTTTTTTTATTATATTAATGAAAACTGTTAATTTTTGACCTTCGAAAAGATTTTATTATTATTATTATTATTTTTTTTTTTGAGACTTTAAATAAAGTAGTTATTTTTTCATCATGTATCAAACTATGTATATTATATGCTAAACTCTAAAACTGATTTGATAATTTCTTAGTACCACAATTCATAAGACGCTTTGACTGAAACGTTTCGTGGTTTCGCCTGATTTTAAATGAAATATTTTACATGAAATGTTTAGAGAAGAGAAAGGAGTTCAACTCAGAAATTTCTAATCATATCTTTCCTTCACTCAAACTCTGTATAGAAACATTGGTAAAGTGTTTATTACTCTTATTTTTTTTCAACCACAAAAACTTGAAAGTAACTGAGAGCAAGCAACTCGAACAAAAAATACAGATTTTAAATTGTACTTTTGGTATCTTATCTTGTATACGTGATTGACCACAAAACATGATTTTTTTTTCTGCGCCTTAGATAGTTGGAAAATATAATTCAAAGGAATCAATCTGCAAACTATTCGAGCTATAAAATTACATAAATAAAAATAAAATAAATTAACATTTTGAAATAAATTTTATTAATTCAGGGGTTAAATTTTGGAATTTTTACCATGATGCTAAAAATATGAGTGTTTTTATAATTTTTTTTATTTATTTAACTCTCTGTTTATTAAAATAAAATATAAATAATTAAAAATGAGCATTAATGGTATTAAAAATTATTATCCACATAATAAATTTTAATTTAAAAAAAAAAAGAAGAAAATTTTTTTTATGATTTTTATAAATAAATAAATTTATTATTAAAACCATGTTGATTGGTTGTTTCACAATTTAATGAGCAAAATAATAATATTTTGGAAATGTAAAAATTATCAAAAACAAAAAAAAAATTTTTTTAAAATGGGGGAACAAGAATAAATTCAATATGAAGTCTAGCGCGCCAGAATTTTATTTTCTTCCATAAGGCAATAAAATAAGTTTTGAAATACTTTAGGAAAAGGAAATGATGTATTAGAAGCAAAAATTAATTGATAACATCTTCACAATTAATAACTACCATTTATTCATTTTTTGTATGAAATGGATGAACACATCACATCAGCTCACAACAGGGCCCAATTAGATATTTGAAATATCGCAATTTGTTCCAAAAAAAAAAATTTTTAAATCTCATCTTATTTGGAAACAATTTGATTTGTCTGATTATTTCGCTACACTTCAGGTTACAAACACAGAATTCCGTGTTTTGCAGAAAAAAATGGGTTCGTTCTGTGTTTGATACTTGGTTTGCCATATAAAAAATTTTTTTTTTTTTTCATGGTTTGAAAGTCGGTTCGACACAAACCTAGAAATTTTACTACATAGTTTTATTGCATTTCAAAAAAAAAAGGTATAACCTGTCAATTTGCAGAAAATTTACAGAAAAAATCATACTTTAAAATTCTTCGATATAAAAAAAATAATAATAAATTGTAGGTTATCAAAAAAGAAAATAAATTAAAATATTTTTAAAAAAAAATTGAATATTATTTTTATTTTACATTATTTCTTTAAATTAAAAAAATTCATTTTTTTTTTTTTAATTACGAAAAATTTAAATTTTATTTTACAAAGAATTTTTTTTTAATTTTACAAAGAATTTTTTTTTAATTTCAAACCAAACCATCTTTTATAAGTGTGTCACCCCATTCGCCAACCTATTTTCAAACCAAGAAATTCATGGTTGCTAACCTGAAGTGTAGCGAAGTTATGACTGGCATTCGAAAACCCTCACTGATTTTGATATTAAAAATTTTTACAGAATTTTTTGCAGCCCAATAAATTTCTATTTCTATCTATCTGTCACAAATTATAAGATTTCTCTTTAATAACTTCGCTACACTTCAGGTTACAAACACAGAATTCCGTGTTTTGCAGAAAAAAATAGGTTCGTTCTGTGTTTGGTACTTGGTTTGCCATATAAAATTTTTTTTTTTTTTTCATGGTTTGAAAGTCGGTTCGACACAAACCTAGAAATTTTACTACATAGTTTTATTGCATTTCAAAAAAAAAAGGTATAACCTGTCAATTTGCAGAAAATTTACAGAAAAAATCATACTTTAAAATGCTTCGATATAAAAAAAATAATAATAAATTGTAGGTTGTCAAAAAAGAAAATAAATTAAAATATTTTTAAAAAAAAATTTAATATTATTTTTATTTTCCATTTTTTCTTTAAATTAAAAAAATTCATTTTTTTTTTTTAAATTACGAAAAAATAAAATTTTATTTTACAAAGAATTTTTTTTTAATTTTACAAAGAATTTTTTTTTAATTTCAAACCAAACCATCTTTTATAAGTGTGTCACCCCATTCGCCAACCTACTTTCAAACCAAGAAATTCATGGTTGCTAACCTGAAGTGTAGCGAAGTTATAAAGATCGCACTGACAGAAATATTATATATACAGTTAATGTTTTTATACTTATGTTGTGTAAGTATTTCGCTAAGTATAATTTAATAAATTTTTTTTCATGACACAATTTTTTTATTTTTTTCCCAAAGAAAATTTTACAAAAAAAAGTTTCTGGTTTTTATGTTTTTAAAGTATATATATGAGAAAATATTTTAAAGCTTTTTTAACAAGACAAAATGGCATATGTTTCTAAATGATTTTTAATAGCTATATTTTTGTGAAAATGTTCTCTACCCCAATATTGTATGTACGTATATTTTTCTGTATAAATACAACATAAATGTATAATTTTCATATTATATATTATGTATATTGTATACGCTGTATATAAAGGAGGAGTGTTTTTTTTATATCAAAACGAATACATTTAATAAGTATTTGTTTTTTTTCTATTTAAAAATTTTTTTATACATACTTTTATATTATTATACTGCGAGTATCATGCTTTTTTAACATATTTATATATATACGAATAAAGGTGAATTAAATTTTATTCGGTTGTTCAAATCAAGAAATTTATTTCATTTTGATTATTATTATGATATTTAAAACACCTTTAGTTTTTTAGATAAATTCTATATATAATATTTTTGATATTGCATTTAACCCTTTTCTTCTTATTATTATTATTATATTATTATTATCGTTGTTGTTTTTAAATAAAAAAAAAAAAACCATGTAAAATTACATGGAATCTGGGATATTGTCTTAATTTAGAAATATTTGAAACAGAATAATACGATTCATATTTGAGGTAAAATTTATTTGATTTTATTGCAAATGTTTTTGATAATTTAAGTAAATTATAAAGTAAGATAATAAATACATATATAAATATCACTTTTTTTTTCTAAGTGGACATCTCAGGAAACATTTTTTTTGCTTCTACACTGCTGCATTATTAGTCATAGAGCGCGTCATGAAGTTAAATGAATAAATTTCGTACAGGCCGCCCAATCATAAAATTTGTAGTTAAATGAAGGTAGATTCAATTAACAACCATTATTTGAATTTTTTTTTTGCTCATTATTGCTTTTAAACCTAGATACTTCTTTCATATCGTTAATGCATTTGATAAGCATTTTTAGTACCTGCGAAGATTATGTTATTTAGACCTGCTCTTTCATAAAATATTCGTTTCAAAAGAACATAAGTGGTTAGCAAAATTTTTGCAATGTTATACGTTAAGTTGATTGAATTCCATTTTCTGAATAACACGGTAGGATACTTTTATTCAAACTATAAATTTTTCAACCAATTGATTTTATCATTAATATTTGCGAAAATTATTAGGGTTTGGAATAGGCCGTTGTAATAGAATGAAAATTACTTCAAATTTATAATAAATATATTTTAAGTATACATTACCTACTACTAAATCTAACTTTATCAACCAGTTACATATAGGCCAAATGTTAAATTTCATTATAATCATTAAATTGACTAATAAAAATATTTATTAATGTTTTAAAAAAAAAAAAAAACATATCAACAATAAAAATATTTGTTTTTATATATGAATCCTAACAAAAATATGTACCTACATATATCGTGTATGCGAAAATAAACTCTTAATTAATATAAAAACATCATATTTCTTTCTTTTTTTTTTATTCCGATTTTTTTTTTGTTTTTGGTACAATATTTTTATCATTAAATTTAATGAAACATTTGTTTCCATTTAAACATACACATCGCATATATGTAAGCCCCCTTTTATTCCATTAAAAAAAAAAAAAAAAAAAACAGAAAAAAAAATGAAATAATGATAATCCAAAAGACTTAAATTTCGAAAGGATCTTAACTGCTTTATATTTTGAATGTTCTAACTTTAACAGAACAGTAGAAAAAAAATGTATGTATATAAAAAATAAATACACCATAAAATTTATAACAAATTCAGAAATTTGTTAAATAATATTATACAATTTAAAAATATAAAAACCAAATCCCACATTTTTATTTGAAAAAAAAAAAAAAAAACTCTGCAAATGCGCATAATAAACTGAAAAAATAGATATTATCGACTTTCTCTTTATGTCGATAACTTTCTTTCTATGGTTTTCCTTCTTTACACTCACATTTAGTTAGGAGCAACATTCGTAAAAAAAGAATTCAGTATAAATATCGTCTGCTGAGAAATGAAACACTGTATAATATATAATGAAACAATGTATAATATATAATGAAAGTATAGTTTCGAGTAATTTGAGTTTAAAGATTTGAAAATTAAAAAAACGTATGCAAAAATATCAAGTAACGTAAAGTTTTCATCAAAAAAACACATTTTAATCAACATTAAGAATATTGCAAAATAGTTGTACTTATAAAATCGAGTACGAATAATCGAATGGAGCTATTATCTAATAATGACGTATAAATATCATACGTTGTTTCATTTCTCAGCAGACGATATACAATCTGTAAAATACATATTCTCTTTCATGATTAAGAAAACCATACAGATTAAATGTTTAAAACTAAGATTATTTGCCATGAAGCACGCTTTGGGCTTCCAACGAAAACCAAAAAACATTTCTTCGCCAATAACTTTTTAAATATAAAAAGTTTTGTTATCAAAATTTTCATTATTAAAAAGTTATCGATTGAAAAAAAAAAAAAGTTATTGGCGAAAAACGATTTTTTTAATTAAAAATTAAGATTTTTTTTCAATTATCATGAAGTGCATTAAGACAAGACCTCGCTGTACTAAGACTGTAGTCTGAATGAGACGCAGACATTAAGCATTTTTAAAAACATTCACTATCTTTCACATAAATCATTACCAAAATTTCTTAAAATTTCTTAATTTCCATCTGTGCAGTGATCAGATTTTTATTCTCTATCTAAACTAAAAGAACTAAAAAGAATTGATTGAAGGTAAAAAAAAAAATTGATTTTTTGTTTCTGAAACGAATAAGCAGATTTTTTAGGTTCACTAAAAAATTTACATGTGTCACAAGTTGCGACAACTTATTCAGGTTTTTTTGTCAAACTCAACAAAAAAAATTGACTACCTTGATTGGGTGAGTTCCCAATACAATATCTTATATAAATACTAGAAATGAATTTCTATGATTTATTAAATTTTTGTTCCCAACAATGAAACAGGCTAGCACTACCCTTCTTGTTTAATTGAAAGATTTGAATTTTTTTCTTGTTTTGCAAAAAAAAAAGGGATATTATTTTAGTGAAAAAGTATGAATCATGTTTATATGTTTTTGTCTGTTTTTTTTTTTTGGTATTATTGTTTTGCATCATTTGACTCACGGGAATCGTTTAGTAGTCCAAATAAAATAATAACTTTCAAAAACAAAAAAAAAAATGATGAAAAAAACAAAAAAAAAGATAAAAGTGTAATAAAATTATTAAATTTGGGGTGAATATTGTTCTTTTTTTTTTTTAATTTAATCGCGTAAAATATTAAGTTTATTGAAAAAATATCAAATTTTATTGGATTGAGCGAACTGCAATAATGATGCGAGACTATTCAGCTAGATTTAATCTGCAAGTTCTAAATTCATATATCCATCCTTTGCACACAAATTTGCTAAAATAAAGTTCCATTGCTTTAATTTTATAACTCGCCTAATCCAAATTAAATATGAATATGATAGTGCTTAAGTAAAAATAAGAAAAATTGTTAAGACAATACTTTCTTCTTTTTAAATATCAAATAGGAAAACATCATTTTTTTTTTTTTTTTTGTGAAAATCCTAAAATTTCAACGCTTTAATATTCCATGTTTTTGAATTTATATATATTATTTTTTATTTCAGTATCAGCAAATTTATCACAATCCAATCATAATTCGGATAAAGATGGTAAAAAAAAACACACGAGACCTACGTTTAGTGGACAACAAATTTTTGCATTAGAAAAAACTTTCGAACAAACCAAATATCTGGCTGGCCCAGAACGAGCAAAATTAGCATATGCCTTAGGAATGACAGAATCTCAAGTAAAGGTAATTTAAATGAAATATTTTATTTATTTATATTATTATATTTAAATTTATTAAATTTTTGTTAAATTTTAATTGGGTTATCAAGTCATAATTTTTTACAAGAATTTTTTGCGAAAATTCCGCTTTAAAGATACAATTTGATCTTTGATAAAATAAAAACTTAAAGTATTTTAGAAAAGATTTGATCGACGACGACGACCCGATGTTGTGTTCTGTTGTTGTAACTTTTATCCTGTAGAATATTATCAAAAGATTCGAACATTTTACTGAAAAGTTTCGTAAAGGGAAATTTACAAAGAGGATCTATTTATGTTTAGTATTCAAACCAACCAAAAATCATTTCGGTTGAAAACTGACATCACTTGGAAGATGTTCCTAGTTTTGTTGTATTCTTTTCACTGACGAACATTTTATAGTTACCGCAATTTTTTGTTTTTTTTTTTTATCTAAAGTTAAAAAAAATATGAATTTTTTTAAATAAATTTAATAAATTTTCAAAAATATTTAACTTCAAATAACAACTTTAAGGAAAAAAAAATAAAATTTTTCATGTCCTCTTTAATTATTCAACGATTTAAATGAAAAAGTTTTATCAAATAATAATAATAATAATATATTTTTAAATTTTACAATATTTTGAATAAATAAATAATAAATTTTTCTAAATCAAAGTTTTTTTTGTTGTTGTTGTTGTTTTAATGTAAAAACAAAAATTTTATGATAAAATGAAATATTGTTTTTTTTTCTGTTCTTATTTTAATTTTCTCCATATTTTTCACGCAGATTTTCTGTATTTTCTTTTTTTGAACATTGGGTGTAACGAATCAAAAACTTTTTAAATTGTTGTACAGGGTATTTAATTAATTCGAGAAGAAGGAATAAAATTTAAATTTTTTGAAATTTTTTATTATTCGATTTTATTTAAAACACAAAGTGTGTCTGTGCCTTACACAACTGACATTTGATCCACTTCCCGCAAACCAATTTTTCTGAAATTTTGCGCAGATAATTATTTCCGGTCACAATAAAATATTCCAGCAAGCTCAAATTGACATTTTTTTGTGGCTCAATAAATTTTTAAGCTGTAACTGAAATTTTGTATTTTATTATACAATTTTAATATAATTTTTTAGATTTTCGTGCACATATTTTCCAAGTAATTTTTAAACGTATTAAATGTAACATTGAGTTTTTTTTTATTTATAAATTTAGTTATTAATTAATAATTAATTATGATAATAAAATTTAAAGTTAAGTTTGGCATCGATAATTTTGCGGCTCTACATTATTTTACGATTTTCGAACATGGCTCCCCATACATAAACCTTTGAGCGCACCTGCAATATTCCATCAACTAATGTAGTTCCGTTGGAATGTAATTCCGTTCGAAACTTAAACAAAATAAAATAACATTTTGAGTACATGTCGATTGTTTTACTTAATAATAATGTAAATGAACCTTAAAAGAGGAGCTATGAGCTAATGAATGTTAATTCCGATGCTATATAATAAAAACAACAAATTAAAAGTTCGAACATTAGTGACAAAAAAATCTACTAACTTCCGAAATATAGGATGCTCTTTGAACTATATTGAATGTTTTGTGCACATCAAATCTGTTCTTGTATGGAAATTCAATTTTTATTGTTCTAACGCGTTACAGACAACGACGAATATATAATATAAATAATAAGACACATAATTCTTTCATAAATTTAAAATTTGTTTAAACAACCTGTACATTAGAAAAATATAAAATAGATGGTGAATTTTTATTTTAAATCTATAAGGATTTGTTTCAATAAATATGCAAATTGATCGACTGATAAGAAAAGCCTTTTTACAAATTGTATAATTGTATCAAATACAAAAGTTATATTTATGTAATACATTTGTAGTATTTTTATACATTTATATGTATGTATATATTTTTTAAATAAAAAAATTTTGTAGATATGAAAAATCCAACATAAAAATGTTTTGAATATCAAAATAAACGTAAAATTCCAATGTAATGGCAGCATATTTTTTTTTAACTTAGAAAAATAACACAAATAAATTGCATGACAGATCGATTTGGGATATATAATATATAATGCATGTAATGTACATAAATGAAAAAGACCGGGATTTCACGTCAACAATTTAATATTTTTCAAAATATATTCGTATAAAAATTTGCCGATGCTATTTGAAATCAAATTTAACTAGCTATAGCGAGTTTTATTAATTTATAATACAATCAATTTATTATTTATAATTAGTAGATAAAGTTATGGTTAGGGCGTAAATAATCAATATAAAAAATAGTTATAATGATTTGTAAGGCGTATATCAGAATAATTTGAGAAAATTATGTTTACGTATATATAAGAGGTTCATAAGTTAAGACAGCGATATTTTAACTCGTACTCGGTGTTAAGGGTGAACTTATTTTAGTTTGAAATTTAGAGAAGGGGTTTCATGTTTGCTTCGTTAATGATATTATTTGAATTGAATTTTTTTTTTTAAATAATAGTCAATCTGATCTATCTTCAATGTCAATGTTTTTATCAAACAATTAATACTGTTTCTATAATCAAAAACAGAGTTCGGAAAATAACCAATAATAGTTTATTGCATTACAAATGGTTCCCGATATTCGTAAAAGGATTGTATCTATGTTAAGTTGAGTTTTGAATTGTATGTACATAATATTTTTACTTACGTACGCACATTATACATTATAAACATTTTTATAAAAGCCTAAATTTTTATTCTAGAAACATAATAATCATTGCGATGTAATAACAATACATTGTAGGTTCACATAATATTTGGTAGTACGGTATACATATATAAAAATAATATATTCGAAACGTATTATTCGTATTTTTATATTATGTAAATAAAACGTACTTATATTCATAAATATTGATTTTAATTTTAATTGATTTGATTTATGCTCAACATTATGTTTACATAAACAAAAAGCACTCATTTCCATTACATTTAGTTCAATCTGTGTTTTAAGTTTAATCTAAAATCCATTTTGCAACAACCAACTAATTAAATAAATTAAAATTCTCTTTATAGATGAACTGCCGAAAATTAAATTATTTAGATTCATAATACACATACATAAATATGAAAGTATGCAATAAATATTTCAGAATGACATTTTAATCTTTTTAATGACAAATTAAAGAAAAAAAATTAAAATAAACTTTTAATAATCTTTTCACAGCTTTTATAATATAAACAAAAATAAGTAAACATACATTTTTGTATTGTTATTAAATGTTATCAAAATATACTTTAAGAATCACTTCAAGGTCTGTTTATATATAAAAAAAAAAATTTTGTTAAGCTTCTGAAGAATTATTGAATTAACTAACTATTGTACCTACACATTTTATTTTGTCAAACAGTTTCACATTTAATTGGAAAACAAAACATAAATGTCCATCACTAAATTCAACCATATAAAAAAATTTTTATACATATTTGTATATTCATTTAATTTGGCCAATAAAAATTCACTTAAATTTTTTTTTTTTTTTAACTTCAATCAAAAAAAGATTTATTGTGGGTCGTTAAAACAATTTATTTCCCCCTAATAAATACCTTTAAAGAATTAAATATATATTTTTATTATTAGTCAAAGAAAAAACATACCTACCTATGCATAATATTCTTACAAGTTATACAAATTATAACTAGAATGTATCGATTTTTTAGGTATGAGCCAACAGCCAACTAATATTACCAAGTCGACAAAAAAAGTACACTGTTTGATTCTACTATAGGATAGGTATGTCTAGATTGCTTTTGCTGCAGAAACTTATTTTATTATTTTGTGTCATCTGAGGTTGAGTCTTTGATGAGAGATAAAATCAGTATATTTCATAAAGAAATAGATTATGTTTTTTTGTATTCAGACAAGATTCTCATAAAGATTGGTTTTGATTTGTTCAAATAAACAACCATCTAGATATCAACCAAATATTCTACATAGTATACTACACTACCAAATATTCTACATAGTGTACAAGAGACTTAAAATAATCCTAAATTGATACAGTCTTTTGATGATATTTTAAAATTTTTGATATTTTATAAAGTTAAATTTTTATATATTTTTATTATTGATTTTTTATGACTTTTTATGCATAGATGTTTATCAAAAGAATGAAAAAAAAAAATAACAATTTTGGCATTTAAAAGGAAATACATAATATAACAAATATTACTAACCATATATAAGTTACTGATAGATTGCGCACTCAAAAACAAAGTCAATAAAAAATTAAATTTAAATTGTAAATAATTAGGGTATGTAAATAAAGTAGGTTCATATAAAAGAGAAGGTTGTACCAATTGTGACAATTAATGTTTAATTTTCAAAAATTACAAAACACCTTCAAGGGCCTCTTTTGACCTAATGGCCTCAAAATCATTTTTTTCTCGTTTATTTAAAAATCGTTATCTCAGATTTTTTAAACGTTGACTTAAAATTTAATATTTTAGTGTCAACTGTTAGAAAATGAAAATTTAAAATTAAAAAATAATAAAAACTTTTAACCCATTACCGCTCACATTTTCAATGTTTGGTTACACTGCAATTCTCCAAATGAGTTAGCCATTATATTTAATAGAAGCAGTTTTTTTTTAAATAAATACAAATAAATGTGCTAAAAACAAGTTTAAAACGATAAAAAAAATGTTTATTTTTTTGTTTTGTACTCAGAATACTAATAATAATAATAAAATAATATATAAAAAAAAAAATTATGACAAATTTCATTTTTTGAACCATAAATTAAAATTAACTTCTAAAGGACTTCTTATTCTTGTTCATTTCATAATAAAAAAAGGTTCATTTGATATTACCTACTTATACAAATTCAAATATATAAATTTTATGGAAATAAAAAAAAAAAAACTTTAAAAAAACTAAATTTCATGTTTTTACTTTTTTTTTTTTTTAAATTATGCACGTAAAAAAATATTAAGAAAACATTAAGAATTTATAACGTAAAAAAAAGAATTAAAAATACAACCTAGAGTTTTTTTTTATGATTGCAGAGACCACAGGTATAATAAAAGATTTTTTTTTTTAAACAAAACCCAAAAACCCAAGCAAAAAAAAATTAAAAAAGTTTACAATTCTACCAAAATATCAAACTAGGTATTAAAATGATTTATTATGATAACGATAAGCAAACATATAACCTATAAAATTATATATTGAAATTTTTTTTTTAAACAAACCTGAAAATGACAAAACAATATATATAAAGATAAAATGAAGTTTTGATTAAATGACACACCATTATATTTTATTAATTTATAATAGTTTTTTTTGAGCCTTAAATCAAATAAGGCTTTTAATTAATTAATTGGAAGTGAAGAAATATTCATTTTGCACCAATTATAAAAATTCAGTTATTATCACCCTTCAGACAATTTCATATAATTTAACTTTATTACTATGTTCACGCGCGTCAGTTACGTTGAGGTTCCCTTTGACCCCAAAATAGACCAAATGGAATCTGATCTTTTCAGATATGCTTAACGGACATGATTGGGTACACATGGGTTTGATATTATATTAAACAGAAAAATGCAACATATTCAACATATTTCAAATCCTTTTTATAATATTATTTTTAAAGGCGACTTTTCTCTAAAAGCTGGATCTAGATTCGAATTAGAAAAATAATTTACGAAACTAATCATACATTAAATCGCACCTATACTCAATTATTTATTTCCTCTTCAAAAAATTTGAATTTAAAAATTTTATTACCACATTTCGATTAAATCATTTCCATCCGAAAGAAAATTAATTGAACCCAGGGTATGAACGAATATCTGAAATACACCATTTTAAAATTATTTGTACCTATTAAAAAAAAAAAACAATATTTTTAAAGAATGTTATGTACCAATTAAAAGCCATAAAATTGATAATAAAAGTTAAATAATGGACTTTTAATGTGAAAATCAGATTTTGTTTTTTTAATTTTAAATAAACCTTTTACGTTTTCACCCTGGAATCTCGCTAATATATGATTCAATTATGGATTGAAATGACGATTAAAAAAAAAAGTTAAATTTTCAATTTATTCATTTTAATGGAATTTTAATCCTACATGTTTTTGGTCAAATCAGAAAAAAAAATTAAAAAATAAATTAAGTTCCATAATATTTTTATTGATTTATTATTGGCTGTTGGTGTTTAATGATGTGAAGTTTTAATGAGGAGCCTAAATTTAATAAATTAACTTTTTGTATAAATTGAAGAAAAATCGTTTATATGGCCAATAACATTAGATTCATTGTAAAAAAAATTTAAAAACGTATCTAAAATTTGAGAATTTTAGTGTCATGTAATGGGTAAAATATAATGACATCAATGATTAATATTTGTTTATTTCTATCAAATTTAAACTTATCTTTTAAAAATTTGGATTTGCATTTTTCGGATAAAGTGTGAACGAGGCTGCCTCAATGTCATAAATGATGGTTACTTTTTTTCCCAAATTATCTAAACTAAAATGTTTACGGCCGACTAATTGATTCAAAATATTTCCACAAATGAGTACTTGTATATTTACAGAATAAGTATGGAAACATAACAATATTAAATTTTTGTATGAAATTTCTTTACACTGCTCGATTTCCGAATATAAAGACGTTTTTATTTTCATAAAGGCATAGACATTCTTAAATTATTGAAACTACAGAGAGGGCAACTTTTATTATAAGTTTCACAGTCAAGCAAGGTTTCGATCTAGTTTTGGCCTCAAGAGACCCAATAATAATTGTAACTATTGACAAAGAATTTGTACTACTATAGTGTTAAAGATGGATATTTAGTTATAGAAGATGATGCTATTCTTTAAAAATTAAAATTATCAGTCATGGCTAATAATAATGGGTTAAATAACGCACAAATAAAATAGGCCAAGGAACGATTGGAAGAATTGATCTTATTAGCCGAAATATTTAAGAATAGATAAATATTACAATGTATCTGAGTCTCAATTAAAATAACTCAGCAACATTTATTTTAATATTTATCTCTTCTTAAATATTTCGGCTAATAAGATAATTTCTTCCAATCGTTCGTTGGCCTATTTTATTTGTGCGTTATTCAACCCATTAATATTAGCCATGACTGATAATTTGAATTTTTAAAGAATAGCATCATCTTCTATAACTAAATATCCATCTTTAACAATATGGTAGTACAAAGCCAAAACTAGATCGAAACCTTGCTTGACTGTGAAACTTATTTTGATTACGATCAGATGGGGTTTACAATACTACAGCTTTCCCAATATTTGTTATTCACATTTTAAAAATGGTTTATCAAATTTAAAGCCCTTGTCCGTCGTCGTCGCTTATCGCAACTTAATATTAAGATTTCTTTTTCACCATTAATCGATAAAAAAATTTAGTGTAAACTTTAATGGAGGACCTAATAAAAAATGGTTTTTTTTTCTTAAGATTCTTTAAAAATGTAGTCACTATTATAATTTTGTTATTTTTTTTATAACTAGCTATGTATGTATAACATAATTTTTTGAAAACTTATTGAAATATATGAGATGTGTGTATTTATGAAAAGAAAAACAAAATTAATTAAATTTAAATCCATCACCACATGACATGGCGCAATTTAAATTTTATTATTTTATTATACATATATGAATAGAAGAAAAATTTGGTTTTAATTGATTAATTTATAGAAATTTTATTTTATTGCAATCAAATATATCTGAAAAAAAAATAAATTTTTAGATTTTTATTGATTTATGGAAAATAAAAATAATAAAAAAATTTAAAATTAATTTAATACCATGACAATGTACATAAAAAATTCATAAATTTTCCATTGTTTTCTTTTTTTTTTTTATTTTCATTAATTTTTTTTTTTTAACAATACTGTCAAAAATGCCATCGCCTTATGAAAACAGAAAAAAAAGACGAGCGGAGTTTAAAAATTAGTAAATTTTAACCGTGCGCTATTTCTATTTCGAAGTATAATAGAGTGATTTATGACACTAGCGGATCTAGAGTAGGAGAAAGGGGGGGTTATTTTTTCATAATATTTCAAGTAATTCTATAAATAATTTATTTTCAATCTCAGCTTTAATCCAGGGTCAACGATGAGGACGTGGTGAAAATTATGATAAAATTTTTCAATAATTTTTCACTAAAGAAATTTATTATTGAACTCGTTTCATTTTTAATTTGATTTTAATTTGATTATTTAAGAATAGAAGAACAATCATCGAAAAAATTTTCGTAAAAATAAAATTTTACTAACGAAGATAGAATATAGTAGTTTCAGCGTATCTGGCAGGAAATTGTTTTGTTTGACATGAAAAATTTGAGAGAATTTTTTTAACTAGAATTTTTGATTGGAATTTTTTTTTGGCTGCATTTCATCAAAAATAAGGTCATACTTTTTTTAAATAATTGAGTAAAAAAAATTCAATTATTTCTTATTTTTGTCCTTTTTTTTATTCTTTGAAACCAATGTTGTTTTCGTTTTTCGATAAAATAGGAAAAAATGAAACTTACGCTATAAATTCTGAAATTGACATAGAGACCGAAAATTTAGTTTTTTGGGAAATTTGGATATATAATTTTTAAATACGAATAATTCTGTAACTACGAAATGTTTGCAAAAATTTAATTTTTAGTTTCTTTTATAATACTATGCATATTGTGATTTTATGTTATTGAATTAATAAGTTCCTTTGATTTCCAAGTATTCACATTTAAAATGGTACAAAGTATTCAGATTTACAATGGTTTTATCCCCAAATCCCCCCCATAGATATGTGAGGCCTTCCATACAATATGTGAGGCCTTCCATACAATATTAAGTGTAATGAAGCTTTAAAAAAATCTACCCCTTTAATTGGTTTTTTTTTTGTATTTTTACTTCAATTTTTGGAATAAGGTATGCACTCGTATGACTATCTATAATATGCAATTATACAATGTAATATCTTCCCTAACTATGTATTACGTGTTTAACAATTGAATCGCAATGTTTCAAGCATCTTATTTTCCCTGCTGGTCTCGCTTAAAAAGCTTGTACACCGCTCAAAAAATATTTAATAATCTTCTAGCAGCATCGCAGATGTTGTTAAATGATGTCTACAAAAAAGTAAAAAACTACCATTCGGAACTAGTGTAGTCATAAAGCTACGTTTATGAAGATAATATTCACATAAAAAGTAGATTATTTTTTTATCGTTTTATTTCAATTATAATGATTACAATTCTAACTAAAAAGTAAAAAGAAATAAAAAATTAAACAATATTTAAAAAATAAATAAAAAAATAAAATAAAGTTTCACACATTTTGCACGAATAAAGCTAAATTAACGAATTTGTATTTTCTTAACGCGTACTCTAGAAAATTTAGGAAATTTTTTGTCTAATCCAAGGAATTAATTAGATAAAAATTGCCTCGATAACATAATCCGGAAAATAACATAATCGAGAAAAGGTTTGTATGAAAATTCTACAACAATTTGATCAATTCTTTCTTTTTCATGATTAACTATATATACCTCGATTAGCTTCTTTCATATCATTGCGTATATCTAAAATAAGATCTTATCTTGCATAGCAGCATAGTCGTTATTTAATTTTCTTTTTAATAATTTGAAAATTAAAAAATTGTCATTTATTTTTTTGAATTTTGGGAAAGTCAATGATTGTCTCACAAAACAGAATCATTAAACTTTTCCAAACAAAAATAATTTTACACTATACCTTTATCTTTAAAAATGTGAAATTTATTTCGGCATCGGTTATATTTATACAGAGACACATAAATTTTTAATTATGAATCATTTTTATCTTTTTATCATTATTTATTCCCTATAAAATTAAATAAAAGGATTATTAATATTAATTAATTTACAATTATTATTCACATCATTATAATTTTTTTTTTAAGTATTAAATTTAATATAAAAAAGTATAAAAGCTGTATTGGGAGTAATGTACCCAAGATTCTTCCAACACTATATACCTTTTTTATTTCAACGCGAACAAAACCACTTTATATTAGAATTATTCTTGTTGTTCCATCTTCTTAATACCAAAAAGGAAAAAAAAGAGTACAAATTGGCATTGATTAATGACTTCAATGTTATTCTGTGTACTCTGATTTATCTGTTTAGAATTTTCCTTCGGTGCTAATAGTGTACATTGCATTGTGTTTTATACAATCACAGTTAACCCTTTTTTCGAACATACATATTTTACATATTTATATTATAAAGATATAATTATGCTAACATTATTATTACGTGGATTGTTCTAAAAGTTATAATTTTCAAACATATACTTTCAATATTCGGCTTACAAAATAAAATAGAGTTATTATTGAAAATTTGTATAATATTTATATTACGCTTGAAATACACCAAACACTGTTACATTAACTATACCATGTCACTAATATTTTATCCAATTAACTTCCTTAATCTTCTGTTGCCGTAATATAAATGTTAGCGATATTAGAACTATTCGAATATTCGTTCGTATTATGCGAAGAACTCTTCTCTTAACATTGTTCTAATAATAGATTTTACATTTTAAGTATGTAAAAACAACTGAACCAAGGAACAATTAAAAATTTTAACAAATACGTGCAAAAATAAATCTACAACTTGGGTTCGAAATAAATATCCATGATTGTGCTTCATTTATCGTTAAACTATATCAGAAATTGTTATCGGAAAAGTTTGAAATTATATTCTAATTTATTTAATTTTATTTCTCAACTAAAGAGTCTCTATGATTAAATCTTTGATACATTTGTACAAAAATCATTAACCATCTTTCTCAAACTTTTTCAGCCAGCCAACGTAAATAGTTAAAAATGACATAAGCTTCCAAATGATCTTGACACGATATAAATGTACATTATTAAAGACAAAATAAAATGATTTAAAAATAAAAAGTATAATTAAGCTAACTGACATTTGCAAATGTGAACAAGATTTCAAAAAATTTACTTCAATAATTATGTCTATGTGTATACATATAAATATATAATAAAAAGGAATGAAAATTTTATATAAATAACATTATATTATTATGTATATATATTATCTGTGTTATAACCAAAGTTACAAGGATTTTCAAAAAAGGATAACAATAATTTTATACATGAAAATTTTCATTGAGAACATAATTTTATCTTATGGAAAATAAAACCCTTTTTCAAAAAGTGGTTCTTAAAAGTTCAAGATGCGCATGAAAGATAATTTTGATAAATTACCTTGGAAATTTTTTTCTTTGTTTTCTTCCTTTAACATAGGTATAAATAGAAAGCAAAACCTACTTTACTAATGTCTAAATTTATCATACCATCGCCGTTGTCGTAGTGCAATAAATTTGAAATAAATTTAATTGTTTATTAAAAACAATTAAGATTTTTAACATAAAATTTTATTTATATTTACATTTAAATTAAAATTTTATTTGATTTTATCTAAAAAAAAACATTATCTTTAATTTTTATTGTTGACTGAAGATTTAAGAATTTTGAGATTGGAGTAATTATGTTCGATTGAAATGTGTAGGATCTGTTGAGACTAAACGCAAATATATTTTTAAGAAGTTTATGACATTTTTTATGACTTTAATTTAATTTTTTTTAAGTTATATTATAATATAACATTCAGTTTATACGATGTATAGAGAACTAGAGACCACTGATCTTGGAGTTTTGTTGGAAGAAAAGTTGAATTTTGTTAAACATATCAATTTTGTTACAAGGCTCTGCGTGTTTTTGGTTTTATCAAGAGGCGATCTAAACAGTTCAATGATCCATATACCTCCATACACTGACAGACTTCAACTTCTAAATTTCCCAAGTCCATAAAATCTTCGAAGGAAAAACGACAAGTAGCTGTTTAATGTCTAATTTATTTTTCAATGTGCCCTCAAGAAGTCTTAGAAATTTTGATGTCATTTGTATTAAATTTTCCAGAACCAATTATGGTCAATATAGCTCACTTAACTCACTATTCAAAATTTATAACCGATACCATTTCCTGCTTCAGTTACACGGTTTTAAAAGTAAATTTTATCATAATATTTTAATTAATTCGAACTAAGTGATACATTATTTAATAGTAAATACTACTGCTTTGTATATATTCTTACATCCCTTATTAAATTAATTGTATATATATTTAATTTTAATATCATTAAGTTGTATTCGCTTGTATTAATCATTTGAAATAAATAAATAAATAAATTTATATAAAACAGAAATTGTTAAATTAAAGATGAAAATTAAGTGAAAAATATAAAAAAGGGGTTTTACATAATTGTACTTTTTCCAGTATGTATAAATCTCAATACTACAATAACCTTATAAAAAAATATCATTAAAGATCACAGTGATATTTTGGTGGATTGTATTTTTATTTAATTAATCATATATAGCTTAATTACATTAATTCTAATTTTATATTTTATGAAATTTACAAAGAATCAAAAACAATTTTTTTAAATGGTGCAGATTTCAAATTAAGTAGTTGCAGCATTTGTTAAAATGGATTATATAATCTACATCTACATCAAACGTTAAAATTTGAGAGATACATATAATTAGTTCTCTAAGGTAATATTATTGGATTTTCATTCCCTCACAGTTGTTAGAATTTTTAAAATTCATATAATTATGATTATACAAACAAGAATCCACCATTTTCAATTTGACATTATTTACAAAACTAAGTTAAAAAAATTAAACTAAAGTAACTGCGACGATGAGGGAAGATTTATCAAATTTACTCCCTCAAAGAAAGGAGGTAAACGTGAGCGATCCCAAGTTTTGAAATTCTCGTTACTTACGGCGCAAAAAACCTAATAGAACAACCTGTTTACTAATGATTATGCTTATGTGATCATTAAACATTAATTTTTTCCAAATGAGTTGTGACATTAAATAAAAGAACAACATTTAATTTATAATCAAAAATTATATCTGAATGTTTTCTTTAAAAATCCATGACACAACTTTTATTCACATTCAAAAAAAAAAAATACTATTTTCCAAGTCCGTTTGGAATTGAATACATTCATACAAATCAGAAACGTTCGTAAATAATCATCTGGGAAAATTCAATAACTGACGACAAGTCATTAACAAACGTATCCATTTCATTTTAAATAATTCTGAAAGCAATATTCCATGATCAAGTCTATCGAATGCCTTACTGAAATCAGTAAAAATACAACCAAGCTGATTACCATTAGAAAAACAATTTGAACGCTTTTTAACAAAACCAAGATTTACGTTTGGACTAGCCACGAAAATGGGTTGAAGTTACGTTTGTATATGAGTAGTTCCACGGAAACAGGCGGAAAACTTAATAAAAAAAGTAAAAAAAAAAAAATTATTTTTGAGACTTAAATCAGTATTTGTTAGATGCTTCAGCTAATTTCGAACTTATTCTCAAAGGGAACACCGCATTTTTGGAATTTTTCGATTTTTCAAAGAATTTGTACCCAAAAGTCATTCCCGTGTAAGCAAACGAACCACGGGAATGACACCACGGTAACGACAAAAAAGCTGTTGGAAAAATTTCGAAATATTTAAAATTCATAATCATAATTAAATTCAAAGGAAAAAACAGAGAAATCTAAATAAAATTGATTAAAACAATTTTTTTAAATATTCCAATTAAAAAAACACTTACCACGGTAATGACAAAATAGGTGTGAATTATAGAAAATTTTGAAATAACTGTTCACTACCGGTTTATTTTACTCGATTTAAATATCACAACTAATAATATCAAGAACAAATGTATTTACTTAGCCAACTGAAATCGTGATTTTAAATTATATTAATTGCATTCAATTTTTTTTCACGTAATTCACAAAAGGTTTGAAACTCTTACTGATACGGTAACACTAATAAAATAATAAAAAAAACCAATTAGAACTGTACTTTCTCAACTTTTTTTAAATTTTAGAGAGCCTTTCATATATTATTTTTTTAATAATAAAATTTGTGAAGTATTTATTGAACATTAAAATAACGAATTTTAGTTTCGAATACGAAAAAATTACTTAGTAACTGCCACGGTAATGACAAAATCAGTCTTAATGCTGCAATTTTTGCTAATAACAGTAAATATTTACATATTTTTTTTATTTGTCCTAAATGGTAATAATTCATATAAAGTATTTTCAAGAATGAAATATTTGATATTTATACAGTTTGCCTAAAAAAGTGTGGTAACATCGAATCGGCCAGTTTCCGTGGAACTACCCATATATACAGTAAAAATGTACATCAATGCATTAAAGGAAATATAATTTTGATTTGATTATATATAAAATTTTCAAAACTGCACAGAAGCAAAAAATACTCGTACTGTAAATTATTTTATAAATCTATAAAATATTTTGTCAATTCAAGCGGAATAATATATAAAAACATAAAAACATTTTTAACCCGAAAAACCATAAATTTTTCTCAAAATTATTAAATAAAAAAAAAATATTTTTTTTATTGCTATTACTGGCACAATAAATAATGTTTTTTTTTTTTTAATTTTTTTTGCTGACATTTTTATATATCAAAACTCAAAACTATACCAAAAACTAGAGAGATCGAAAAAATGTAAAAATTCTTTCATAATGTAAAATAATTTAAATTCTTAACATGAATTTTATGCGTTATGTCCACAAAATGCACCGCATAAAAATCAATTTATGAATTTTTCATATTTTTTTTTTTTTTAATTTTTTGTTTTCAAATTAAAGAAAAAAGGGGTGAAAATAGAAAAATAAATTTCTTTTTCTTTCTTTTTCCTTTTCTTTTTATTTTATTTTTTATTTTTTTTTGGTATTTATAACAGTCTATTTAGTTTAAAAAATAAAAAAACATTATTATTTTATATTTTTGTTAAATAAAGCAGAAAAAAAAGCATAATTTTCCATATATACTAAAAATGTTGTGATAAAATAAACTTCTAAAAGTAAAACCCTAAAAAAAAAAAAATAAAAAAAAAGAAGTCATGTAAAACACGACTACTGGACCCACATACGAAAATCAGTATGACAAGCCACAATTTTTAAGTTATTTTTATTTTATATTTTTTTATTTCTTTCAAATAAATTTCAAAAAAGGTTTTGCAACATATTGGATGATTTTATTTTTTCATCATAAAAAGATTTTCACATTCTTCTGTGTAAAATACAACATATAGATTTGATTTTATTTTATTTTATTTTTTTGAATTATGCGAAATGGCTTTATATTTTAGATTTAGACATAGGTACTTTTTTTTTATTAAGTCATCATAAGGTCGAAGTTATTTTGTATAAAGACATTTACTAAGTTTGATAATCAACATTTAAGTAACATTTAAATTTAGTTTCATGTCATTATTTTTGGACATGATAGTACTAACCAGTGATCTTATTACGAATTTCGATTGATCGTAAAAATCTTATAAAAATCATATTCTCAAATTCTATATTTTGATGAAACTAAATTAAATATGCATTACCATTTCATTCGATGACTGCTAAGGAGAATAAGATTTCCAAAATAAAGATTAAAAGTATATAACTAAAAAATTTATTGTAAATATCTGAAAATCGGAAGAATTTAGAAAATATTATTTTAGACTATATGAACCCTATTAAAGACCCTATAAGTGCAATATGTTCTATACAAGTACAATATATTGTGTCTTACGAGAATCGATAAAATTTGAATGAATTTCGCAAATTTCTATTGAAAATCTTGTTGAATATGCAACAAAAAAATATAAATCTGGCCGCTGTGACCACATTATATATAAAAAAAAAAAATGTGTTCACGTTAAGCTTAAACTTTTTTTTTTCTGGGATTTCCCCTTTCAATATTATATTTAAAATATTAGGATATTCTGACATTTTCCAACAAAAAAATAAAACGGAGCATAAAATAATGATTTAGCTAAATATACATTTATAGATAAAATATTATGTATAAAATGTACTGTGTATTATATTTATAAATTTATACAAATATATATAAAATATTGGAACATAAACTGTTGGTGCCTAATGGTGCATTGGAACATCTGTGGTCCAGAAAATAATGGCTGTGAAAACCACCCTTAATTATCTGTATAAATAATTTCTTTATAATATTAAAAAAAAAAAAAAAACCTAAAAGTATATTATATCTTTATGTATAGGTAATGTTGTTGGTGTATTTATGTATCTACTATCATACCATAATGATTTTTTTTTGTTTTTCATTTTATGAATAATATTATTGCTATAACAATGTCATTAATATAAACAATTTTAAGATTTTTCGGTTTTTGGATACAAATATATGTATAAAAAAAAGTTTTCCTTAGTCAGTATTATAGAAAGGCCAACATAAATTTTAATGTACAAAATAATTATCCTTAATATGGTATAATCATGAGTTGATGGCATTTTTAATATATAATTAAAATATGTTTACCTCTTCATATTAAGATAATGACAACATAAAAATTAATTATAATCAATGTATATGGGTATAAAATTGAAATTATGTTTTAATTATTTTCAAAAATCCTTTTATTCTATGTGTAGCCCTAAAACTTTTCTTCATTATTTTGAGAAGTCTGACCCCTCTTTGCTTGAATAAAACGATTTAAGAATTAAAGGTGAAAAAGAGTAGCTATTACAGTGCAATCTGAATCTTTTCCCGCCTTTTATATTCTTGAATATTAAATAGTTATTGTCATACCGTTTTTTAAAAATTATTTTAAAACTGTAGAAATATTATCTAATTTTCAGTAAAGCGAAAGGAAGTTGCGATTTAAAAACTTAATAATAAAATAGTACTTAAGCAATCGGAGCCCAAAAATAACTTGATAGCAGGAGTTTTTTTTTTCACATTGAATAAATTAAGTTTTTGACTGTGCAGAGAAACTTTTTCTGAATACTAATTTGAAATGGACAGCGGGGTTTAAATTATTTTATTTAATTGTAACACAAAAAATAAATTAATTTCATTTTTGTTTTTATTTAATTGCAGGTATGGTTTCAAAATAGACGAACTAAATGGAGAAAAAAACATGCTGCTGAAATGGCTACTGCGAAAAGAAAACAAGAAGAATTAGGTGATCCAGATGGTGATTGCAGTGAGACTATGGATAGTGATTCAGAAAGTTTAGGCGAAGGACCAGGTAGAAAAAGATCTAGAATGGAAAATGATTATCGGCAATAAAAATAGAATTTGTTTTAAAATTAAATAACATTATGTAAAATAAAAATTTATAGAATATTTTTAACTATATTATACATAAATATTAAAGTATTTAAAAAATACAATAAATACATTCTTTAGATTAAAATAAACATAAAATGAAAATCCCACTCTTGGCTCAGTGCACTGGCCACGGTATCGCAATGTATAATATGCCTTAATAGTGACAGAAATAAAAAATTGGACCATCTCTTGTTCGAACTTAAAAATTTCATATTGAATTTAGATTAAGTGATTATAGATTATAAAATCAACTAATTTTTTTTTAGCATTTTTTTTAGTTCTGTCACTATTGATAAAAAAGTAATCAAACTCAAACACTGATGTTGTAAATAACGCCGCGCAGGATTCTTATTTTCCCATGAAAGCGATTAAAATTTTCCAAGCGAGAAGGTCCAGATCTCTGGAGCTTGGAAAAATTTCCCAAATTTATACAAATTTAAAATTTTTTTTATGAAAATTGCACATTATGTATAATGTATAATTTTTTATTAATTTGATTTCTTTCGTCATTTAAAATTTTTTTTTATCATTTTTATTATTTTTTGATAATATTTTGAATTCATTTGTTAATGAAAATATCTTTAAAAATCAGTACTAAATTATATTTTGTAAGTTCGAAAACTCAACTAATGTCAAATACTGAATGATATTTTTTCCAAGTTCATTGTAAAATTTTTTGGACAAAATAACGATTATCGAACTATCTTCGGATTAAATCAAATACTATGAGATTAGGTAATCTCCTTTACGTTTACGTTAGAATTCGATATTTAACCAGTGCATCATAGGATCAATCTAGATTTTATCTATATGAATGAAAAAAATAACTAAGGCTTCAACCTACTATGACAGGACTAGAGACAGAATTACGGATAACTCGCGGTTGATCTTATTCTGGGCTAAGAAATCTGGAATTTTTACTTGTAATGCAAAAAATAATTTTTTCAACATTTATATTTAAAATTAGAAAACTGATTAAAAAAGGAAATTTTTTTTTTTCGATATTTGGGCAAAAAAAAAATTAAATTAATGTGAATTTTGAAACAAAAATAGAATTTAATAAAAGAATAAAATAATATGAAATAATTTATATATATATTTAAAAAAAAAAAATTATGATTAAATTATATAATTATGAAAATATTTGCTTAAAAAAGTATAAATAATAAGAAATTCATTTATTTATAATAATGAAATTAAATTGTAAATATTTAAATAATATTATATTAAATACAGAAAATAGATATATTGAATACTTAATTAAAAATAAACTAAATCTATTGTTTATAAATTGCTTAAATGTTTATTTATTTAAAAAAAAAATTATAGTATAAAAAGATCAGCGCGAATCACGTCAAGTATTTTAAAAGAAGCAGGGAAAAACGAATTTCATTATAATTTAATCATTATAATTACCGTGACCGTTCGTCTTCTATTTCAGTAGACTGTCCTCTTTGGCTGTCCTCTGAAACTATTTTACATCTTTTCAATGAAATCAATTTCCTTATAGTATTTGCGTGAATTAATTTATTTGAGCTGTAATCTGTTCTGTACCTATTACTTGTGATATAATGTGCTGACTGATTTTTTCCATTAACATGGAACTTTATGAAAATCTATTATTATTTATCCAAGTTTGCTTTGGAAAATTAAGTTTAACCTCTCTAGCAGGTTGCACAGAATTATAATGATAATTTATCTACTGTCAAACAGGAACCAAAATAGTTGGAGTAACACAACAGCGATTTAATAATTATTTTAAAAAATTTATTAATTTTCTTCAAAGCTAATTTTTTAAATGTATAAACTTTTTTTGAAAAATAGAAAATTTTCGTTTCTATTTTTTTATAATGTGACAATTTCAATTTAATGTAACTGTCGCTGGGGAACAAAATAGAAAATTTTTTAATCCGCTTGTCGCCAAGAGATCTAATTGTGTTCATCTGCATATAAATGTACGGTGGCTTTGTTTATTTAAATACTCTTTTGTTATTTTTAAACTTGTTTAAAAAATAAATTCCTGGAGTCTTGTATTTTATTAGAACTTATGGTCACACTAATTATTATTCATCGATAAATATTTATTTAAAAATAAGATAAATTTTCACATCTCTGCAGAAATAAAAATATTTATAAATCTTATTCCCAAAATTAATATTGTCAATTCTGAACAGAAATTGTAATTTATGAAGCAGATTTTGAACAGCATTAAGTCAATTAACTAAATATTTTATTCAATCAATTATTAAATTAAATTTTGCATCGAAAAAAAATGCACCTTTTGAAATTTTTTAATTTAGGTATCCAACCAATTCATAGATATTAAAAACCTTCTTTTGTTCTTCCGATTCTACGAAGAAAAAGAAGTTTGTTAAGAGTAAAGACATAGGGGTTAATAAGAAAATATGATAAAAAATTAATAAGTAACTTATTTTAGAATCTGAATATATAGGTAGATACTACTGAGTGTAAGAGTAAGAAATTTTTAAATATCTATAACATTGCACTATGAATTGAAAAGACTAAAGAAGAATAGGTACGCTTTTGAGTATTCCATTAATTGGTACTTAAATATTTAATTTTTCATATAAGATATTATTCAACTATTATACTTTAGGCCAAATTTATCTGTAAATTAATTATCTTTTTATCTAATAATGGTTTAATATTGTCATAGATTTTTTTTTTTTTCAAAATATTTCTTCCATTATTTATGTACATTTTTGATCCATCAAAAAAAAAAAAATTTAAATCCGAAAAAAAATAAAAAAATTAAATATATTGTTAATTGTAAAATGATTGACAGGAATATCAATCATTAATAATTAGACTTACCGTGAACTTCTTAAAAATATTAAATAATTATAATTTATATAATTTCCAAATTTTTCTAACCTCCTTGGACAATAATTGAATAAAAAAAAAAAGATATATAAATTTTTTTTTTGTATACAATATTGTATACATACATCCGGCTTTTTATCCTATTAGAGTTATTAATTCTTCGTCAATTAATATAATTCAGGTCCATTTGGTGATCTATCACTGAAAAATAACAAAACAAAACAATGAAACTTAGGTACACTTTACAATTTTATTTTTTTTTTTTTCATTTTTTTTTTTAGATAGTAAACAAAACAAAAAAATTGTTTTTGAAAATTTATGAATGAATTCTAGTAAACCAAGAGTGAAAGCAAAAATGATTTAGCACAATAAAATTGAATTTGAAAAAAAAAAAAAAAAAAAAATTAAAAATAAAACATATTGTTTAGCATAAACCTTTCTTTTTTTTTTTTTATTTTTTTTTTTTGGAAAATTTTATATATTTTTATGAAGAATAAGATGGTAATTGATTTTTTCAATTCGTTATTTTGTAATGTTCATACATTCTTTTTTAATACTCAGAGCAATTGATCATTTTTTAAATTTTCTACATTTGATGACATAAATTTGTAGGTATTTTATATTGTTTTATCTAGGTATAGAAACGTTAATTTTATATCTAAGAGAAAGTCCAATAGATTTTTATGGCTCAGTTCTTTTTATTTTTTTTGACAATTTTATCATCATGATTGAAAAATGTCTTTTGCTAATTAAACGATTCAAAATATAATATTCTTTAGTTTTGTCCTAAATTGATATTAGCGTCTATGTTTTAGTATTTGGCATATAAAGCAGCTTCACAGATCAAGATCAAGAATAACAATATTGATTAAAATTATGAAAAAGATATGTCTTTTGACAAAAATGAATTAAATACATAGTTATTCTAATAAATTTTCTACATTTTTTTTTTTTTGATGTAAATTTGATTTAATGAACCTTGTTTTGCCGTTTCTTCAACATTATTGTATACTTCTCATAATTTCTCTAAAACTAAAATGTATTTATGAAAAATATTAATATTATAGAAACAACTATATTACGCAGCAAAATTAACATTAAAAGTAAATGAATCTAAAATTTATAGAATGTTGATAAAATCTAATATAAATTAAGTTGATCATATTAAAAATTCTTATTCCTGGATAAATAAAAAAATTGTCTACAAGCAAAATTTAAAGAAATCTTTAAATTGATTGAAATAAATCCATACCGGAAATTACATCCAAAAATGCATAGTATACCTACAATGAAAATACTTCATAATTCTCTTAACTTAATAATCCGCATAAACATTATAAAACTATTAATATCCTAGAGTTAATAACAAAACTTACAAAAAAAAAAAAATTTTTTTATTTTTGTATTTGCAATAAAATAAATATTATTTAGTTTTCCACAGTTTCTGATGAGACCGGAATTCCCAAAGTAATATACACTATGATGAATTTACAGAAAGGAAACAATACAAAAAATGTATCCTTTTTTTGATCCCGAAATATATATTTTTTTTTTTGTAGGAATTGAAAGGAATTTTAATCTTTAATTTTGCAAAGGCATAAAGTCAAAAATGTTCTTTTAATGCCAAAAATATAACAGACAGTGAGATTTTTTTTTTGTGTTCTACAAAAAGAGGATATTATCACACAGGATCTCTAAACTTATCCAGGTGTCTATATAAAAAATTTATAATTGGATTGAAAGATTATTTGTCTAACATATTTCTAATATTATAAATGCAAAGGATTATCATTTTGGTATACAATTTTTTTTTTTTTTTTAGGTTTTGCAATTTTTGATTTAATAATTATTTGCACGGAAAATTACGAATATATAGATTTTTCATTATTGATATTTCGCAGCTTACATTTTGTAATAAAGCTGCCATAGCCAATTGATTATAGGGCTTAGGTATACGACAAAGATGGCGTTATTTCGAAAAAAAATATGACTTTTTCTTCTCGTAAATTCCGTTTACTTAGATTTAACTTGTCATACAAACATTTTCCTAAATTTGAAAATAAAATTATAGACTTGCCGTATGTCGAAAAATCATCAAATTCTATAATAAATCAGACTAGAACTGAAATCCTTCTATTTTAATCTCTTGTATCTATAATAACATACTTGTTATGACAGTTAAAAACGAACGTTCAAAAGTTTAATAATACTGCACATCTAACTCCAAATGTGAAACGAAAAAGTGAAATAATTTTATAAATTTATTTTGTTTTCAAACAAAAATGCTAAATAAGTTTAGAAAAAATATTCACCCAGAATTCTTGTTCCTGATTCCCTTTTTTTCACAGTGCGTATAGAAAATAACAACAACTCTAGTGAAAATGACATGTTTAAAAATAATGGAAAAAATATTATTTGTATACATACAAATTTTAATTCATAAATTTTGTAAAGAAATAATAATAAAAACTACCTAAACTATTTTTTGCTTTTAAAAAAAATATAATATGTGCAGTGGATGAAAATGATATGACATTGCAGTTTATCGAATTAGATTTTTAAAAAAAGGAAATTTTTATTTTGATAATTGTTTTTGGGCTAAAATTAATTTTCTTTAGATCTTAAAATATGAATTAGCAGAGTTTAGAAATTATTTTTATTAAGGCCTAAATCAATTCAAAATCATTGACTTAATAAATTCAATGCAGCTGCGACGACCTGATTTCATTGATTCAAATTAATTTTAGAAACCCAAAATATAGGTAATTGTTATTATTTCCATAAGACTAGATGCCTCATTTTTTGATCTGCTCGTGCAAGAAGATTTTAATATTTTGATAAAGACAATTCGATTTAACGTAAACATCTATTTGTGCCCGCTAAAAGTATTGGCAAAGCAAAACTAATCAGTTATTACAGAGCAAAAAAACTATTCATCGAACTTCGTAAAATAATTTGATTTATTTACATTTTTATATGTGACGATTTGTATTAATGATATTTAAACTAATTGGGTTGAACATTTTTATAGACACCTTTTTTTTTTTTTTTATTTAAATGAAAACGATCTCCTTTTTCCGTTTTTATTGTGAATGCAAGCAGAAAATTTTATAAAAAAAAAGCAAAATTATTGTGCGTGCTAATTTCAATAAAGAAGAAGGACAATTTATATTGTCCTTAATAGCATATGATTTTGACATAAAATACGAATCATTTTTAAATGCTTTATTATTTATATAATGGATTAGAGAGAAAATTTATTATAAATATAATAGAATCTGATGGCAAAAAAAAATTAGTTTCAAAAAAAAAAAACCGACTTTTTATTTTTGTTTTTTTCATTAATATAGGTAGTTTATTAGGGGAATTAAAAGTTAAATCTTCTTATAACGGAGGGTTTTATTTTTCCTAATTCAATTTCATATTAAAAGATTCCGCAGATTGAGATAAATATTGCTTATCTTCATTGCGGTACCAAAAAAAACGAAAAATCAATCTAATATTACATTTTTGTATCGTTTAATAACGAATTACACTTAGAATATTCATTAAGAATTAATTTCTTAACGTTTGAATTAAAAGTGTCACGAATTATGTAATCAATAGAAAAAAGCCTGCACAGAAAAAATAGTGCAGGCCTAGCCTAGTAACTATGCGTTGATTTTTATCATTTCGAAAAGAATGCTTTTATTTTTTTATTGATAAAGTACGCCTTGATTTTTTTTGTTTACATTTTTTATCAAAGTAAGCCTTGCATTCAGTGTTGCATAGTCATTCGATTATTTTATTTATTATTTACGTTAAAAAATAAATAGAGGAAAGTGCCAACACTGTCAAGGTCGTTTAAGAGGTGAGTTCACCTTTTATTATATTAGATAGATAGAAGAAGATTATCTAACATAAACTATAAAAAATTTACAATTATTTAAATATTTATGCCTGTTAAATTAAAAATTAAAATATATACGTAGATAGAGAAGAGATTTCTTCATCACACATTTACATAATTTATTTATAATTTTTTTTTAAGGTCTGTTTTCCATTTAAAATTAAAAATAGGACTATATATTTTCATTTTGTTTCTGTTCGCCCGTCTGTCCGTTCATCTCTCCGTCCATTTGTCACTTCATCCGTCGGTCCATCTGTCAGTCTATATGTTAGTCCATCTAACCGTCTATTTGTCCGTCCGTTCATCTATTCGTCCCTATATCTGTCCGTCCGTCGCACACTAAAATGCTCACAACTTAAAACTAGGAAACTTTTAGGTGGATTTCGATCGTTTCAATGCCAAAAAAATTGGAATCTCGTTCTTTTTCAGTCAATATAAAAAGAGATTCTCCTATTACGAGTTTGGGAAATAGAAGCTCTCTATCGATCAAATGTCGAAATAATATTCATACAAAAATAATAGACATTTTTTATAAAATTTAATTGAGTTTGATTAACCAATGTTTTTACTTGATATCTTATTGATTTTTTATTTTAACTTCACTTCTTTATGTTTGCGCCATCGAAGGTCAGGCATATATTAAATGTAGTTTAAAATAAATACTAGCTTAAAAGTTTCTACAAAAACTCTAAAGAAAAATAAATTTATTTCTAAATATTACAAATCGTAAGCTTTTTCAAAAAATAAATGGTCATTAACTAGCTGTAAAAATGGGATTTAAAAAAAAATTGAAATAATAATATAAATTCATACATGTGTATATGTCAATTTTTATTGACATGACAAGCCAAAACTTATTAATATGTGAAATTCATCAAAATCTTGTGACTAGAATTATAGCTTTTTTTTCAATATTAAGGTAGGAGTAGGACTGACCTAAAATTTTTATCGTGAGATTTAAAAAAAAAACCATACCTATATGGTCTTTTTATGACCACTTTTACGCTACGTTGTATGAAAATTAGTTATATTCATGTTATTAAAAATGAGTCGTGAGTTTTTCTTAATATTTTTTTGACATGTTGTTTGTTGTTGAATGACTGATTTTCTGCGGAAGTATTGATGGGCCCTCAGTTTTAAAGATATTTAACTAAGCAACTTTTATTGCAACATAGCAAACCCAATTTGTATTAGGTATAATTTTTCTTATTGAATGGAATGCATTATCTTGCCACCTTTTTTTTTAAGAACGCATAGTTCGATTTAAAATCCAACAGATATTGCTCGCCGCCGCGATAAGGTCCTACCTTAACAGAATTTATTACTCTGTACATGATATGTAGACATATCCTATCAACTCTGTATAATATTAATATTTTTATTATTATGCGATTACGATATTTCTATTGTGAAGTTAATAGGCACCTCATTGAAAAGACAAATTTTCAATATTTTTAATTTATTTTAATCTACTTTACTTTTGATCTAATTTATGTTCTTTTTATTAACAAAAAAAAAAATAAAATAAATTCAATTCTGAAAATTAATTTAGGAAAAATTAAAGTCATCATTGTATACTTAAGGCCTAAAGAACCAAATATTTTTTTTTTTTTTTTAATAACATTGATTTAATACAATAAAATAAAATTAGTAATCTTTTATAATTAAAAAAAAATTGAAAATTATCTATTAAACTTTTGCCTGCGACAAAATTTCGAACTTCAACCTTAAATTACGGTAAAAATTTTGAGCATAAAATAATTATTTTATTTAAACGTTTGAATTAAAGATTGCCATCAATAGGAACAAAAATTGATAATTATGAAGGAAATCGATGTTTACAACTCGGTAACCATTAAGAAATTAATGTAATCAAATTTATTGTCTCATCGGATGGTAGACAGCATTTAATATAGGATTTATTAAAATTTTCTCAATAAAATGCCTATATTTCTTACTTACTTGACTGATATTATTTTATTATTTACGCTAAGCTTTTATACGTCTTTTTCAAGGACTTTATAACATTAAAGTGTGCTGTAATTAAATGCATCGCATTGAAATTATAAAACGATCTGAAGCATAAAGCATACTCCTTTAGCAACATAGATTTTATAAATTCAAATATTTGTGAATTTTTATATTTTATACATATTTTCGAATCCGCGAAGATTATTTGTTCGATTAACTTTAATTCTATTTTATTAACTACATCCTATTACATTGGAACCGGCATATACCTTCTTGTAGAGAACATCCAAGATGAACAGACAAAAATAATAGGGTATCTAACAACAGTTTTTTTTTTCACAATCCGAGGATTCTAAATTACATCAGCAATTGTATTCAATTTATGCTTTCGTTGCGATACATTTGAATTTAGAGTTCAAAAGTTCAAATTGTAATTGACTTAAAAATTTAATTTTTATCTAATTATCTAATGTTCTGTGTGTAGCATTTTTCTAGAATTGAATTTTAAATAATATTACATAATTATTGCATAGATTTTTAGGACAAATATTATTTATAATTAAATATTAATTAAATCTGATATTTATGCCGTACAGCAAAAATTTGTTTTGAAAAAAAAAAAAGTTTTTTGAAAAATGGCTTCATTAAGATAATAATAATTTTCCATAAAAAAAAATTAAAATTTCAAAAAATTATAAATTCAATAATAATAATATTTTTCCAATTTTTTATCATTAATAGATAATTTTGCTAATGTAAAAACTTTTATTTTATAAATTTAAATTTTTTTTTTTTTTTTTTTGTTGAAATTTATCATAAATAATATTTTAGTTTTTGGGGAAAAACAATTCATTTTCCAATTACTATATTATATAAACATTGAAATTTTCCGCAAAATTATTCTTCATATAATGCAATTTCAAGATTTTTAATTATTTTATCTTTTTGGAATGTAATTTAAATAATTTTCACTGGGCTTCTGTCAAAAACGATTTAAAATATTTGTTGGAGATATTATTTAGATTATTTTGTGTTTAATTTTCTTACATGAAAATGAAGGCTTAGATTAATTGAACAACAACAAAAATCACATCATAAAACGAGCCCGGTAGGTAAATCAAATCCACGATCGAACATGTCTCAAAATAACGATACTACATAATATATAACTACACCAAAATAAATATGTCAGAAATACATTCTTCTTAAAACCTTCCTACAGGAACTGAAAGGAAAAATAGTAAAAATTTATAATAACAACTATTCGATCAACTAATTATACATACAATACTATTTATATCGACTGCGTACTTTTTGTATATTGTACACCGATGTTGTTTTTCAATCAAACTATACTATACAGTGTAAAAGTTTTGACCCACAAAGAAAAACTTATATTAAGTCCGTTTGGACCGATGTAAATTTAAGAATATTTTTCTTGTTCTTTTTTAGTAGATTTAGTTCAATTTATGATTTTAATTTTTTTATTTATTTTTTTTTCAAAAATGAATAAATATAATTCTCATTTTTCTCGTTTATATATAAAAACCACAAACTATATAATGTATATAGAGGTATTTTATACTTACACATTTATTTTCATTTTTCTTTTCTGCTAATTTTAATATAAAATGAAAATATAAAATAATTTTATTATACATTATACCAGGGGTGTCAATAACGTCGATCGCGATCTGCCGGTCGATCGCGTAATGATTTTTAGTCGATCGCCAATAAATATTCATATTTCCGATATTTATTTCGTTTCAAATTGCCAAATTCAATTTCAAGAATCAAAAAAAATTATCTAATTTTCCAAAAATGTTGTCGCAATTAAAAAGTTCTGTTTCTACTAATTATGATGAAAATAAATACATCAAAGAAATTAAGAACGTTATTGAAGAATTTGGTAACCGTTTCGAAGATTTTAAAAAACTTTATAATGTAGTTTTATTTATGAGTTTTCCATTTGATAGCAATATTAAAGCAGAAACAATTGCAGAAAAACTCAACTATTTTTGATATGGATAACATTAGACTTGAAACAGAAATTATTACATTGCAAAATTATATTTATATTAAATCAAGAGCTTCCGGAGATAAATTCGGGAAATATTTAGTAGATGGATAATTATCCGAATCTAAGAAAGTGCTGACAATTTATGCGCCTGTTTTAGTTCAACATATTTGTACTAATCAGCATTTTCACAAACGAAAATAATAAAGTCGAAATACCGAACTAATTTAACAGACGAACACTTAGAATTTGGATCCCTAAATGTTGCCTTCCGTCTTAATCCTACTTTTAGAAAAAGTAGATCGCAGAGGATTTTTACTGCGCGAAGTAGATCTTATAGAAAAATTAGTTGACACCCCTGCATTATACATTATTATATAGCATATTCTACATATTTATTCTATTTAAATATATGTATAAATTATATGTTATATATGAATATTAGTCCAAATTTTGTCATGAAAACATTTTATTATAATTTGAAAATTAATTTGAAAAGACGTTTTTAATTGAAATTTAGTAATTTAAAAGCACATATATCAGATTTATTCAGCATATAACATATTATTTACATAAATATTATTTCTAAAAGTTAATTTCTACTATATGTTAGATGATAAAAATCTTATATATACATAAAAGTACATATGTACAAATTAGAGAATTGTTATTTTCATATGTGCTTTGGCTTTTAAAGAATTTTGTATTCTTAAGAAATTTTATTTGGGTGATTCTTATTATTACAGAATCTTTATTTACTTAGACTTAGAGTAAGAATTCTGCAGAATATTAATTCTGATTTAAATTGAATTATATTGTGGAAATTGAAAATGAACTGGATGATTAACACTAGCTTCCGCAGTATTTATAACACATTATTCGTATTTAAAAGTTTCCAAAAAATTGTTAAAATCATTCAAAATTCAAAAAAGAAAATTAGTTTTATGAAGGAGTAAAGAAATTTTTAAATTTTTGAGATCACTGTTTTCTTTGAGGATATTTTCGTTTTTTTTACTTATGAAAATTTGTAAATTTTACATAATAAATTATCTCGTTGAAATAACAAACTATATTCAATGCTTTAACTTAATTTTTCAGTTGAATTTAGTTAAAATTTAATTTAAAAACTAAATTAAAAATTGAATCTAAGGATCGAATTAAATTGAGTATTTTAATTTGAAATATTGAAGTTATAAATTTGACTGACAAATTTAAATTAAAAACTAAATTTATTAATTTGAAATTTTAAGCATTTTATTGAGAAAATATTGAAATTGAATACATTTTATGATATTAAATATTAATAAATGTCAATGAAAAATATTTTTTTTTTATAGCGACTATTAATATTCAATAAAATAGTTATGAAATCTTAGTGAGTTTTTCCATATCAGTTAAGTTCAAAAACCCAAAATTCTTTAAACTTTAAACCAATCTAAATCTAAATATACATTAAGCTTTTATGTATACATTCAGTACAGTTTTCATAATTTGTTTTAGAATATGTGCAAAAGCAGTAATAATATCTTTAAAAAAAAAGAAAATTTTATATGTACAAATTTACAAAATGAAAGACTTCTAGCAAAAATTGGTTACTTTTTTCATAATATATGTATTTTACATACATTTATAAAAAAGAAAGACTAAAAACATAAATTTTTATGCTTTCTTTTATAAAATTGGTATTTTCCCTAAGTGGAAAAACATTAAAACATATACAAATAATTTAATTATAAATTACATATAAGTAACACGAAAAATGAAAAATCAGAATCTGAACTCAATAATATTTATAAGAAAAATATGTACATACATTACACATGTTATATATAGTAATAATGTACATATTACACAGTCAAATACAATGATAAAACATATAATATAATTTTGCATTTACATTAGGTAGTTATTCATATATTTTACAAAAAAATGAATTATAAAGAACATTTATGATTATGTGTTTGTATTCGAATAATTCTAGAGCAAAAACAATATTCTTAGACTAAAAATAATTCTAATTTTTAATTGATATAAACAAAGCAATGCAATTCCATAAAATAGATGCTGGAACTTTCTAACTAACTTTAAGATTTAAAATATCTTTAAACTTTAATGTATAACATAACATATAAATAATGAAGCCTTGATACATAGAACCTCAAAGAGTGCGAAATATTTAATTCCCAAAAATTGTGAAATTTAATTGGTTTTAAACTTTCCTTAATAATACAGAGAAGATTGCATTATTTTATCGAAAAAGACGTAAAATAAAGATACTAAGGAAAGGAAATAAACATTTAGACCAGCGCCATAAAAGTTGAAAACGTTCAAACTTTAATGCGATAATCATAATTTTGAAAGTAAATCGACAACAAATATTTTATAACATTTTCTGAACAACACTCAACAAAGTTTCATGCTTTAAGTAATTTACTAAAATTCTTATACTTTAAAAATGCTTTTACGCCTAAATGTATATAATGATAAAAAATATTATAAAAATATTATTCAAGTTACAAATTCTTATAATATGTTCAGACAAGGACAAAATTATAAAGTTTAAGTTAAAACTAGTGTACTTTTGGTTTCTGCCATACAAAATTTCCGTAATTAGTAACACCAGTTTAAGCTAAAACTATTTGTTAAAACCAGAAAATGGAAGTGTTAAAAGAGTGAAATCAGTTATAACTAATAAATCACAGCATATTGTATGTAGATAAGGTTGGGCGAAATAAATAGTGTGTTGAAAAAAAAATAATTTTTTTACTCATACAAAAATATCAAAAAGCTAGGCTTTCACGATACAAGTACACTTTGTCCAAATCGACTTGGAAAATCTTTCTAATCGTGAAAACAGGGTGTCAAAGTCAACTTGGATCAACGTTGAGTTAGACACTGCTCAACTTAGTTTGATTTTGATCGAAGTAACTTTGTAAACCGAGCTTAATAAAAAATATAAAGAATAATAAATACATTTTAGTTGGCAAATTAAACTGGTTTAGTGTTTATTACTGATGTGAACAGATTTGCTAAAACTATAAAATTTTATAGATTAAATTTTAGGTTTGAATATGATATTGCAAACTAAAAAAGGATTTAAAGCCGTCGGTATATTCTAATTTTCGTTTTTTTTTTTTTTTCAAACAAAGTTTTTTTTTAGAAAATATTTATGCACTTTAAAAAACATTTTTATATTTCAAATATTTAAAGTGTGAAATTATTATACCTATAAAAAAAAATAAAGTGAAATATATTTTTTTTAAATATTTTGAACTCAATTTTTTTACTTTAAAAAAATACATATTCAAGGCACTTACTGTCTAAAAAAATGTACCTACCAAAAAAATAGAAAGAAAATTAAGAAAAACGTATTATGTATATATATAAAAAGGATAATATCGATAATGAAGTGATTATTTCAAATGTATTTGTTAGTAAGTCAATAAAAAAAAATATACGTAGTTTTTTAGAAAAAAAAAACACTCCTAAGCCAAGTAGAAAACAAAAAAATTAAATGGCAACCATCAAACCGCGCCTCCAAAAGAGGGGCGTTGCTTATTGCACACACAATTTAGTTTTCTCTAAATCTCATTCAAAACGTTGGGATGGAACAACAAAAACGAATACAAATAAAAACAATAGTGAAATTTTTTTTTGTGTTTCGTTTCCATCAAAAAGATTCAAAATGAAATCTCAGTTAGTTGTGTTTGTATTAAAATTTAAATAAAATTCTCTCTTTTAATGTTTTTTATTTTCATTTGTGTGCAAGCAATGCGCTTCGCTTTTATGGGTTTTTTATATATTTTTTCGTCTCTCGCTTGATTTTATTGCACAAATATGTGTTAAAGGGAGTCTATTTGAAGTTTATTGTTTAATAATTTTGTATTTTTTTTTTTTCTTATTATTGTTATTTTTGTTTTATATATTTTTTTGAATGATATTTCGCACGCTTCTACATATAAATTGATTATTATTATTATTATTCATTTTATATATTACTTTTTAATAGCGAACAAAAATATTATATACCTACTTACATATATATTTTTTTTAAATTAAAATAAAATATAAAATTATTTTTATTTCATAGAAAATCGTGATGGCAGATAGGAAAACCTAAATCAGTACATATATAGAAAAGAGTTTTTACGATTAAAAAATAGGATAACTTGAAGGAGCAAATTACAATTGAACCGTTTTTTTCGTTCTTTTTGTTTTCTATAGCCTTATTTATTCAACTAGGCTGATCCAAAATTAACCCATATGGTATTGATCGCAGTGTTTTTAAATAATTTTTATATTTTTTGGGATTGTCTTCTACTAAATCATGATTTAAGTGGCGCCATGAATTAGGACCTAATGAACTAGAACCTAAACAGAAAAATGAACTAGAATCTAAAACAAATAATTTTTTTTTTTTTAGGTTCAAGTTCTTTTTTAAAATTAATATATGAACTAGTACCTAAAAATTATGAATCAGTACCTAATGAACTAGAACTTAAGAAAAAATTTTCTAATTTCAAAAATTTACTAAAAACTAAAAAAAAATTAACTAGAATCTAAACAAAATGAACTAGAACCTAAACAAAATGAACTAGAACATAAACAAAATGAACTAGAATCTAAACAAAATGAACTAAAACCTAAAAAGAAGTGAATGGGACACGGTAGCATTCCCCCATTGAAAAGCCATCACAACAGCTTTTCCATACATTTTGTACGGTCAACTTACTTTTTTACCCACATCGGATAGTTAAAAATGAAGTAGAACCTAAAAAAAATGAACTAGAACCTAAAAAAATGAACTACAAACTTAACACAATGAACGAGAACTTAAAAAAAACGAACTACGATATAAAAAAAAATTAATATTTTTAGGTTGTTGTTCATTTCGCTTTTATGTTCTTTCGCTTTTATGTTTTTTTTAGGTTCTAGTTCATTTTTTTTAAGATCCTAGTTCATTTAAATTTTTGTAAGTTTTTTTTAGGTCCGAGTACATTTTTTTCTATTAGGTTCTAGTTCATTAGGGCCTAATTCGTGGCGCCGTTATATTATATTATAACGCTTGTATTATATTGTCTATAGAAAAATTGGTTTTAAGCGCCTGTATTTATGCAATTCTCAAAATATAAATTTGATAGTATGTACTTCAAAAATGATTCTGTAATACCATTGTGTATATATTCTGGTAGTAATAATTCGTTCGGTTTTTTTAGTTGCGCGGGTAGTATAAAAAGACACCATGAAATGAACTATATTAGATATAGCCATATGAAAAACCGAAATAATCTATATGAAATAATGAAATAAGACATTTAAATATACACTCTTAGAAAAGTCCAACGTGCTGGAACTCCGAAGGATAGAGTTATGAATATATAACTCCTTTTTTAGAGCAACTGAATAACATTTTGATGAAGTAAAACTTTTGAAACTTTGTTCAGAAGTTTAATTTAACTATTGAACTATTTTCGAAGTTCCAGGAGTATAATTTTCTTTTTTTATTTTTTTTTATTTTTAAGTAAAGCTGAAATTTCGATATTGAACTCCGTACAAAGTTTTTACAAATCTTGTTAGAAGTTAACTACTTTCGGAGTTACAGTAATATACTACCGTAATTATTTTTTGTTTTTTTTTTTGTTTTTTTTATTAAGTTGAAATCTTGATATTGAACTCCGTACAAAGTTTTTACAAAATTCTGTTGGAAGTGAAGTTAACTTTTTTGGAGTCCTTAGGATTGCAAATGGCCGAAATAACAAATTTATATTTTCTATTTTATATACTTTTTAAATTTCAACACCGTAGCTGAGTGGGAGTGTTGGCGGATTGCAATGCTAAGGACGCAGGTTCGAATCCCAAAGAAATAAAATTATAGTTCTAATAAATAAAAAAAATATAAAAATTTAAATTAAATAAAAAAATTAAATTTTATTTTCTTTTGTAAATATTATATATAAAACAGGGTTTAATATGAACTAGAAATAGGAATAAAATTAAACTCCTCAAGGTAGTTTATTAAACTTTTAAACGGTGTTTCAATTTAGCTAAGAAAAAGAATAATAATTCACTATTTATAATTAAAAATAAATAACTCCGATAGATGATGGACTCTATTGAACTCCGTTTCGGAGTTCCATAAACTCCGTTTTTCTAAGAGTGTATGCAAACCGAAATAAAATATGTATATAGCAAGAATCCATACCTATAAATCAGGCATGGGCAAATTGCGCCCCATAAGCCGCATGCGACTCTAACCATAAATTTTTGTGGTTTAAAAAATCCTTTTCTTTATAAACAATATGTGGCTCATAAAATTAGTAATTCGTACTAAAAATTTGCCAATTGATTATCACAAAATAAAAAGATTTTTTTGAAGAGAAAAAAAAAAAAAAAAAAACACGAAGCAGTCATAAGAACTGCCGAAAGAAGTTATTACTTATCAGCTTTAAACTATGAAATAACAATGGCTACAAATAATGGACTGATGGACTGATTTTTATTTTAGTTTACATTTTGTATGGAGCATTACATTATTTGTAGCCACTGTTATTTCATAGTTTAAAGCTTATAAGTATTAACTTCTTTCGACAGTTCTTATGACTGCTTCGTGTGTTTTTTTTGTTACAGTTTGATCGACTATTATAGGAGTTCTTCCTCTCTACTTTTTCACTACACTAACTACCGACTCTACCTTTCAACCTATCAACTCACCCCTTTCGACCATACTTCCGTTCTCACTTCCTTCTTCACTTCCGCCCTAACTTCCGCCCTCACTTCCGCCCTCATTTCCGCCTTCAATTTCGCCCTTAATTTCGTCCTCACATTCGCCCTCACTTTCGCCCTCACTTCCGCCCTCAATTCAGCCCTCACTTCCGCCCTCACTTCCGCCCTCAATTCCGCCCTCACTTCCGCCCTCACTTTCGCCCTTACTTTCGCCTTCACTTTCGCCTTCACTTTCGCCCGCACTTTCGCCTTCACTTTCGCCCTGCCTTCCGCCCTGCCTTCCACTCTACCTTCCGACCGCTCTTCCGCCTTCACTTCCGAACTCACTTCTGGCCTCACTTTCGCCCTCACTTTCGTCCTCACTTTCGCCCTCACTTTCACCCTCACTTTCGCCTTCACTTCCGTCCTTATTTCCGCCCTAACTTCCGCCCTCACTTCCGCCCACATTTTCGCCCATGTTTTCGCCCACATTTTCGCCCACATTTTCGCCCACATTTTCACCCACATTTTCGCCCACATTTTTACCCTCACTTTCGCCCTCACTTTCATCATCACTTTCGCCCTTCCTTACGCCCTCACTTTCGCCCTCACTTCCGCCCTCAATTCAGCCCTCACTTCCGCCCTCACTTCCGCCCTCAATTCCGCCCTCACTTTCGCCCTCACTTTCGCCCTTACTTTCGCCTTCACTTTCGCCTTCACCTTCGCCCGCACTTTCGCCTTCACTTTCGCCCTGCCTTCCGCCCTGCCTTCCACTCTACCTTCCGACCGCTCTTCCGCCTTCACTTCCGAACTCACTTCCGGCCTCACTTTCGCCCTCACTTTCGTCCTCACTTTCGCCCTCACTTTCACCCTCACTTTCGCCTTCACTTCCGTCCTTATTTCCGCCCTAACTTCCGCCCTCACTTCCGCCCACATTTTCGCCCATGTTTTCGCCTACATTTTCGCCCACATTTTCGCCCACATTTTCGCCCACATTTTCGCCCACATTTTTACCCTCACTTTCGCCCTCACTTTCATCATCACTTTCGCCCTTCCTTACGCCCTCACTTTCGCCCTCACTTCCGCCCTCATTTTCTCCCTCTTGTTCGCCCTCTTTTTCGACCTCACTTTCGCCATCACTTTCGCTCTCACTTTTCCGACCTAAAGTCCGCCTTCAGAATTGTCAAATTTTTTCGACTTCTCAAGTGCGAACGGTAGTTTCAGAAAGTGAAAATTTCCACTTATTTATCCGGATAAATGTTGAAGTGCGAAGTCAAAATTAAATTAAAATACCAAGGATTTGGACGGGTGCCGAAAATGATTTTTGAAAAAAATTGTTTTATAGATGAAGATCAACTGTAAAAAAATTTAATGTTGAATTTTGAAAGCGGGCTTTATTCTTTGTTTATGAGGTACAGGTATTGCCCGGTATTGTTTTTGCATACATTTTGCGTAAACTTTAAAACTATTTGAAAAATTGCTTCAAATAAAATAAAATTCAAATAAAATTAATGGTGGCGAAAAAAAAAAGCTTAATATGTACCTATGCATATATTTGTTTCTTTTGATCTGCTTTACTTACCAAAGAAATACTTATATTTATAAATGTACATAACTAATATACTTATTTTTACACAAATTATTTACAGTTAATTCAGAAGTTTAAAGATTAGTAATTTTCCCTTTTTTTTTATATTTCTAAAAAGAAAACATCAAAAAGAACATTATTAATTAATTAATTGAATGAATTATATTAACAATTATTATATACTAGTCGAAATACCCGGTTTCGCAATGTTGTCCCGAACTTATATTAATATCAAAACACTTTAATACGGATTTTGTGCACTAAAAAAAACAGAATTTCTAAATTTGTTAAATAGCCACTTCCCCGGTGCCTTAACACATCCAGTCTCATAAATAGTCGATTCGGGTCCAACGCTATAATATCTTATCGGAATATACCTAAATTGCATTTTGTGCACTAAAAAAAAAAAAAAAAAAATTTGTTAAATACCACTTCCCCCGTGCCTTAACACATCCAGTCTTCTAAATAGTCGATTCGGGTCCAACGCAATAATATTTTATAGGAATATACATAAACTGCATTTTGCGCACTAAAAAAAACAGAATTTCAAAATTTGTTAAATAGCCACTTCTCCAGTGCCTTAACACAACCAGTCTCATAAATAGTCGATTCGGGTTCAACGCTATAATATCTTATCGGAATATACCTAAATTGCATTTTGTGCACTAAAAAAAAACAGAATTTCAAAATTTGTTAAATACCCACTTCCCCGGTACCTTAACACATCCAGTCTTCTAAATAGTCGATTCAGATCCAACGCTATAATATTTTATCGGAATATACCTAAATTGCAAAACCGTCTAAGGTAGCCCCCCGTCGATGCCTCGGATCAAAAATATAACCAATCGGGTCAAGAGACTCTTTATTTTCAAAATTTTAAAATTTCGAAATTTGTTATATAGCCCCCCAATTTAGCCCTGGGACGGTTGGGGGCCTTTCAACATCCAGTTTTTTAAATAGGCTTTTCGGATCCAACGCCACAACATTTTATCGGAATATACCTAAATTGCAAAACCGGCTTCTAAGGCAGCTCCCCCGTCAGGGCCTCGGATCAAAATTTCTAGTACCCTATAACCAACTCGGGCCCCAATGATACTTAAGTTCAAAATTTCAGCCAAATCGGTCCAGCGGTTTAGGCGTGATTAAGGACAGAGAAACAGAGAAACAGAGAATTTTCATTTTTATATATTAGAAAACGATGCCTGGATAAAGTGAGCAAAATTAGTTAGTTACATTTCCTGTTCGGGTATAGAAACAAGACCTCTTCAATTCTTCCCAAAGTCGGGTAATTGTTAAAGTAAATTGAAAACTTATAATTATCTGACATTACATGTGTATTCATATTTAAATTACCTGACATCATGCTTTCGTTTGAAAACTTAATTAAATTATTGTTTTTATAGATTATTCTATTATTTGTAAATTAGCAAAATTCAGCCAGCGAAAACCCATTTTTTTTTTGTTACTAAAATTCATATAAAATTGAACAAATTTTGAAAAAATATGGTTATTTATTTATCGAAAATTATTTTCAGGGATTTCTATAAAGTTTAATTTTTGTTAATACGAGAATTTTTTTTAGGAAGTTTTATTTTTCGCATTAGATAATATCGCCAAATATAAAATACTGTTGTATTACTTATTGTTTTTACCAACCAAAGAATGAAATACGGAATATTTTATGTATTTCATTTTCATCTTTATTTTTATACACAACATACATTTTGATTTGTATACTTTGGCACTGCAAATTGGCTGTTTAGCCGGTCTGATTATTCATAGAATTCAGATCGCCGAAATCTGAACTTTCTGTCTCAAAGATGTCGAGCTTAACGTGTTGAATCCCATAATCAAGCATGAATTGTTGCTTCTTCAAAATTTCCAATTTTTTCTCATCCATCTCCAATTCGATCAAAAACGATATATTGTCATTGGTGATCACCTCCTGTTTTATAACACAATCGTTTTTTATGATATTCGAATTCTGTAACTTGAACGCTTTCACCATCACCTCGCTCTCATTAATGATAATGTTTCTCTTAGGCAACCGAATACGAGCCTTCAGCTTTTTGGGGATCTCTGAAACGGGACGACAAACTATACTTGATCCTTTCAAAGAGACATTAATCTTTGCTACACATTTGTTCAGGAATTTCCTAGAAAATAGATCTTTGCATTCCATTACATGGAAACCATTTATTTCTTCCGTTTCACTAAATTTGGGATGTCGATTTTTTCCTGCAAGGATATAGTCTAGCACCATATCAGACAACTGGTCACTTATTTTGGACCATAATTCGTTAGATATTCGCCTATCACCTGCTTTTTCATCCATTAGAAAAATTTTCAGAACCACCGAATCATCTAGATTGGACCGTAATTTGTTAGCTACTCGCCTATCATCTGATTCGCAATCCACTACAGCAACTTTCTGATCCTGTGGATATTGATTTTCGGACCTTGAAATTTTATAATTATTTCAAAAAATTTTAAATATTTTAATCTATTATTTTAATGATTAATTATGTATGTTTGAAAATTTTAATGAAAAAAATCAAGTTGAAGATTAAATTCATAAAAGAAAGATTAAACCATAAAAGAAATCGAAATTCTGATTTTCAAATTAGGCATAATCTATCGGCTAATTTCGAGTGTTCTGTAAAGTGAGTTGGTTCTGTAAGAAAAGAAAGTGAATTACTAGTTCTCTTTTCAATATAGTCGATTTTAGTCGAATTTTTTTTTTCTAAATAAAGTAGGAATTATTTTTTGAACCAGATTGCTATTTTTGCTTCAATTCTAATCTCATTCGTCCTCAAATTCACATATAATATAATCCAATACTTTTAATACCTAGATAAATATTTAATTCTTTTTCGATCTTTTTGATTATTGGGAACTTCCAGCTGTTTACGAAAAAACACATTTAGATTTTTCATTCTTTCTTATTTTTTATGAAAAAATGCACAAAAATGTGTAACGAAATAAGTCAATTGTTTCATTGTTAATTACTTTATAATGAAGAAAATTTAGTGTTGAGACGCCTCTGTTACATAGTGTTGAGACGCCTCTATAACATAAAATTGTTTTTCTCCCATCGTAACAAATTGTTTTATTACAGTCTAATATTAAAAAAAACTTGCTTTCTTATAAATATTATTTTTGCAAACTGAAACTGATCTTGACAACACTGGACATGGACATACAAGCAAAAATATAATAATTTAACCATATTTAATGATTCTTCATCTGTTAGGCTATTTGAAGTATGACAAATTTTATTCTCGAGTCAACCCAATACAAAAATTTAGAATTTTAATTATCAATTAATAAGAATTATGGGCATTAATTATGTACAAAAGGTTACAAAAAAAAATTAAATTCAATTTATTTAAAAATAATATATTTTCATATCTTACGTTTTTAAATTACTTGAAGGGCTTGAAGAGCGCAATAAATTTAGTGTAACATCCAGATGAAATTTTAATAATTTTAAAGAATTTCTTTTATTCTTAATTTTGTTGAATATTATCCATGAATTCACCATTGTCATGTTAAAAATTTTTGTTATTATACACCAATACCATTTTTTGCTACTTATCCGAATTGGATATTTCAATGCATGCTTGTGATGTGTGTTAACACCATCCTTATTTATATAGAATTTGCTTATTGAGGATCTTGTTTGTCTTCGTTCATCAAAATTTGATACCACTGTTGAAGATTTTTTAAGCTTTAAAATACCGATTTTATTAGCAGACATTCTGTTTATTAAAGTAATATCAGAATAAAAATTATCAAAATAGATTTTATGATTTTTAGAATCTCCAAAAGTCTTTTCTACTAATGATTCTATAGTTGAATCATCACCTTGATAAAGATCAAAATTAAAACAATAACCATCAGAATTACAAGCTGCCCACATTTTATAACCAATCTTAATAATTTTACCTTTGATAACACGTGGAAAATTATGTGGGGTTAATAATTCTATTGTCATATCATTGACACTTAAGTTTTCTGAAAATATTCCAAATTGTTGGAAATTTTTATTCATCATATCAAAAATAGGTTGAATTTCAAAAAATTGATTCCGTTTTGTTTTATCATTAATTGAAGCATTATCATTAAAATGTAAATATTTTTTAATTTTTTCAAATTTCAATTTCGTTTGTGGGTTTTCATTTGTGATAATTGAAACTCCAACATCTTTATGCCAATAGTTATGTTGTTGTGGAAGTTTATTATATCCAGATAAATAAAGTATACCTAAAAATATTTCCAAATCTTTTTTACACATTTCAAATGAATTCATATTCTCCAATTTCAACTGTTTAGCATATTTGTTTGTTTCCACTGTAATATGTTCAAGAATTTCATCTGTCATGAATTTTTTAAAAACTTGATATGGTGTCAAATTTTCTATTTCATTTTCATTGAATAATAATTTAAATTTCTCTGAAGCTGTTGATTCAGTTATTTTTATTAATTCATTGTTATTTTTGTTATATTTGTTTGACAAGATTTTAATTTTACCTGAAACTTCTTTTACAATTGGCATCAGACGTCGGCATCAGACGTATCATCCTAATCAGTTTCATTATTTTCTACATTGTTATTTGGTGGTAATAAAATCAAATCATCAATTTCATCTATTTTATTGTTTAATTCAATTCCATGCAATATATTCCCAATATCATTTAATTCATTGAATTGTATTGAACCGTACCTAAATATATGTAAATTATAAAATTATATAAGAAGCTGTTGAAATATTTAATAATAATATATGTATATATATTGCTTTTTTAGAAAATGTTAATTCTGCATTAAAGTTTAAGGCACAAAATGTGTAAAATAAATATTATTGTATTTTAAAATGATCTACGCAAACTAAAACTGATTTTCTAGCAAACAAGAAATCCGTTATATAAAAAGAATCCGATAGTGCACCATAGTTATTTAGATTATCCGTTCGATAGAATCATTTCAAAATCTTATTGTATCCCATTCGAATGCAAGACATAGAATTGCATATTCACTGAATCGCATCAAAATACAATTTTAGAATATTATTTTTGAACGATTTTTCATTAAATCGAAATGCATAACAATTCTTCAATTGTAGCCAAACATAAACTAAAGTTTTTTTTTCTAAAAATTACAGAATAAGAGGAATATATAGGAATATATAGATATATAGATATAGGAATATATTAGAAAATATAGCATTAATAAAATAGATCAGGAATTCGTGGACTTTTTTTAACGTCGATTTCACCGAAAATATGCCTAGTTTTAATTGATTAATACTTCTTGAATTTTTAGCTCAGTGTATTCTTAATAATCTTAATAATAAATTACAATTGACAATTACAAGTAAATTGTGGAATTAACCCCCTGTCAGACAGATGTTATCGCGCACGGTGAATTTCTTATAAATTTACTTCAGCGCACATTAGTTCAGTTAAACTTTAAAGGTACAGAAATTATAAACAGAAAAGGATGATCGCTTCATTATCAGTTCTATAATCAAATAAAATAAAACATTTTTTATGATGAATGAAATATGTACCTACATTAAAAAACGTGTTCACCAGCTCCTGTTCCATAAAAATGTAGATACCAATCGACACCCTATTTGGAGCATGTGTTAATTTGGTCCGTAGGAAGTTTTTTCTTAAGTTTGGATTCGATAGGTTGAATTTGAGCAGAAATACCGAAAAACATATTTATGGTATTCTTTTTAAATAATTATATATAAAGTCTTACGTTAGAGGTACATCTTTCTTAAACTCAAAAACCACTGGACTTGAATCATACGTCAGTTCGGTTTGCAGGCAGTTTTCTTTTAATTTAGCTCGGCAGGTGGCGTTGCTGATTTTCGTTCCACAAATACGTTTTTTCGAGACATCTCATCAGTTATCACCAACGCCACCTATCTTGTTCAAACTTAATAGAAACGTTTCTGTAGAACAAACCAACATATGGTCCAAATATGATGTCGATTGATCCAGTGGTTGTAGAAACGGTGAACTGACATAACCGTGAATATCATAACCGCGAAAATTTTTTGGCATAACCGCGAAACTAGAATTTGTAAGAGTTTCGCGGTTATAGCAAAAAAATTTGTTATAAACGCGAAAATCGCGGTTATGACAAAAAAATGTTAAGTTTTTCGGGGTTATGACAAAAATTTTTGGAGTAGTATTATGAAAGGGAATGGAAAATCTAAAATTTTTTTAAAATATTTTTATTATATATTATTTCGTTTTCCTATAATTTAAAATTTTTCTTATTAGGGAACTTCATTGAATGGGTCAGCTCTTACTTAAAAGATCGTACCTATACCGTCATGTTCAGATCTACGGAATCATCTGAGTACGAGGCTCTCTCAGGTGTCCCACAAGGAAGTCATTTAGGCCCTCTTTTATTCATAATCTCCATTAATGACGTAAATTCAATAATAACCAATAGTAAGCTCCAAATCTACGCTGACGACATGAAAATCTTTAAAAGAATTGATTCTTACCAAGACGCTCTTTGTCTTCAAGAAGTCTTAAATCGATTTTTCATCTGGTGTCGCTCAAATAATCTTTCACTTAATATTCCAAAATGTGCGTATATGACCTATTCTCGTCGTCAAAATCCTGTTCTTTATAATTATTCTATTAATAGTGTGCAGTTAAGTAAAGTTACCACCTTCAAAGACTTGGGCGTAATTTTTGACGAAAAGTCAACCTTCAAATTTCACTTTGAATATATCATAAATAAGTCCAACTCTATCCTTGGTTTTGTAAAAAGATGGTCCCGTGAATTTAATGACCCTTATATCTTAAAACAACTCTACACTACAATTGTTCGCCCTAATTTAGAATACGCTACACAATTATGGTCTCCTTATTATCAAACTCTCAAAGAGCGGATAGAGTCCATTCAGAGAAATTTTCTAAGATTTGCTCTTAGACAACTTCCTTGGACCGATTCCCTAGTACTACCGCCCTATGAAGATAGATTAAAATTGATAAATGTGGTATCATTAAAGAAAAGACGTGAAGTAGCTGATATCATCTTTATATCTCAATCCGTGAACAATAAAATTAATTCCTTATTCATCTCCCAACAGATCAATTTCCGATCCATCCCCCGACTACGTAATACAAATCTCTTTACAACTAAAACCCACAGAACTAATTACGGACAACACGAACCCATTAACAGAATGCTTACAATATGCAATAAGTACAAACACATTATAGATTTTTCTTTAACAAAGGATAATTTAAAAATAAAACTTTTGTACACTTAAAATATATTTAATTTAAAACCAAATTATTGTTATCTATTAATTTATGTATTAAGAATTTTTTGTATTAGTTTGAATTAAACGAAATAAAAATAAATAAATTATTAGTAACATTTTTTTTTTTGGAAATTTGTTTGTTTGCACTCATTTCCTAGACTGGAGTAAATGAAATAAGTACATATTTTATAATTTGGCCGTCAATAGTTAAAAAAAATATATACCTACAATATAATGTCAATTATTTCACAATTTTTTTTTTTTTTGAAAAATATTTAATAAATTAAATGTTACCTTCGTATTTTACTTGAACTGCCCGCATGACATTTACTTGAGTCTGATGTAGTTCGTTTCATTGCGAATCATTAAAACTTGAATATGTGTTGAAAAAACAAAATGTAATTATTAATTAACAACAGTAACTAGAATAAAAATAAATGAATTACTGCATTTTAGAAAAACAACAAAAAAATCCATTTTCAACGCACTTGTAACACTCCCACACATTCTGAACATTTAATCATTATTAACTATACCTATGTATGTGAATCGTAAGCATAAATGTGAATCGCAAAACTTGAAAAAAAAATTCGAAAATATTTTTTTATTGTTTTACGATGAATTGCTCTTACTATAAATTATTTAAGATGAATTAATTCACAAGGAATTTTTTATGACGAATTGTCCATATATTATTTATTCAGTTAATTTAATTTTTAATGGAAATTCATTATAATAATAAGGATGTAGTTAATAATAAGTAATTTGATGGTTTACTCTGCATTTATCTATAGATTATTTTTATTTCCAAAATAAATTTTTTTTTTTTTTTTGCAAATAAATTTAATTCATCTAACTTGATTTCAAAATATAAATAAATATATATATAAAGTTTTCTTAGTGCAACAACTTTTTGAATACAGTTCCTATTATTTCCACAATAATCAATATTTTTCTTTTGGACAAAAACTATGGAAAACTAAATTTATTTATAAGAACTTCAAAATTTCTATTTGATGCAATTTTATTTTAAAATTAAGCTTTACAAAGCTTTTAATAAACTTAAATATACTGAGACAAAACGCTTATTATCTAAGTTCATTAAATAAATTCTTTTTTTCATAAGGAAATTTTATACCTTTTATACTACTTACCATTAAAATTTAAATCACAATCGGAAAAGCAACTTCTATTGCTGAATTAATTTATCAATATCAAGAATTTACTTACTACTGATTTTCGAAAAGTTTTGAAAATGATATTTTTATCTTGCAGATAAGAAAAAATTGAAGTTGATTAAGTTGCAGTGCATTTATAATCAACAAATTGCACAGCGCGTACACTTAAACACATACTAATGTATGGGTGGATGATATCACTAAAAACATAATAAAAAAACACACGAAGCAGTCATAGAACTGCTTACAGAAGTTTATACTTAAAGATTTAAAATATGAAATAACAGTGGCTACAAATGATAGGCTGCTGAGTACAAAATGTAAATTAAAATATTTTACCCTCTACCAAAAAAACGCACAACGCGGCTAAAGAAGTATAAACTTCAAAAAAATTTTCGTATATTTTGCTCCAGCACGACCTAACCGTAGCTCCCACCTAAAAATTTTTTTTCAGGTAATCTTAATTTCACCGGAGCTACCTATTTAAAAAAAAAAAAATGTTTTCGTATATTTTGCTCCGGCACGACCTAACCGTAGCCCCACCCAAAAAATTTTTTTCAGGTAATATTAATTTCACCGGAGCTACCTATTTCGAAAAAAAAAAAATTTGCGTATATTTTGCTCCGGCACGACCTAACCGTAGCTCCCCACCCAAAAAATTTTTTTCAGTTAATATTAATTTCACCGGAGCTACCTATTTTGAAAAAAAAAAATTTTTCGTATATTTTGCTCCGGCACGACCTAACCGTAGCCCCACCCAAAAAATTTTTTTCAGGTAATATTAATTTCACCGGAGCTACCTATATTGAAAAAAAAAAAATTTGCGTATATTTTGCTCCGGCACGACCTAACCGTAGCTCCCCACCCAAAAAATTTTTTTCAGTTAATATTAATTTCACCGGAGCTACCTATTTTGAAAAAAAAAAAATTTCGTATATTTTGCTCCGGCACGACCTAACCGTAGCTCCCCACCCAAACATTTTTTTTCAGGTAATATTAATTTCAACGGAGCTACCTATTTTGAAAAAAAAAAAATTTCGTATATTTTGCTCCGGCACGACCTAACCGTAGCTCCCCACCCAAAAAAATTTTTCAGTTAATATTAATTTCACCGGATAATAATTCAATTCAATTCAATTATTTATTTCTCCACAAAATATTTACAATAATTTTTATATACATAATCACGGAAACTTAAATCTAAGAAATAAGGATGGTGGAAATCCTATACTACTAATTAATCATTACATAATTGTTATCGACGAATACGTATACAATTTTAAACAATAATTAAATAATTTAAAAAAATTTCGAAAAAAAATTTCGTATATTTTGCTCCGGCACGACCTAATAAGCGAGTCACACTACAACTAAAAAGCCACTACTCATGACGGCTTTTTTAAATGCGTTCACACTTGCACTTTTTGGTTTTTTTTCTTTTTTTTTCTCGTTTTGTCATATCTTTTTCCTTTTTTTTTGGGAATTTTTTTTGTTTTTTTATTCGTTTTTTTTAAAAAAATTGCCGCCAACTTCCTGAAAGTATGCAATTGTTAGTTTATTTTTTTCTCACAGAGCTCATTTGTTATTTGATCCCTGATTTTCTAGTGGCTTTTTGAAAAGCCACTAGCTTTTTTTTCTTTTTTTTGTATGGAAAAAGCCACGAAATAGCCACAACGATGATAGCTTTTTCAAAAAGCCATTAAAAAGCCGAAGTGTGACAGCCTTATAACCGTAGCTTTTTTTGCTTGTAATATTGGGCCCTATATGTACATATATTTGAAATTAAAAAATCTTGTCATTGGGAACCGAACCAGGCACCTTCAGACTTACAGTCTGATGTTCTAGCCACTAAGCCATATTGTCCCCATATGATTTTGGGTTTCTTAAATATAATAAAAAAATAAGTATTCTTATTCTAATTTTTCTGAGAAAAATTATGACGATTCTGAGAAAAATTCGATATGAAAATGAATTTTTACCCTCTACCAAAAATCATCAAACGCCGCTAAAGAAGTATAAACTTCAATAAAGGAATTAAATATAAAACAGGTAACCCTTGATTAACACGGTACTTGAATAACATGGTTTCGTTTTAACACGCTTGATAAATTGTAGCACACATTTGATATTTTCTAGCACAGTTTTGAATTTACACGGTTTCAAAATTCAGAAAAACCCTTAATTAATGCGGTTTCAAAATTTAAATTTGTATGATTTAATTTGGTTTTTTGGAACGTAGTTCCTTAACGCGGCTTGACTAAAATAAAACGATCCACAGGATTCCACACGATGACGATATTTTCATAATCAAAAAAACATATTGGATTTTTTTTTTTTTGGAACGTATTTTAATTTTTTATGCATGTTTATATTGCACACAGATTCAAATTAATAATAAACAAAATATATACATAAACCACCATAATTTTAACATAATCGACTAGATATTATATACAAAATTAAATGTTACGTTAAATTTGAGATGAATACTGATATGAAATAAAAATCTGGGAGGAAGTGAAAAAAATCTCTGAAATTGTGATTTTCTAAAATCTAAATTATAAATTTGAATAATTCATTATTTTATATTAAAAATGTATATTTCAGTACTAATTGGATTTGGGAACCATCGATTAATGATAGCCACATTTTATTATTTTAGTTGACTTATTTCTGAAACAAAATAATATTGAAATGAAAATATTTCGATATCACAAAAAATTTACTCTGTTAAAATACGGATTCATTTAACTGATTTTATTCAAAATTAAAAATTCAGTTCTCTATTTTATATTAAGATTTTTTTATATTAATTTCAATACATATAATAATGCGAAGTTATGCGTGAAATATCGTAGAACCCTATACATTGTATCTCATGGGACAAATTAAAAAATATATATACTTTTAAAATTTTTTTAATTAAAACCGCATTTTAAATGCTTAATAAATATGATATAAACAAAATAAAATAATTAATGTTTGACAAAACGCATTAAAAAACGTTATACTTTATTGAAAAAAATGGGTGTTTTTTAACAAAGAAAAATAGAAAACTATAACTTATTTGAACTTCTAGTCTAAAGACGCTAATGAACCTTGATAGGAAGTTGGACTGAAGTCTAGCCAACACTTCCTCACCATTGGATTTTTAAATATACATATATTAAATATATATTCAAAATGACTATAAGTGAAGGTTTCTGTTGAATTTTTGGTTTTTTTTTTAAGGAAAAGGTCATTTTGGATATGCCTGAAAATAGATCTCAACTTCCTAGATCTCAACTTCCTAACAAGTTTCCTACCAAGCGTCTCTGGATTAGAACTGAAGCTGTCCAGAAATTAAAGTGTTCACTAAAGTATTAAGTTTTTTGAGGACACAATTCTTATTAACTCGTACACGAATTTGTCTGTTTATTTATTTATATATTTCTTTACTATTTTCGACACTCTCGTAGACCCACTTTTCGTCATCACAGCGAGCTGAAATTTGGCACACAGGTTCATGTCGCGTGACAATTGAATCTATCAAAATTTGAACTGGAAATTTCGATGGAAAACCCGGAAAATCGGGACAAAAAATCATTTGAAAATTTGGTACAAATTTGATTAGTGATAAATCCGTTTAAGGAAAAATGCAAAGTTTTCCGATTTTTCCGAAAAAATTTTCCGACTTTTTCGGAAAATTTTCCGTTAAAAAAGTTTTCTAAATTATGCAGAATTAAGTACATTATCAACTCGCATCATTACTTTCTCTCTGACAATGGTGAAAACTTGCAAAAAAAATCGATGAAAATTCATGTAAAACGCTTTTCCGGAGTTTTTCCGACAAAGGAAGCGTTTGAGCGTTTTGCAAGCTGAGACAAAGTTGTAGAGCGAAATGAGTTGCATAAAGTTGCTTTTGTGGAAAACTCCTAAAGTTGCTTTTGTGGAAAATCATCGGAAAAATTTTCATCGATATGATTAGTCATAAAATTGTTTTAAAACATCTCCATAGCATATAATAACAATTTAGTTAACGTGAAAAAGGCAGAAGTAAAAATAAGTAAAAAACTAATTTTCAAAAAAAACTGAGGGTAGGCCGCATGAAAAAGTAGAAAATAAATTTTTCTTCACACACAGAGGTGGACTCAGATTTTTTGAATGGGACATTTCTCTTGAATATTCTTTTTGTTCATGAATCAAATCACTTGCGTCCCAATCAAAAAATCTGAGTCCACCTCTGTGTGTGAAGAAAAATTTATTTACTACTTTTTCATGCGGCCTGGCCTTAGTTTTTTTGAAAACTCGTTTTTTACTTACTTTTTTTGTTTTTTTTATAATATTAAGCCCTTAAAATGATTTTTTAATTAAAAAATTAAAAAATTTTTTTTTTTACTAATTTGTCCCATTAAAATTTATAGAGTATAATTCCGCTTATATCAATATTATAATTATTTTATATAATTTCTCTTTGTATATAGCACAGTTAAAAGCAAAGCACTGATTTAATTTGATAGTCAGGAAAATATGTAGGAAAATATGTACAAATATGTAGTAAACAAAAACAAAAAATTAAAATTTATAGGTACGAGCCCTGCGTCATAATACCTCACATTTTTGTTAAGTTAAATTTTTTGAAGAAAATTATTTTCCAAAGATCTACATTTTCAACTTTTTTTTTTTGGCATTTCAGAAATTTTCTAAATTTTTTTGAATTTTATCGATACGATAAAGGAAAGTGTCAAAAAAAGTCTTCGAAATTCGAAAAAAATGCCAAAATTGCTCCTTAAAAAAGGTTTGTTTAAATGAAAAAATACAAAACTGGAGAAAACTCGGAAAATGTAGAACAAAACGAAAAAAAAGTGGTTCGAGGTATTATAATGCAGGTCTCGTATAACGATAACCTGTTGATTTTTTAAAGTTTTTTTTAAATTAATAAAATTTTGAATTGATTGAAAATGAAAATTACTTATATATACGCAAAGGAACTACTTCCCAATCGGGTGTCCCATGGCAGCTCTTTTTTTTTCTAATGAAATTATATTCATAATTTTTCAGGAAATTTCTTCAGATTTTAAGTTTATGCAACTATCTGTCTTTGCCCCGTTTCACTTTTTTTATCTTGCGTAAATTTTTTAATGCATTCTCTTTTCGTGTTTGTTATGCTCTTGATTTTACAATGGCGTTTTGTTATAGTTATTTATTTATTTACAGTCCCAAATATTCACCGTAACGAACTTGAAAAAAATGGAGACGGTGAACTAAGAAGACCTCTAAGGTCGAAACGAGAAAAAGATTGCATTAAGATACCATAAAGTTACGTATAAAATTCTGGAAAAGTGTATTATCAAATAACAAACCAGGGGCCAAATTCTATAACTATGTTGTTCAAAAAAATGTTGCTCGAACAACATTTTTTTAACGATATATAATTAGATGTCGCATAAAAAATGTTGTTCGAGCAACATTTTTTTGAACAACATAGTTATAGAATTTGGCCCCTGCTTACTTAGACGTCAGAGACGAATTTAAATTATCTTGTCAACCAATTCACACGATTTTTGAAATATTTTATATCATTTAATATTAAATTAAAAAAATAGATTACTGAGTGAAAGGGTATTGATTATTTTTAATAAGTAGAATTCATTGTTGGTTATTTTCCAAAATATTTATATCTGCCGTTATCCAGAACTACTTATTTATTACGTAATTTTATTAATATGCATATACTTTAATTTAAAAATATATTAAAAAGAATGTACCTTCTTTTTACACTAACCCCCAGGTCAGACTATCTTGACGAAGATAGTACTTGAATGTATTGGTGAAATTTTATTACTATATTTATTGTCAATTTACTATCTTCTCCACTATCAGGATTTAAATCAAGACAGTTGAGAAGATAGTTGACTGGATAGTTTTACTTTAACATGCAAAATTAAAAATTGTATGTTTTTTTTTTTTACACTGTACTCAAAAAAAAAACAAAAAAATCTAATACAAAAAAATGAAAACATCATAAAAATCTTGATAGAAATCAGGATAGTAAAAAGACACTCGATCAACTATCTTCTTACAAACACAGATAAAAAAACATACAATGATCAGTTTACTATCCAGTTTACTATCCAGTCTAATCTCTGCGTTAGATAGGAAAGCGTATTATAATAATTATCAATTTTATTATTTCAATTGTGCTTTTTCAAAATTATTTCACTAACATATAATTTAATTTTTTTAGTATATTTTATAATTATATAATGCATAATATATCGTCGGTCGAGAATTTAAGTGCTACATACGCATTTTTGGCGTTTTTGAGTTACTGTCATAACAATATAGAAAAAAATTATTACGTAATTTTATTAATATGCATATACTTTAATTTAAAAATATCTTAAAAAGAATGTACCTTCTTTTTACACTACCCCCAGGTTAGACTGGATTTTTTTACTGTTGTCGGGGCTATCCTATCTCATTCCAATCAAAAGTTACAGAGAGCTGACTTGCTGCATACGCAACTTTGAAGCTTATGTATCAGTTCTTATCTGCCATAAAATAATCTGCCATGTATTTTTAATCACTAATAAATGCTACATATTCCTATATTTTGTTTTTTTTTCAACAAATTTTTTAAATGCCATTTACATATAAAAAAAAAATTTCCTTATAAGAAAAAAAATAAAAATAATAAATCATAATTTTCGGAAATTTTGTATGAAAACGCGCTCAATTCTCAAATGATACATACGCAAAAACTTAATGCCACTTACCATACATTTTTGATAAAAATAATTCGTATAATATATGGTATGTAGCACATATATGGCAAAATTTTCAATTTTAAATTGAAAAAAAAAGATTGAAAAGATACTGTTATTTAATTTTTTTTTTAAATTACTATAATTTTAGTGAACCTTAACAAAAAAAAATATAATGGTTTTAACTTGTTTTTTGAAAAAAAATAAATAAAAAAAAATTTAAAAATCTGGATCTGGCCCACTGTTGAAAGTCTTGCCGACGCTTGCTGTACAGTAAAGAAAATACCCACCCTATTATTCAATCAAATGGGGCGACATTATAAGAAGATAAAACAGAGAGAATTGAAGGATGTTTGGACAAGATTATTTGCAAATTTTTTTAATACTTAACTTTTATACTAGCAAGAGAGACTTTATATTTTTTATAAGAAGCATTTTCCTTAATAGATAAAAAGATTTGTTTTATTAGTGACGTATTGTCTAATACAGTGATGTTCAACCGAAGTTGGTTACTGGGCCAAAACAAATAATAAAAATATACTGTGGGCCGCATATATTTATTTATTATAAAATATTCCAAAATACATTATTTTTTACATATCCCTTACTTAATGTGAAACTTGTTTTTCAATTTGCACACCGTAATTGGTTTTTTAAATTTTCATCAGTTAATCTATTACGTTTTTTACATTTAACAATCTTTAGTTTTGAAAAGAAAGATTCGAAAGGTGGTTCCAGAGATCCAAACATCGTTCAATTTTCAATAAGCGGCAATCATGTTTACTTTTTTTTAAATCAAACAAACAATTAATTGGTATACATAAATTTATGAAAATAATATCACTAAAAGAAAGAGAAATTAAAGGATAATTAACGTGGAACATTTCCCTTGGCTTCTTTTATCTGTAAAAGAAAGAGAAATTTAAGAATGATTAACGTGGAACATTTCTCTTGGCTTCTTTTATTTGTAAAAGAAAGGGAAATTAAAGAATGATTAACGTGGAACATTTCCCTTGGCTTCTTTTATCTGTAAAAGAAAGGGAAATTAAACAATGATTAACGTGGAACATTTCCCTTGGCTTCTTTTATCTTTATTTTTTATTTTAAATTATCTCTATATTCTCTCTTTGCAACTACCTCTCCCCTACGCAATAAAACAGTATATTGGATATGTTAACAAAATTTGTTATAACAACTCGTTGTCTATACACACAAACACATAGACACTTGTCAATATTATATATTGTCAATATTATATATTGACTCGTGCTATGTGTTTGTGTGTATAGACACCTCGTAATTAATAACAAATTTAGTTAACATATACAATAATCTACTATTAAACACGATTATATTGTTCTATGGTTCCCACTATCCCATTGCAGATGTAACGCTCATTGCTAGTTTTTTTACAGGCGTATTTTTTTAAAACTGAACTTTATCAAACATATATTCAATTCAGAAGATGCCTGAAGATCTATTAACTCCATCAGCAAATTTGTTGGAACTGATTCTACAACAACGTCAAATGGAGATAAGAAAATATTAAATATATTTTCATAATTCTTCAAATATGAAATTCTCTCCTGAAATTCTCGAAGTAAATTAGTAATTTCTTTGCATATTTAGAATTTTTTTATTGTCACTATTAAATTTATGTAAAAATAGGAAGTGGACCGAATTTTTTGATATTAATTGACTTTCGTAAAGTTTGAATTTTGTTATGAATGCTTTTATATTTTGATAACAGTCTGTGATTAATTTGTTTTTACCTTGAAGTTTATTAAGTTCGTTCAATTTCATATAGTTATATCCATAAGTAAACTTAAATTCAAAAAGAAAAATTTATACGAGAGAGTAAAAGCTGAAATTGGTTTGGACATAGCTGGTCCAATATAAGATGGATAATACGTAAGAATAATTTATGAACCAAAATTAAATGAATTTATTAAAAATCAATAATAAAGTATTGTTTCCAACTCTTTTTAAAAAAGGATTTAATATTTTATTCGGCAATTTTTTCCAGACATAAAATACTCATAACTTTATAAAGATTCAAAAACAATTGTCCTTGAATGAGCAAGGGTAATTGTTATAATTAAGCATCTTTCTGATTTAAATAACATAAAACATTATTCGCACAATTAAAGACTAAGCGGCTTTATCATTGCATAATTAATGTGAAATATGAAAGTAAAATATATATTTTAAATATTGTACAAGGTGTTTTTATTTACTATTGTTTACTAAAACTTGAAAATTTATACACAAGTTCAAAATGAAAAAATTGAGGCCCCGAAATAATCTATATGACAGTAATCCATATGAGCGATTCGAAATACAGTACATTTCTGTCCTATATGGATTACTCCGATTTGAAACAACAATAGGACCTATTGCGTTTTCAGCGGATAGATTACTAAGATTTGAGACAGAACTAATCTATATGTTGATTATTTCATTTTAAAAGTGAAATAACAAACCGCAATAATATGTATGTAACGGTAAATGTACAATACATTTCCAGGTTATGCATACATTTGCTGGTAAATGCGTACATTAACTACAAGATTAGTCAAAAGTAAGTTTACCATCTCGTAAATGTAAATAACGGCATCCCGATTGGCCCTATTTTTAGAAAAAGGATAAAAGGGGTGTCCCAGAATGAGAAGAGGTGGGGGGCGACGGGCGCCGGACTGGTGGTTGATTAGTGTAATTTGCGCCAACTTTTCGGTAACATGTCTGTATAATACTCATCTATTAATACGATTTGAGACAGCAAAAAATTATACATGGATTAATGCGTTTTGAAACCGAAGTAACTTATATATAGATTATTGCGTTTTTAACCGCAATAGCACATAAGTTTATGGATTAATACAATTTGCGACAGCAATAATTTATAGGTATGGATTATTGCGCATATTTTATTTCGATTTGCATATAGTTTGCATATAGTTGCATACAGTTAAATGTCATATAGATTATTTCGGTTTTTTATATGGATTAATGCCAAATAGTTTATTTCATGGTGCTGAAAAAATAATGTTTTAAGACCCCGTCAAACTCAGAACACTCATTGTGAAGTTTGCAAAGACTGTTATGCAATAGTGTCTCAAAACAAGCACTGCTACTGCGAGATTATTATTACGGAATTTTCTTAGATGAATATGTTTGTAGATTTTCTAGCAAACCATAGAACTGTTATTATACTGTCTGAAAATTGATCGTCAACATTGAGCTTAAAATTATTCGATATTAAAAATACATAATTATCTTCACAGTCAGTTCATGTAAATCTATTATAATGAACACATATTTTTGCCTTTACAAATAAAGAGAAAACATCAAACATAATTATTATACATAGCATCGCCCTCAAAAATAAACATCACAAAATCATATTTTCACTCTGTACAGATATATTTTGTTTTTACTTCGTTAACTTTGAAATTATAATTTTTTATTTAAATAATAAAATTTATTTTTAATGCTTAATTATTTCATTCTATGTTTATTTTAAAATGTACAGAAAGAATTTTCCTTTTGAGTGTGCAACAAGTAGAAATAATGACTATTTTCACATAAAGGATATAATTCGACGTATATAAAGGAGGAAAATTTTATTCAAGTTCATAGTTATCTTAAAAATTTCTTACGTTAATCATATCAGTGAGTAGAGGAAACTTTTGTGAATTAATTTTTTATTTTTTTATTCAATCAAAATTAAATATTATTATCGTATTATTTTTCGCGAAATAATAACTGATTCTTGTTGAGGCTTTAAAAAGTAACAAGCTCGTTTCTTTCCAATATAAAACAAATAATTCTTTCTTGTAAAACTTTAAAAATTTAAGTTTAAAAAATTTTGTGAAAGTATAAAATTGTTAAACCGAACCTAATAAATTTCAAAATAAAAACTGATAAAATATAATATTTTAGATTTTTAAGGTTTTTTTAAATTATTTCTAATCAATTTTTCGTACTTACAATTATAAACTTATTCTGTCCAAACAAATAAAGTACGGCAAGAAAGATTTAAAAAAATATATACATTTTTAATGTGTAAAAATGTTTTAGCCAGTTTAAATTTGAACATGTAATTATAATTACAATTAAAGGGTCAGAAACATTATGTGCCAAGTGTTTTACTAAAAAAAAAAGGATTAAACTTAAAAGATAATTTATTTTCAATTTAAAATTTTATTTGATATTTTTACTTTTATCAAAAATTATTTTCAACCATATTAACTCAACTTATTCAGGAGAATAAACTTTCCAATGACTCTTTATTAATGTTTTTTAAATAAATTATAGTTTCAGTAGGAACTTCAATTAATTTTCGAAATAAATGTGCTGCTATGCTAATTAAAAAAAAATCGTTAAAAATAAAATTTGGAAGTAAAACTTTTATCTTTGACGTCACGTTCTTATTATTTTGTAGAAGAAGAAATTAAAAATTAAAAAATAGTTTTCTTGAAAATTGGAAAATTGTGTACAATAGATTTCAGGGTTTTCAGTATTAAGTTCCCTTCGAAAACGTTAGGAAAATAGTATTCAGCTTATAAATGGCTTTTTGTAATTAATGCACATTACTATAATACAATAACTCTTCTTTAAAATAATTCCAGTCAATATAAAAAAATATTAGTTGAAGTGTACAATCGAATTATTAGTTACTTTTCAATAAAAAAATGCAAAATAAAACATTTGTCCTTCATCCGAAAAGAACTTGAAATACTGGATTTTAAATTTTTAGAAGTATTCATTATAAAAATACAACATATCTGGATATGGAAGCCTGGAAATACCACACAACACAATACTTACAAAAAAAAAATAAATAAAAGAGTAATAATGGATAATAATGTTAAAAGCTGTACAAGCTTCGGTTTTAAATAAGGTTTCACAAATATTTAGAAATAGTTGCTCAGTTAAAGGAGGTTTAGCAATAGCATACAAATAATTTAGGTGTTTTAAATTTCGAGTTAAATCAGGTTCACCTGATAAAGCCCAGCATTGTTTATTTAGATTCAATGAATATGTTCTGATTACCCAAAAAAAAAAGAAGAGTAAGCAGAACATATTCATTGAACCAAAAAATTTGAAAAAAAAGGCTTAAATAAACATAAAAATAAAATACTTTTGTTATTGTGATTTTTATTTTTCGAATTTGAATTTAAAAATATTTAATTCACTTACTTGCCATTTACACAGGATGTTTTCGAAGATTAAAATCAAGATTGACTGATTTTAGTCTGGACTAAAAATCTTGCTTAAAATATTAATTTTTTTCTGTCAAAAAAAAAAAAAGTTTTTAAAATAGAAATATCAAAAATAAAAAAATAAATAAATGAAAAACTGAAAACGAAAAAAAATATTTTTGCTTTACTTTATTTTTTTGATATATAAATTTAAAATTAAAATCAAAATATAAATAGTTTTATTAAAAAAAATATTTTAATCCAAACTAAAATCTAGATTTTAATCTGGACAGTGAAAATTATTTAGGAGATTTTTACCAAAATACATTCAAAAAAATCTTAATTTTAATCTTCGAAAACATCCTGTGTAAATGGCAGGTTATAGTATTTTTTTTATTTATTTTTTTTAAATTATATTTGACTAAGAGCCCGTTCCCAAACTGAGACTATTTTAAATCGTAAAATATACCTTTTCTGCTAAAGAAAATTCCTTTTTTTCAGAAATTGAAATAGGCTTGACATTTAATCTGTATCATCTGCAACGTCTGCTTAAATTTTCAATTTTTTGTTTTTTTTTTAAAAATGAGGTGCACTAAAAAGTACACCTATAAACTGAATTTGTTATGGAAAATTTAAAATTTCCCTTTGCAGATTTTTAAAATATAAAATATCATTTCGGAACGATTTTTACGTCAAAAAATCTTGATTTGTAAAATAATTGTAAAATAACAGCTGTAAAATCGTGTCGTTCCAAAACTAGAAATTAAAAAAATTTTTAAGTTTCTAAAATAGTCACAGTTCGGGAACGGGTTCTAAGAGTCCCGTTCCCAAACTGAGACTATTTTAGAAACTGAAAAAATATTTTAATTTCTAGAATTTCTAGTTTTGGAAGGACACGATTTTACAGCTCTTATTTCACAAATTAAGATTTTTTGACGTAAAAATCGTTCCGAAATGATATTTTATTTCTTAAAAATCTGCAAATGGAAATTTTAAATTTCCCATAACAATCTCAGTTTATAGAAGTACTTTTAAGAGTGCGTTCCATAAGTATTTTAGTTTTGTATGTAGAATCTCCCTTTTCTGCAAGCCAAAAAATTCCTGTCCTAGGAAAAAAACCGATTTGACATTTAATTTGGTTAAATCTGCTAATTAGATCATATACTTCATTTATTTTATAAGGGCATATGTTTTAATGCGTCATATTTAATTTTTTACATTTTTAACAAAGTTTCAGAAATCAATATTATTTCAAAATGAAAATGAAAAAGAAATGTTAGAAAATAATGAAATAAATACAAAAATTAAGTTAATTTGTTGTAACTGTAGCAAACTGTAGCCGACTATAGTTTCGTCTTCTGAGAAATGAAACAATGTACATATAATGAAAAGTATAGTTTTCGAGTAATTTGAGTTTAAATAAGATTTGAAAATTAAAACAACGTATGCAAATGCAACAATATCAAGTAACGTATACTCTTTATACAAAGAGCATTTTACTTTCTTGTTTAAAGAAAATTCTTTTTTGTTGATTTTTAAAACAACGTATTGTATTCTTAAGTTCTTCAATAACATTTGGAATGTTATTGAAAGAAATAATGTAAAAGTAGTACGAGCCCTGCATCATAAGACCTCGTACGGGTTTTTTTTTTTGAGTTTGTTCTACTTTTTTTCAGTTTTCTCCAGTTTTGTATTTTTTTCGTTTAAACCAACCTTTTTTAGGAGTTTTTGGTCTTTATTAAAAAAAAATTTTTTAAGTTAAATTTTGAGAAAAAAATTATTTTCCAAAAGTCTACTTTTTCAACTTTTTTTAAGGGCATCGCAGAAATTTTCGAAAGATGCATTTTGAAGGGCATTTGGGAGTAGTTAATTTTAGCTTTTTGGGTTTTGTCGATAAAATAAAGGAGAGAGTCAAAAAACGCCTTTGAAAATCCAAAAAACAGGTCAAAAACGCGAAAAATAGCAATTTTGGCCTGTTTTTTGGAATTTCAAAGGAGTTTTTTGGCTCTCTCCTTTATTTTATCGCCAAAACCTAAAAAGCTAAAATTAACTACTCCCAAATGCCCTTTAAAATGCATCTTTCGAAAATTTCTGCGATGCCCACAAAAAAAGTTGAAAAAGTAGACTTTTGGAAAATAATTTTTTTCTCAAAATTTAACTTAAAAAAATTTTTTTTTTATAAAGACCAAAAACTCCTAAAAAAGGTTGGTTTAAACGAAAAAAATACAAAACTGGAGAAAACTGAAAAAAAGTAGAACAAACTCAAAAAAAAAAACCCGTACGAGGTCTTATGATGCAGGGCTCGTATACAGCGTTTCATTTTTTTTTGAAAAATAAAAAATTATATAGAATTTTTTTTGCAAAATGATGTACAGATTTATAAGTCGTTTTAATTTTCATAAAAGTTTTATGTTAAAAAGTATAAAGACGTAACCATATTTTACACTGTTTCTTTTTTTTAATTCAGCAAAAGTGAATATTTGAATTTTCATCTAAAAAACACATTTTAATCAACATTAAGAATATTGCAAAATAGTTGTAATTATAAAATCGGGTACGAGGAATCGAATGGTGCTATTATCTAATAATGACGTGTAAATATCATACGTTGCTTCATTTCCCAGCAGTATTATGTGAATATAAAAAAACCTACATAAAATTATAAAGTATATGGTTAGAAATAAATAAATAAAACTTTCTTAAAAAAGAAACATAATTGCTAATAATTAGTAGATACTAGATATGTAATAGATTCTGAGTTTAAGACCACTTTAAAGTTGTCCTAGAAAACGATTTGTTATGGGATATTTTTTTTACAGATTTAATAAAAATAAAATAGAGTTTCGAAACGATTTTTTGCAGAAATTATTGTGGATATAGAATTTTAGCTGTCAAATCGCATCGTTCCATAATTCAAAAGTCTCAAAAAAAGCATACCGATGCTAGTTTTAGGTAAAATCGTGACTTATGGAACGCACTCTAAGTGCACCTCATTAAAAAAAAAAAAAAAATTGAAAATCTAAGCAGACGTTGCAGATGATACAGATTAAATGTCAGGCCTATTTCAATTTGTGAAAAAAAGGAATTTTCTTTAGCAGAAAAGGAATATTTTACGATTAAAAATAGTCTCAGTTTTGGAACGGGCTCTAAATTTATTCACTAATTTTTATTTAGAAATTTAACAAAAAAAAAAAAAAATAAAAAAACAACAAAATTAACCCTGGTTAAAAAAATTCATAATGTGAACAGAAATTTCTAATTGTGGGATACCTTGATTTAATTTATGAATAAAATTCATAGTTTGGAAATCATATCATAAGCTTATAAGCGGGCTTGAAAGACTGAGAAAGAGGTAGAGAATCAGTATGAATCCATCACTAATGTAAATAGGCCCTATATTTCATATTTATTTCATTCATGTATTTTTAAATAAGTTTAAATATAATAATTAATAAGTAGTACCATTGATTATAATTAGTATCAAATTTGCATCTTTCATACATTATATTTTACGCTTTTTTTTTGTAATATTTTGAAAAATGGTATTTGTTTGATGATATTTTGAAAAATGGTAACAGTTTATATTTTCAATGTGTGAAAGTTGTTAATATGATACTAATTATTAGTCAATAACAGAGCTGGACTGGCCTACTAAACTAACGGGAGTTCCCCGGTGGGCCGTGCCAAAATCCGTTGTAATGTTTTCTGTTAATATATATAAAGAAAAATTTAAACTTCCCGGTCCCAAATTAATTCGCAGTCCAGCCCTGGTCAATAGTAATTCCTACCTGTAAATTACACTAATTTTAAATTTTATATCATTCCAGAAAAAGAAAATATGTTGACTAGATTGATATTGTGGGTAGTTCTTTGTTATGTGGCATTAAAAGTTGAAAGTTCAGATAATTGTGAAGAGCAATTAACAAGTTATAGAAAATTTATTTTATCTGCTATTTTAAATTTCGAGGATGTTTGTGATGTTTACGAAGATGGTGGAGCAGTGAGAAACGAAGATGAACGATATAGACCTGAAATTTGGGCTTTCTTTAAGCTACTTATGGCCCAATTTAAAGACTTAGAATTTGTGGATATTATAAAAGAAGCTGTTGAATTGAAATGTAAAGAAAAATCACTCCGAAATGACAAACGAGATGGTGTGATAATAGGAAAAAAACAGAGATTTCATTCATGGGGAGGAAAAAGAAATGGAATAGATTTAAAAAAGTATCAATGGACTATATAAAAGTTAAATTTAAATCCAAATGTAAGAAATAATTATACTGTATAAAGCAAAGAAAAGAAATGTTTTTTCAACTACAGTTTTTTTTATTTATGTAAATTGAAGCACATTTATTGGGGAATCGGAAAATGGTAATATTTCGGACTTAATTCTTTTTTTTAATTGCGGCCTAATTTTTAACAGTTGATACAAGAAATTTTATAAATGAAAAAAAATATGAAACCAATAAATTTGATTGCGAATGATACTGAGTTAGATAGGTTGGTTTTATTAGATAGGTCTAGGTCCTATAATTATATTGAGTAAAAATATCTCTCTATAGCGGCGGTCACACGAGGCTGGTTTACCAGCCGCTGGTCGCTGCTAGTCAGCAGTGGCTGGCTAGCAACGACAGCAACCAGCATACGGGAGGGTCCAGAGTGTTGTGCAAACAGCAGCAGCTGGTCTGGCAGCTGCGATGTTTTAAATCAGTTTTATATATTTTGGTCACTGTTTTCTACAAAATGTCTTTACATAGGACAGAAGTGTTAAGGAAATTGTTAAGAAGGCAATTGGCTGCTGTAGCTATATATACCTTTTTATACGACGGTGAAGTTGCATTCCACAAACAATCATATTTTATTATTTGATTTGAATTCCAATTCACTTTTTGGTTCCATTTTATTTTAATTACACTACTATTAGTAAAGTATTGAAAAATTCAAATCAATAAAATTAAATGTAAAACTGAAATAAAATAATCAACAACAACATTGGCCAGCAGAACCGTTGAACTTCACCAGGTGTTACTGAAATCGCTCCGTTGCTGCTGGCACCAGCGGCATAACAGTTTACACGGTGCTGCAATTAACCCTCTTCCCGGTATCCAATCGAGCTGAATTTTGCACATAGCTTTGTCGTCGATGACAATGCACTTTGGCATCGACACATTCACACACACACACACACACACACACACACACACACACACACACACACACACACACACACACACACACACACACACACACACACACACACACACACACACACACACACACACACACACACACACACACACACACACACACACACACACACACACACACACACACACACACACACACACACACACACACACACACACACACACACACACACACACACACACACACACACACACACACACACACACACACACACACACACACACACACACACACACACACACACACACACACACACACACACACACACACACACACACACACACACACACACACACACACACACACACACACACACACACACACACACACACACACACACACACACACACACACACACACACACACACACACACACACACACACACACACACACACACACACACACACACACACACACACACACACACACACACACACACACACACACACACACACACACACACACACACACACACACACACACACACACACACACACACACACACACACACACACACACACACACACACACACACACACACACACACACACACACACACACACACACACACACACACACACACACACACACACACACACACACACACACACACACACACACACACACACACACACACACACACACACACACACACACACACACACACACACACACACACACACACACACACACACACACACACACACACACACACACACACACACACACACACACATACACACACACACACACACACACACACACACACACACACACACACACACACACACACACACACACACACACACACACACACACACACACACACACACACACACACACACACACACACACACACACACACACACACACACACACACACACACACACACACACACACACACACACACACACACACACACACACACACACACACACACACACACACACACACACACACACACACACACACACACACACACACACACACACACACACACACACACACACACACACACACACACACACACACACACACACACACACACACACACACACACACACACACACACACACACACACACACACACACACACACACACACACACACACACACACACACACACACACACACACACACACACATCTTTACATTAATTTCACCACCGGGTCCATAAACTTACAAAGTCAAAATTGACCCACTTCCCGGTATCCAATCGAGCTGAAATTTTGCACATCGCTTTGTCGTCGATGACAATGCACTTTGGCATCAACACATTCGCACACACACACACACACACACATCACCGCAGTTTCCACAAACTTACAAAGTTAAAAATGACACACACACCTTTATATAAACTTCACCACCTGGTTTGCAAACTTAGTAAGTCAAAATAGGCAAAATTTCCGGTATCCAATCGAGCTAAAATTTTGCACATGACTTTGTCGTCGATAACAATATACTTTGGCATCATAGACTCACACACGTACACACACACCTTTATATGAACTACATATCAATTGCGTCGCATATAAAGGATTTATATCAAAAACTTTGTTTTTATGGGTTGTGTTTTTTTATTTGGACAAGGAGTTAATTTTTACGAGTGTAACTCATTTTAATAAGCAGTCATACAGCTGTCGACAGAAGTTAATGCTTAAAAGATTTAAGCCGGGAAGACCCTAACCGTAGCTCCCTACCCAAAATTTTTTGTCAGGTAATCTTTATTTCATCGGAGCTACGTATTTTGAAAAAAAATGTTGGTTGCATTTTATCAAAAGAATTTGGTATAAATATAAAAGTAATAGTTTCAATTATATATACATTTCAATTATTCATAGTAGATTTTTTGCTCTCTTCAGGATTCGAACCTGCGTCCTTAGCATTGCAAATCACCAACACACCACACAGAAAATGTATATACCAATTCTAAGGACGCAGGTTCGAACCCCGAAGAATGCATAAGAAATAAAATTAGAATTTAATAAAAATCTAATAAAAAATCTAATATAAATAAATAAAAACGAATTTTAACCATTAAATAAAAAGAATGCAATTTTTTCTACTAAGTAAATAATTAAACTATATTTAGTTATTGGTGCACATTCATTTTTTTGTGTACATATTGAATTTTTCAAATTCGAGACTCTATCGTATTTTGAGTATTCTTATTTTTCCTAGAAAAAATCTCACGCGTTTACGACTCTCGCAAGACTCGAATTTGAAAATAGATTTTTATCCTCTACCAAAAATCATACAAAGCGCCTAAAGAAATATTAACATCAAAAATATTTTTGAATTTCACATCTTAACTAAGTAAAATGTTTTTCCTATCCGGCGCAAACCTTGTTTCGTCCTATTCAATAAACCATTTTTTTATTTATAATTGTCGCGGATATGAGCGTGGAATTTGGTTAATAATTTACGTGGTTTTGTGGATTAGTCGTAGGATGCCTGATTTGGGGGGCACCAAAAAACAAAAAAACAATGTTTCATATACATAATATAAATAAAAGTACTTTTTTTGTACACCGTACGTAATCCATATTTTGATAAGAAAACTTTTTTATTTTTTACCAGATTTCAAAAATGTTAGTGTTTCTGCAAAGTAGAGGAAAATTAAGCCCAACCATAGTTTAAGTTTGTTCCGAATCCAGTAAAAATAAAAAAGTTTTCCTAACAAAATATAAATTACGTACGGGTTACAAACGGCTTACTTTTTTTGTGGAAATCGCGATATACAATATTAAACTAATTTTCAGTTGTCTGCACAAAAGTCTTAGATTGTGAAAATTCTGTTTATTTTTATTATTATTTAAAAAAAATTTGGAGAATGCCTATTGGCAAAATTGCTTCGCCAATTTTCGGTGTTAAAAAGTACAAAAAAAAACTTTAAAAATTTGATGGACCAAGAAAAACTTTAAAACTTGGAAACTCTATGTACTGAAAGTGAGGGCACGAAAAAAATTAACAATGATAATGTCATTTATGAATTTGCAGAGCTGAGAGTGGGAAAGATATCGCTGTGAACTAGGTTATACTGCAGTCATAGTGATAAAAACAGTATCTAAAAAGGAAAACGACAAAAAACGATTTAAAGTTTGTTAAACATACTGTATTAGTCTTTTCTTTTGATATTCTTCAAACGGTATATTTGATAGTAAATAAAATATGTATTTCCGTATAGTTAAGATTCACACATAGAGTACGATTCAAATCACTTGACCAATCCGTTATGCAAAGCTTTCCCCTAAATTTTGTATGGAATTTTGTAATGGAAAGGGAAAGCTTTGCATAACGGATTAGTCAAGTGATTTGAATGGTCCTCAATCAGTCATGCCATTGTTCCGTCACCGTCAAGTATCCGTCAAAATCTTGGCCTGTGTCTATATACTTCAGTCACGTCACCGTTTTTTTTAGATACAAAATAGAAAATAAAAACTTTGTTTTGTTTGTTTTGCTTTCAATTTCAAAAATACCGTCCGTCAAAAAAAAAATCGTCGGAAAGTAATTTAATTTTGACGGCTCGTTGACGGTGGGGCTTCTGATGGTTCGGTGACGTGACGGCGCCGACTGGGTGTAGACAGTTCATTTAAATTACAAGGAACGATATTTTTTTTGACTGAAATGACGTGCCGGTGACGTGACGGTGACTTGACGTGACTGATATGTGTGAATTGACCTTAATGCTGTATTATTTCTTTATTAAAAATTTTATAACTTTTTCAAAATATTCAAAGTATTTTACAATCAATAAAACTTTTTTAAATTGTAGGGCAATTTCCAAAAATATTTGGGCCAATTTTTTTTGTATTCAAAAGTTTGTGATTTGTACTATCAAATGCCATCAAAAACTAAATTTTTCAGATTTTCGAAGATACTGTGTTTTTCACTATGACTGCAGTATAATTAAATTTATTTTTTTTTAATTAATTAATAATTATTTTATTTTAATTTTTTTCAATTCTTCATGTACAATGTAGAAAAATTTTGATTGCCTAGGGCACCAAAATGTCATAACGTGCCACTGCTTGGATGTGATAGAAGAGGGAGAGGCGGGTGTCTCACATGCTTCATACCTGAAAATTCTTACATATAAAGCTCTCTACAATGGTAAGCGTAGAGGCATTTAAAAGTAACTTACATACAACATACTTGCAATTATATAAATGTGTATAGGTAGATATAGTACGATTCAAATCACTTGTGTCCTATGTGCTTTTAAGAGAGGGTAAAATTTTAATAAAATTTATGCTTAAGCTTTTTTTATAAATTGTTTTGTATATTTTTCTCTTTCTGGCTCACACACATTTATCTGAGTTTTCAAGAAAAAAAATTGCGATAGTCCTTACGTCCTTATACTTCTGTGATTAGAAGGGCACTAAATAAATCAGGGCTGCCAGATGGAATTAATGAAATTTCCTCAAATTTATAAGAAATTTCCCCAAAACAGACACTTTTTGAAAAAAATTCCTCAAATTTTTTTTTTTTATTTTTTCGTGTTCTAATATTTTTTTTTGCCCTAAATTAGAAAAAAAATTGTTTAACGGTTTTACTCACTGCAGTTTTTCCCCAAAAACAGCTTATTTTTGCAAGATTTCCTCAAATTTTTAATGTGTTCAGATTTTATGCGGTATTTATAATGTTCTAAATCAAAAAGTTTAGTTCCAACAACGGATTTTGAGTTCAACGTACGTAGAAGGATGTCGTAATGATATCAATTTCTTAAAATCATTAGGGTAAAAAAACACGAAGCAGTCATAGAACTGCCGACAGAAGTTTATACTTAAAGATTTAAAAACTATGAATAACAGTGGCTACAAATGATGGCTGCTCAGTACAAAATGTAAATTAAAATAAAAATCAGTCCATCAGTCCAAAAGCAGTCCATTATTTGTAGCCACTGTTATTTCATAGTTTAAATCTTAAGTATAAACTTCTGTAGGCAGTTCTATGACTGCTTCGTGTGTTTTTTTTTTTGCATATTTTGAGACGGAAAACCTATAATGATAAATTACTTGATCGATATCTATACTATCAATGCCAAAATATACCTATGTTGTTTCTCAAGGCTTTAATAAAATTATTTGTAACGAGTTTAGTGCGTCCAATATTATAAATTTGTTTTATAGGATATAATGTTTATAACTTTAGTGGTTACATGATCTCTGTAAAAAAAATAAAACGCAAAAACATGAAACATGAAATGAAATGTGATCACTTTTCTTACTTATTTTTCTCCCGGGAAACTCGTACTTTTTTTAGCGTTTATTATCTTATTAACTACAACAGGATTAACAAATGCTTGTTTAAATACATATATACATATAACTGTCTTGTCATAGTAAGTGGTAAAACATGTTTGAAAATTAGTTGGGACTTTAGTGATATACCTATTATCCGGTGTCTAAATTTTTTATGAATGATCACAAGATTATGTTAATTCTATTGTGAAAATAAGATTGCACGAAAAAGCTGTGAATATTTACCAAAACGAAGTACAGATACTTAAATTAAGAGAAAAATTTTAACTTTAAAAATTATGACGCTTTACAGAAATTAATTAGATCAATCTGCAAAAATTAATTGACCAATTTATTATCTCTCCCTCTTTGGTATTTTGTATTTGGCGTAACTACATTATTATGTTAAAAAAATTAAAAAAAAAAAAATTTCATAAAATTCTCAGTATCGGGGGATCGAACTTGGCACCTTCAGAATTGTAATCCGATATTCTATCCACTCAGCCATATTGTCCTTATGATTTCAGCTTTCTAAAATAACATAAAAGAGCACTTGTCTTCTTTAATAATTAAAATCCCCGGAATTTATTTTAAAAATTTCTCTCTTATTTCCTTCCACTAATCGTATTCATGAACCCGTTTATTTTTTAAAAATTTCTCTCTTATTTCCTTCCACTAATCGTATTCATGAACCCGTTTATTTCATTCCACTAACCGTATTCATGAACCTTAAACAAAGCAGAAGTTGAACTTGAATTTTTATATTATTTAGAAGAATAAACTCTTTATATGATTTTAGAAAGCAAAAATTATATGGCCATTTGTTTATTAGAATTTTTTTATTATATTTTAGAAATCCAAAATCATATGGGCTATATGGCTTGGTGGCTAGAACATCGGACTATAAGAGTGAAGGTGTCAGGTTCGATTCTCCCCAATGAATACATTTTTTTTTTCATTTTTTTGAACATAATAATTTTTTTGAACATAATTTTTTATTGGTAGAATCTGTAATTTTTTTGCTTGTGATATTGGGCCCTATATATACATATATTTGAAATTAAAAAAGTGTACGATAATTATCAATTCCTACCCAAAATTTTTGGTCTGGTAATCTTTATTTCACCAGAGCTACCTATTTTGAAAAATTTTTTTTTTGCATATTTTGAGCCGGGAAAACCTATAATGATAAATTACTTGATCGATATCTATACTATCAATGCCAAAATATACCTATGTTGTTTCTCAAGGCTTTAATAAAATTATTTGTAACGAGCTTAGTGCGTCCAATATTATAAATTTGTTTTATAGGATATAATGTTTATAACTTTAGTGGTTACATAATCTCTGTAAAAATAATAAAACAAAAACATGAAACATGAAATGAAATGTGATCACTTTTCTTACTTATTTTTCTCCCGGGAAATTCGTACTTTTTTTAGCGTTTATTATCTTATTAACTACAACAGGATTAACAAATGCTTGTTTAAATACATATATACCACGCACGAAGCGTAAGTTTTTCAATATCGGAAGCACACTAATCCTTTTCCTTAAAATAGTTTCCTTCATATAAAAAAACTTTAAATGTAATAAATAAGAGCCCGTTCCCAAACTGAGACTATTTTAAATCGTAAAATATACCTTTTCTGCTAAAGAAAATTCCTTTTTTTAAGAAATTTAAATATACTTGACATTTAATCTGTATCATCTGCAACGTCTGCTTAAATTTTCAATTTTTTTTTTAAAATGAGGTGCATTAAAAAGTACACCTATAAACTGAGTTTGTTATTAGAAATTTAAAATTTCCCTTTGCAGATTTTTAAAATATAAAATATCATTTCGGAACGATTTTTATGTCAAAAAATCTTGATTTGTAAAATAATTGTAAAATAACAGCTGTAAAATCGTGTCGTTCCAAAACTAGAAATTCTAAAATAGTCTCAGTTTGGGAACGGGCTCTAAGTATTCATTAAGTTTCTTCAAATTTTTTGATCAACTAAATTAGATATTATTTACAAAGTATTAGTAGATTTTAATAGGAATTTAGATAAAAACTCTTATTGCTTTGCAAAAATACAAAAATACGGAAATTATCATGAAAAAATGTCCACAGTAGGTTTTTCGTGGTAATAAAGTTCTGTAGAAATAATTTCGGAACGAAAGTAAAGCCTTGTTGTCACATACAACTGAAACTGAAACTGAAACTGAATTCAGTACATTAGCAACTGAAACTGAAACAAAAACTGAATTTTTCACAAATTTCCTTTGCATCGACTGAAACTGAATTCAGTACATCAGCAACTGAAACTGAAACAAGTACTTTTGACTTGTTTCAGTACTGAATAAAGACACAAAAGTCAAAATCGGTTTTTTTTTTTTTTTTAATTCGATTTGTTATTAAATTTTTAATTTAATAAAATTTAAATATTATTAAATTCGGTTTGGTGTTTTTTTTTTAAATTTGTTTCATGAAAAAAAAATTTTATCATGGAAAACCCGACAAAAAAAATTAAATTTGTCGATGCAGATGAAGAAAAAGTTACGTTCAGTTTCTGTTTTATGTTGCAACCGGCCACTGAAACTGAAACTTAATAAATGTACAACCGAACTGAAAATTAGTTTCTGTTTCAGTTTCAGTTTCAGTTCCAGTTGTATGTGACAACAAGGCTTAAGCATTTGTTTTTTATTGAAGTTTATTAAATTGCAAATATAAATTTTATTTTAAGACCGAAATTGTGGGCTTCATTTTTAAAACTTTTTAAATATGAAAAGCTCTTTTTGAATCACAGAAACTAAAATATTAGATATGTAGGAGAAAATCAAAAAACAGACAACATTTTTTTAATGGAAAGGGAAAACTTTATATTAAAATATGACAAGTGATTTGAATCGAACTATACGTTTTTATTTTTAATTTCTTGATTTTGTGAAATGGGTTTTTCATATTTCAGATTATTAAAAATGGAAGAATATTTTCAAAATACTTTTAAATATGATTACAAGCTAAAACAAATTGATATGAAAGATTTTGTGATATGGCTGTAGATTTATTAAATTTTAACGAAAATTGATTTCCAAAAAAATATTGAATCATACGATCGAATTTCAAATTACTCAAAATAAAGAATTCACCTAAAAATAGGCGAAAATTTTACAAACTCTTCCAACGTTTAAAACGAGATAAGAATAATTTAGAAAGTGATTCATTTAAAAATGAGCCTGAATTTGATAATTATTCATTTATTCATTTATTTTCAAGCTGATATAATGGTACCCGGCTAATTCGTCGCAAGCAATTCGTCGCAAGCAATTCGTAGCAAGCAATTCATCGCAAAGCAATTCATCGCAAAGCAATTCGTCGCAAAGCAATTCGTCGCAAAGCAATTCGTCGCAAAGAATTCGTCGCAAATAATTCGTCGCAAAACAATTTTTTTTTTTTTTTTTTAATTTTTAATTTTTAGCTCTATAAACTAGGATAAAAAAAAATGAACCAGAATTTTTAATTTTTTTAGTTTCTTTAATAATATTAAAAATAAAATATCAGCTTCATTCAAAATAACAAAATTCTAAATAATAAAAAGATATGAAAAGAGAATAAAAAAAATTAGAATAAGAAACAAAACAGGAATTAAGATAATTTATCAATATTTTAAATAGAACCAATATCAAAATTATGAGCTGTATTTCGCAAATAATTAATTGCAGGCATGGTTTCAAATTTTTTTACAGCAGCTGCATTACGTGCACTTAAATCTTTATATTATTATTTTTTTTTTGCTCACCGGATCCACCAGCGAGAATCTGTCCCCGAAAAACATCAATTTTAGCAAAAAAAAAGGTTCCTTATTCGAATTCGTATTATACATTTCAAATTAAACTATCACTGCGTTCGCAAAGTAATTCATCGCAAAAATTTTTTGCGATGAATTACTTTGCGACGAATTGCTTGCGACGAATTGCTTTGCGACGAATTGCTTTGCGATGAATTGCTTTGCGACGAATTGCTTTGCGATGAATTGCTTTGCGACGAATTGCTTGCGACGAATTGCTTGCGACGAATTGCTTGCGACGAATTAGCCGGGAATCGATATAATAAAATTACATTATAATTACTTATATTTACAGATTTAGAGCCCTATGCTACTTTACTACTAAGAAATTTATGTTACATTATGACTAACTAATTCTATATTTTTATCAAACATTTAATATAGGAAAATACTGAAACTTATTTGACTTCTTTAAAATTTAAATACTATCTTATAAGGTATTTCCATTTACCTAGTAAATCCCACATAAATTCCGATATTTGAGTTGCCGTTTCTATTACATTAAGTGGAATACGAAGTGGAATATGTTGACATTTAAAAAAAATAATAAACTGAATTTTTTTTTTTATTATTTTTTTATATAAAAAAAATTTTATTTACGTTTTTTTATTTTTTTTTTTGTTACTTTGACAAAAAAATTTCTGACCAACCAAAAAATAATTTAAAAAAGCACCTAAAAATGTAGTTTTTTTCATAAATTATGTACTTTTTTTGATAAATTTGGAATCCGAACCCTAACTTAAGTGGAATTTGAAAAAGGGATATAGAAATAGCGGAATTTATTTTTATATGAGAATTTACCTGAAATATTGCGGAAAACTGAATATCCCACAAATATTCCACTAATGGAAATAGGTTATTACTTACTATACATAATAATTAACTAACCTAAGGGAAAAATTTAAATAAGGATATTGGGGATTTTTCAATATTTGGAAAATTACTTATTTCAGGATTTTCCGATCTTATGCATCTATCGTTGAAATTAAAACTTAATTCATTAATTTTTTCATATATAGTCTATGCTTTTGATAATTATCATTTAGGCTCTGCAGTATAAGTAGAATAGAAATCATTTCTCCTAAAACTGAGAAGACTGTAGTTGAATTGAAAGCTTCTCTGAAATAAAAAAAGGAAAGGAATTAGAAATTAGTGAAAAAGCTAATGAACCTGAATTTGATAATTATCATGTAGGCGCTGTAGTTAGTAGAATAGAAATCATTCCTCCTAAAACTGAGAAAACTGTAATTGAAAGCTTCTCTGAAATAAAAAAAAAGAGGAATTACAAAAAGCTAATGAATCTAACTTTGATAATCATTTAGATTCTGTAGTTACCAGAATAGAAAGCTTTGCTTTTAAAAATGAGAAGTCTTCAATTAAAAGCTTCTCTGAAACTGAAAAATACATTAAAAGTTAAGAGATTCTTTGAGAAAATCACTATAATAATTTTAGCTTAGATTCTGATTCTAAAATAAACAAAATAGAAAAATATCTTTCTTTTAAAATTGATTATAGTGAAAGTGAAAGTCCAAATGTTGAGATAAAATATGAAGATGCATTTACCATAAAACCTGCACTTCGTTTCAAAGATTCGTTTCATAAAATAGGCGAATTTCATATTCACGATCTAGAATTTGAATTAATTTCAGACAAAAAAATTGGTTTACAATCTCTGAAAAAATTAATCTTATAATTAAAAAAAAATTTAGAAAATTTAACAATGTGTGTTTTAAATTTTAAAACACTCTATAAATCTAAAATTGGGGACATTTCATATGCTTACTTGCTCATTTTAATTCTACAAAATATAAGTTTTTTACATTAATTAATTCAAAAAAGTAGAAATATTAATATCTTCAAAAGATCCAACTCATGGAATAAATATAAAAGAATCGGAAAAACGAGTTTTTAGACTCACTTCACAGTGCAGAGGCATTGAAAGGCTTCTAATGAAATATGACCTGCGTAGCTACGTATAATTACTTGGAAGAGCAAGCAAATCGAGCTGCAAGTTCCATTGTTGTAAAAGGAAATCTCAAAGGAATAAAAAGTAAATTTGTGATCAGAAAAGTAAATCAGGAAAGAAAAGCAGAACTTGATTGTGGTACTGATGACTTTTTCGATCTTTTGGAAAAAACAAAATATTTTAATTATTTGAAAAAAGTTATTAAACCGTTTGCAGCTTACATATATGAAGAAACAATTGTTAAAAAAATTTTCGAGTATAGAAAAAACTTTATATTTCGATGCAACCGGTAATATTGTAAGATTGCCATAGAGTACTGAAAAACGTGTTTTGTATTATGCGGGGGTTATGAGATTAAAGAATAACAAAGTATTACCTCTTTTTAGTATGATTAGTAGTGATCACGACGCTAATGCGATTGGATCATGTTCAAAAACTCAAATGTTTAAAAAAAATCAACGAAGTGGTTACTGAAGTTAGTTTTGCTAATGTCAATGCTTTTCTAAGACAGAGGAATTGTATGGAAAATCCACATAGAGACCACCCTTAATGTGTAGTAACATATCTCAAAAAATATTTTGATTTAGTTAATAATAATAATAAAATTGAACCTGATTTTTTGTTGCTGTCATTATATAAAAATAATTTATAACGAGGTTCAAAACACTTTTCAAATCGAAAATTAAAAATATTTATGAAATCGATCTTAGTGAAGTGTATAGGGATAAATAGCAAACTGGCAACCCTAAATTAGAAACATGCCAATACGAACACTAAAAAAGAAATATCGAATGATGACAATCAATCACCAACGGACATTAACAAAATTATTTTTATAAAAGAGAATTACAGGAAAAATTTTATTGAAATAAAATATAAATTTTATAATAAAAAAAACGTTGGTTTTATTTCATGAACATCACACTTAGGCTTTAGGGGGGGCATTTAATATTAGTTCCTTATCTCAAGCTGCAACTTTCTTCGAGCATTTTTGTGTCATTTTATCTGCTGAAACAAAAGAAAATGAATCTTATAAATTAAGTTACAGATTTTTTGATAATTTTCTTCAGGAAGAAGTAAATCATAATTCTTTCAAAGAAACTAATGACATAAATATTGATTCAGAAGTAAAGAATACCAATTATGGGAGTCAAAATACAAAAAATCTTCTTAAGAGAAGTAATTTCTATAGTTATTTTATAACAAATCAAGAAAAAGTTGCTAAAAAGGTTTCTGATGAAGAAACTAGAAGTATTTCTTTATCGAAAAATGAGCTAAAAAATCAATAGTTTTGACTCATAGCTTAAAAACTTATTTTTCTTACCTTCCTTTTTGGACGTGTTTGATGAAAAGCAAAAGCTCCAATGCGAAAATTGAAGTTTTTTCAATACAGTTAAAAATTCAATCTTAGAAGAGAGAAAGCACAAAGCTTCTAGAGTGATTGAAAATCTTATGACCCATTCTATTCGTACTTTGAAAATCCTAGAGTTTAAAGGAGAAGAAAATCAGTATTGCTCACAAAAAAATGATTTTAGAAAAAAGCCGTTCTTGCTTTGCAGAAAACAAAAAAAACAATCATTATACTTGGACAAGAAAAAAAAGAGAAAATTTTGTGAAAACGAAATTTATTCTGATCATAATTATCTGATCATAATTAAGAAACCTGATTTCATTAGGTTCCATGCAAAAAAAAAGTAAAAACTCTAATTTTGGATACAGATGATCCAATGAATTTGGATTTAACCGAAAATTGGAATAAAACTCCTTCTGTGAAAAGGAGGAGTTTCTTATCGTTTTTCTCAAGATTTATTAAATCAGTAAAACTTCCACATTTAGTTGATAAAATGGAAGCGTGGGAAGACAACGAAGATCATTCCGATACTTCTACTAGCAATACTGAGTTAGTAGATAAATACGATAATGGTAATAGGAAACTTACTAGACAATCCGAAGGATAAAATTGACAATCTTCAAAAATCTGGAATATATAAAATAAACTGTAATGACTGTAATGCTTGCTATATAGGACAAACGAAAAGAAATATAGAAACCAGATTTAAAGAGCATACATCACGTATTAAATATAACCGACCAACAAAATCAGCAGTTGCAGATCATGTATTAAAAACCGACCATTTTAATATTGACAAAAATAGTCTGCAATTAGTAAAGCATGTGACTAATAAAAGGGAACTTGACGCTTGGGAAAGTATTCATATTTGGAAGAATATAAGTAAAAACATACTTAATAATAACCCAGCACCAATAAAATTAACACTATTTGATTTGATACAAACAGACTAACAATATTTAAATTAGCAAGTTTTAATAATAATAATCTTGACAAACCCTTCAAGGTTGTCAATTAATAATTTTAAAGAACATAACTGACCAAAGCTTTTATTGGAAAAATTAAAAGAACTCTAGAAGTTAGGATAAAATAACATAAAATTACATATTGACAAACATAACGTTTTAACATCACACAGAATTAATAATGACCACAACATTGACTGGAATAATCCAATAATTCTTGACGTAGAATCTAATTGGCATAAACGTAACATTTCGGAAATGTTACATATTAAATCGTCTAATAATACGTTAAATGCACAATTAGATACTGAAAAACTTAAAAGTATTTATAATATTATACTAAACTAATCTAAATTTATCTTCTCCTTTTTTTCCGACAAAAATTACTTATGTTCAAATATTTTTTAATTTTTATAATTTTTATTTTTCTTACACATATTGCCTTTTTGAAGTAGAATTCTGTGACTAATATCTTTAGAAATGACATTTTTAATTTCTTTTAATTTCTTTTGATTTTGAGGTTTTATATTGTTTAATTTTCATAGACCAAACGGTATTGCTTGAGATTTGATATATTGTTTAATTTCTATGAACTGTTGTATTTTGTACCAGTAAAAATAATTATGGTATTTTTTGGTTTTTTAATTTTTTGATTTTTTCACTTAACTAAAATTTTGATAATTGATAATTGTTTAATGCCTTGGACAAACTCACACGATTAACATGTTCTTGATCAAGAACATGTTAATTTTATGTTTTTGAAGTAGTTTTCCCATAGTAATAAAAACAGAAACAAGAAGATGTTCTTGCGAAAACATGTTGTTATCAAGGGATGGGTTGAGTAATTTTTACAAATATTTCGTGAGGCAATATCTGGAAGCCATTAATGTTCACTGGGGTATCATTTTTGACGTTGACTTTGAAAATTTTATGTCATATTTATTTGTAAACAAATGAAAAAAAAGTTTGTTATTGTTTTTTATTTTGAATTTGAATTGAATTTGTAGGCACCCTCTAAACAAAACGATTCGTTTTCGATTCGAAGAATGTATTTCATACAACACATCATTTACGAATCTTTTATGCGAATTGTTTATGAATCGCAAACGATTTACCAATCACATGATAATTAGAATCTTAAACGATGTATTGCTTATGTATTGGTAGTTTATTTCAAGAGCGTTTTAATGACTCGTTTATGAATCGTTTTTAATGAAACGTTTATGAATCGTTTTCAATGATACGTTTATGAATTGTTTTTAATGCATCGTTTATGAATCGTTTATGAATCGTTTTTAATAAATCGTTTTTGAATCGCTTCTAATGAAACGTTTACGAATTGTTTTTAATTATTATAGATCTGCTTTTAAAAAAATAAAAAATAAATAAAAGAAATGTTAACGTTTATATATGTATTATGTTTTTATATTAAAAAAAATATCTTTAACATTGAAATCACTAGCTTGGATATCACAATTTGTAGATTTTGTATATAAAAATAAGTACTATACTATAACTATTCTGAACTATATGAGGATTTGAACTTCTACTACCTCAGACAAAATTAATCATTATAATCATTATCACAGGCATTTGAAATATTATATTGTATTGACCATGCAGCTATATCACTAGTAATATTCCGTCCTTCTTCTACAAAATGTTGATGCCCTTTTTCAACGGCTGATCCACAAAAATTTTCTAAACGCAGAAATTTAGCTCTATCTTCTATTTAAAAATATTATTATTTTATCTAAATTTAATAAAATTGTTTTTTTTTTCTTCAAAAAATACAAATGATACTTATAAGGCTGTCACACTTCGGCTTTTTAATGGCTTTTTGAAAAAGCTATCATCGTTGTGGCTATTTCGTGGCTTTTTCCATACAAAAAAAAGAAAAAAAAGCTAGTGGCTTTTCAAAAAGCCACTAGAAAATCAGGGATCAAATAACAAATGAGCTCTGTGAGAAAAAAATAAACTAACAATTGCATACTTTCAGGAAGTTGGCGGCAATTTTAAAAAAAAAACGAATAAAAAAACAAAAAAAATTCCCAAAAAAAAAGGAAAAAGATATGACAAAACGAGAAAAAAAAAGAAAAAAACCAAAAAGTGCAAGTGTGAACGCATTTAAAAAAGCCGTCATGAGTAGTGGCTTTTTAGTTGTAGTGTGACTCGCTTATTAGGTACATAATATTTTTACTTTTTACGATTTAACTGCGAATCTTAATTGAATCGTTTAGGGCGTTAAAATGTAGAGTTCATATATATAAGAATAATATGTGTATTAGTGACACTTCATTTTGATTCCTCGTTTTTAAATCGTTTTCGAATCGTCTTAGGCGTACATAATTTTTTTACTTTTTATGACTTAACTGCGAATCGTAATTGAATCGTTTTGAGGCCGTTAAAACGTAAAGTTCATACTATATAAGAATTATATGTGTGTGTATTAGTGACACTTCATTTTCATTCCTCGTTTTTAAATCGTTTTCGAATCGTCTTAGGCGTACATCGTTCAAATGTTTAGAGGGTATATTGTATTTTTTTACTTTTGTTTTTAAACTTGAGAAAAAAAAAAAGATGTTTATCTGTTTTGTGAAACACATTAAGGTAGTCTGTTCGGTCGATTTTAATATAACATGTTTTTGTGCTCAAGAACATGTTTTTCGAGTTCAGTTTGTCAAAGGCATAAATATTCAGATTAATATTTTAATCTTTTTTAATATGTATATCAATGTATAATTATGTAAGTTTCTTTAAAAAAAATTTTAATTTTTATATAATTCTTTTGAACTTCTGAAATCACATAAAAAATAATAAAATAATATTGTCTGGAAAATTGGTCGAAAAAATTTTATTTAATCAACATTTCTCCAGACGTTAAATCAAAAATAAACAAAAAGAAATATTTTTTAAAATTTCAAATTTTTATAACACCTGCAAAATTAACAGGAAGAAAATATTAAGTGATAAAAATTGATATTTTTGAAGCAGTCGTAAAGAATTGCAGTTGAAAATGGTATAGAATATTACTGAAATGCATTCTGCTAAGGTAAATAAAATATTATAAAAAATATTATAATTTATTTTATTTCGTGGGTAAAACTTAAATCGACGTTTTATGATTTTAATTGTTGTTCTTTAAAATAATTAAGAGTTTTACGGTTTAGTTCGGGATTTTAATTCAATTTAGAACGCTTAATGGCTTCGAATGGTTTGATAGTAGTGTAGTAGATATAATTATCGCATGCAATTATTAAAAAATATGATAAAAACAAAATGTTTGGTCAACTAGTAGACCACAATCTATCTTGTTGTATTACCCAAGATTTAGATTTAACTTTTTTAATACTTCCAATTATATATTTTTGAAAAAAAAAATAATAATCTTTTCAAAAATTAATCAAAATAATCAACATTGGTTGATTGCTGTGATAAATATCTCAAAATAAGAATTTTATGTATTCCGATATCTTAAAATCAAAAAATTATCTAAAAAAATTCAAATTCAATAAATTTTTTAAGGAAAAAAATATGACTTACCGTCAATTCACCGAAAACACAATTCACCGAAAACAAAATTCACAAAACACAATTCACCGAATACACAATTCACCGAAAACACAATTCACCGAAAACACAATTCACCGAAAAACGAGAGGGGGTGGGGGCGGCGGGCGGGCGGACTGGTGGTTGATCAGTAGGATTTGCGGCGCCAGTCCGCCCGCCCCCCACCCCCTCTCGTTCTGAGACACTTTCTCTACTCCCTGCAGCCATATAAAAATAAAAAAAAAAATAAGTAAAAATAAAAAAAAAAATAAGTAAAAATAAAAAAAAAATAAAAAAAAATAAAAAAAAAAATTAAAAAAAAAATTAAAAAAAAAATTAAAAAAAAAAAAAAAATTAAAAAAAAATAAAAAATAAAAAAATAAATAAAAAAAAAATTAAAAAAAAATTTAAAAAAAAGGAAAAAAAAACCATATCTCCGAAACGGGGCCCTTACCCCAAAAACAGCTTTCGATTTTGGGGGTTTGGGCACCGCCTCTACTACTATACTATTTTCGGTGAATTGTGTTTTCGGTGAATTGTGTTTAATACTATTTTCGGTGAATTGTGTTTTCGGATATTATTTTATGAAATTTATGCAACTCTTTAACATTCCACCTCGAAAGAAAGATAGAAAACTTGATTGAGAAAAATTAAAATGTTAAATATAAATAAAAAGCAAACTGAAATGAATTTTTGAATGTACAGTACATGTTGTATATGTATAAGATGTATAAGGAAATAAATATAATCTAAACAATATGTTTCATGTTATTGAGGTTGAAATATAAAATCTTCAACACCATAAATTGCCCTAAATATCTTTTATGCGCTAAGTCTTTTTTAGATAATTTTTTTCATAATATTTAATACGAAATTTATATTTATTTCTTATTTTACAGGAGGGCGAAACTTTTTGATGAAGCTGAGATATTCGATGAAAAGTTTGTTGACTATCAAAAGGTACGGGAATTAGATCCAGGACAACATGACTAGCACTAGCAATGCAAAATTAAAAACCGAAATTTAAGAAAAACTAAAAGATCTGTGAAATATGAAAATAACGCTCTTCGATTTATCAACAAATATTAAAAAGGATCAAGAACCAAACGTTGAGTATTAAAAAATTAATTTTCAAGAAACCAAAATTAAAAGCACCTATAACTACAAATAAATAAAATAAACAAAACTTTTTATGCAAATAATGCAATAACATAACGAGTTTTTTTTATATTTTTTTAAATGTTTTAGAAATGAAAAATCTTACAACACGAATACATTTCATAAAATTGGAAATACTTTAATAAAAGTATCACTAATATCGTATTAGAAAATAATAGTCTTGCAAAACAATAATAAAGACCAGTTTAGTTTTTTATAGTAACATTTATATTTTCTTTTTGTTCTAAAGCTTTCATTTAATCATATATACTTAAAATTAATTCGATTTTTTATCAAATTTAATTTGATAAATGTTTTTCAGCGTATGTTTGTATTCTACAGAATTAGCATACGTTATTTTTAAAATGGAAATTTGATTTCTATCAGATTGAATCAAAGAACAATTCTAATAATTGATCATAGATTTATTCATATAAAGCAAATAAGAAAGTCTTTGAACGTTGTTTCCAAATTTTTTTTGTTATCGTGAGGAAACGTACTTAGCAATTTTAATGTAAAAAAATATGTAAATAATTATAATATCCTACAAAATCCAATTAATATTCTCTATTCCTCCTGGTATTAAAATTCCAATTATTTTCCTTCATTGAATACATTAAAGGTACCAGTTTGGGATCTGAATAATTTTTTTATAAAATTTACTTGTCATCACGAAATATCATAAACCTAAAAATTAATAATGCTTTTTAACCAAAATCAAGTGTTTAAAAAATTAATTTCCATTAGAAAACATTTTACATCTGAAATACTAACTTTCAAGTTCTGTAATATCTTTTCCATAAAACAATAATGAAAGAAAATATTGCAATAAATTGTAATCGTAAGATAATTCGTAAATGACCTATTTAGGACTTAGGTATCTACCGAAAATGAAAACGTAACAATATTAAAAAAAAAATATATATTTTAAATTAACACGTAGATTTGGTTTTATTTTCTATTCTTCATAATAGCGTAGCCCATTAATATGTCTAGTTCGTGTATAAATTTACTTAAATCAACCTTTGGATATTATTAAAATTTGATTCAATTATCAACATTTGAATAAAATAAATTACCATCTTTAGCCAATTTTTCGACCAATTCAGTTTGATTAATACTCACTAAATCTTCATTAATAACAACTACTAGCGGTTTATCAAGTTGTAGTACTTATTTACATGTTCTAGCACCGGCATGACTAATAACTAGATCAACATTTTTATATCTTCCATAATGTTGGGCTTCATACGATAGCCATCAACACAAATTCCTAAAAAAAAGAAGAAAAATTAGAATTAGAGTATCATTTATAACTGCAAAACCACACTGGTTGTCCACATAGTTAGGTATACCTAATACCATAGATTAAGAATACAGAAAGATTTATAGCTTCATACACCATTTTTTCAGTCTTTTTTGGTATTTTTATGTGAAGGTGTTAGTAAAACCAAATAAATTTCTTTTCATATATTGATAATTATCACGTATTTTATTTTGTTTTACTAACACATTCACATGAAAATACCAAAAATAATGTCGTATGAAGCTAAGAATCTATGTATATTCTTAATTTATGCTAATACTGAAAGCTTCTCTTGGTGGTTTGACGAAAATTAAACATTCCAAAGCCATGCTTTGTTATTTGAACTTAAGAACCTTATTATTACTTCATTTCAATTTTTTTTCTTCAAACTATCTAGGAGGACGTCTCTAACACTTACCAGCATTTTCCAAATATTCCAATTCAAACTCTCGACCATTTCCATATTGAACAATTTAATTTGTTCAAAAATTTAGAAAATTCTTCACTTGAAATTTTGGTTGTTAGTTTTTCGAATTCTGTTGTTCCAACATGGACAAAAATACTTTTAAACTGTACTTAGTATAACCAAGAAGTTTATCCTTAAATAAAATTATTATCTTTTTTTTTTTAATCACAAAGCACTTAAGTATATTAATTTATTTTAAACACGTCTAACTCCTTCCAATGCCCGATATTGAATGAATTATCAATACTTTTATATCCTTAATTATTC